>CM034153.1:150655195-151247573 GCA_019776745.2 Taxus chinensis | reverse complement strand
GTGAGAGACCCAAATCAATTTCATCATTTTAAACAAAGGGTAATGTTCTTCTACAAATTATTAGTAATGTTATGTAAAGAATTTTTAACATATTTTTTCATGTAGTTCTTAAAAATCTAATTTTTGAAAATCTAGATCATTATATTGAATTCATAAAATCAGGTACATGATTTGCCAATTACATTGCTATAGTTATATACTGACCAATAACTTAGTTTGTTAAAGTTTTGTTTATGATATTATGTAAGTATCACACATTGAATTGTTTTTCAAGAAACTTGTGCATGAACGAGATTATAAGATGGGGAGGTGAAGAAAAGGAAAAAAACAAAAATGATGGTTCCTTTTTATTCATTTTGTATTCATTATTTTGTTATATAATAGTATGTATATATTGCTTATATTAGGTCTTTCATTTGGGATTGAATTACATATTCATGATTATGTTTCAAAATTGGTATATTCTCTAATTTTTTCGTTCATTTATATGGTTAGATATTATCATACCACTTTACATATTCTTTTGTGAAAATTTCCAACACCATAATCAAAATGGAATTTCCAATTTAACTTTACATCTGACATTCCTTCTCATGTACCTTCCAACTCATATGCAATTGCTAGTTAGAGTGTAAGAACTATTTTTAATGAATAAGATCTTATATTCTATTAACAAGTAAAATGATACAAGATAATTCACAAAAAAATAGATGGTATGGAAGAACACCCCAAAAACTCAAAATCAAGCTATGGTAACAACAAAGTCTATGAACACAACTGATTACAAACATCAGAGAGTAGAAAAATTAGAGAAGTAATCCCCATTGGGCGAATTGCGTCCTGTAGCGTGTGAATCTTCTTTATCAGGCCAGCCATAGCCAGGAAGTCTTTTGCCATTATCTGGCACGTCCTAACCCATATCTGGGATGGCTTGCCATCTCAGTATCTGAGTAGTTGGCCTAGAGGTTGAGCTGGTGAAGAAAACCCTGGGACTTTTTTCAGAAGAGGCAGAAGGCTCCAAATATCCTGAGTGTGCTACTCGGGTGCTGTCAGTGAGGCCTAGAAGAGATTTCTAGGTGGTGGGGGGCATCAAAACCTAGTGGTGGGATGAAGGCATAGGGAAGAAGCTCCTCCATGGAGGCTAGATGTGGGGAGACTAATGGGCTTAGTTAAAGGAACGAATTTGTGTGTGGCTCTGACAGCCACCACCTCTAGGATGCCCGCTAGCATCGAATTATAGTGAGGAGTGGCGAGAGGTGGGTAGAAATTCATGAGAAACATTATAATGGGTGTCACCCCAATGAATAAGGATCATTTTTAGATGCTCTACCTTGATTGCCAATTAGTTGGCTTGAAGTTTAATCTATAACAACACATTCACGATAACCAATTTTTTTTTATAAATAGAGAATTGTTAATCATCTTTAACATTAGCAAATAAACAAGAATTAAATTCTTTCCAAGACAAAATAAGATTTCCCCTTTGAAATAATGCAAAATATGGGAAAAATTATGGGGCATTCGAGGATTGTCTCCTAAAAGAACATGCTACCAAGTAAAACACACAGCTCAAAAGGGGAGGAAGAAAGAATGAATCCAATTCCAACCCTTTTGGCCTATGAAAAAATACCAGAAAAGGTGAGATAAGGTTTCCAGATGACCACAAAAGGGAAATTTGGGGGTAGAAACTCCTAGGTGAACTAGATGGGCACCATGTGGAAGGTCTTGGGAGAGAACACATCATAAAAAGTGAGAAATTTTGGGTTCCACACAGGCGGACCAAACAATATCAAATTTCCTTTTCTAGATTGATGGTGAGGATTGAACTCCCCATTAGGAATTGAGCTTTCCCACAATGGGAAAATGAGGTGAGAGCCAGGAATAACCTCAGCCAACCAAGTAATTCCAGAATGGGGTTTCCACATACCACGTCCAGTCCATCGACCAGGGATAAGAAGAAAGAATAGAAATCTTTTGGATCATGTGATACGACATGAAGGAAATGATTTCATTTATGAGAGATCGATCTAGAAGATCAAATTTGAATTGAGATTTGAGATCTTGCCAAGGTAGCCAAGATTGGGTTCTTTGAAAAAGAGGTCTTAGATGGTGTGAATGCCTTGCTTGAAAAGGTGGAGTGTAGGGATATAATGTACCTCGGCCAGACAAAGATCTTGGCATTGAATGATAGGAGACCACCACAGAGAGTGGTAATTAAACAAAATTCCATCACTGAAGTCATTTCCATTCATAAGGAGCCATGGCTTGATTTGTTCCTATACTTTACAAATACTTTTGACAACAAAATTTTCAACCACTTTGACTTGAATAGGAGCAATGTGAAGATTGGAAAAACCAATGCTTTTCCAAGAAGTATTACCATAAGGGGAGCCTTCTGAAATGTCATTTAATAGGATAAAATTTCTTTCCCTTCTGTGCTTTGGATTATCCATTTATCGTAGAGCACTTTCCATTGACACAGAATGTCAATGAGACCTAAACAACCTTAATCTATGAGAAGGTATCAGATTTGTGATGCAATTATGTGGAAATCACTTCTTTTGGAAGCATTGGTCCAGAGGAAATCTTTGAGAATTTTTTCTATATTTTTCACAGACTTCTTGAAAGGGACCCAACAGAAGGAGGAATACACATGCATGACTTAAATAACTTTGGAGAATATTTGAAATTTACTCGCTAAGGACATCGACTCAGTAGTCCATTGTTTCAACTTTTGAAGCCACATACAAAATGACATACTGTCAAATCTTTGCAGGAGAAGCTTGAAAGAAAAAGGGAATACCAATAAATTTAAAAATTTCTCCATGGTCAATCATCTTCCAATTGTACATAGCCAACTAGAGGGTACATGGAGGAAGCACTGTCTATAACATTACGTTTTACGCTATTGAATGGAAGAGCTAGAGATAAACATAAAGTTTCAAGGAAATGCATAGCATTGTTAATGTCATTTTAATCTTCAATGAGTGTAATTAAGGATTCATCCATGAAATGAACATTAAGAAGTTGGGAGCCATCAGTAGAGGAAAAGACAATGCCCCTGAATAGCCCCTGGGATTGAGATTTTGCTAGTAGTTAAGAAAATCGATCAACTACAAGGACATAGAGGGTGGGAGCCAATATGCATCCATTCCGAATGGATCTGAAAAGACAAAAAGGTGCCGAAATTTTCTTATTAATGGAGATATCGGCAAAATCATGTGCAAAGAGTATATTTACAAACTACATGAAATTGGGACCAAAGCCCAGGGATTAGAGCATAACAAGAATGAAGAGGGTTCTTAGTTTGACCTACGTTCCCATTCCATGTCTTCTCATAACACAATGATATTGTTAAGGATATACTGCCCTTAAATGAAACCAATTTGTTCCATCTAAACAAAGGCAGAAAGAATGTGTCGTATCCAAATGGCAAGGGCTTTGGCTATGAATTTTTAGGACACATTAAGAAAAAGTGATGGGATGCCAATTACTTATCAGCTCGAGATCTCCAGGATTAGAGATTAACTTTATATTCCATTTATTGATATGATGGACAAGATACTTGGAATGAAACCCCTCCATATAAACCTAATGAATGTTTGGACCAAATGTATCCCAATGCTATCTATGGAATTTGTCAGGAAAGACATCACATATGGGTGCCTTGTCATTGGCCATTTGCATGACCACTTCCTGTAAATCCTCCAGTGAATTAGGTGATCATAGTTAATTTTTTGTGCTGGAGAAACTTTACATGACACAGTGGCCAAAGATTGATTTAAGACAACTTGTCATTCTGATGAAGGAGATTGAGCTTGGAAAACTTTCTTGTAGTGATTAATAAAGGCTTGTAACATAAGTTGAGGATCCATTAGATGGGTTTTCCATCATGGATGGCTGAAATTTGATGAAAGGAATGTTTGGATTTAAGTGATTGAAAAAATCCTTCAAAACCTAATCCCCAACCTTAATCTAGTGAAGGTGAGCGCAGGTCTATGCACCTCGAGAATTATAGTTGTCTGTAATTTGTATTTTCTACCTAATCTTGACTACCTTGAGTTGTAAGTTTTCAAAAAAGGGATTTCCTTTAAGTTCCACCACCGCCCGACTAAGAACGAAAGAGATGGTGGAATAGGAGTGATGCTAAATATTGGCCAGTTGTTGCCTATATATTCTAAGGAATCTAACATTCCTAGTCATCACATCTGCCCACCATTGAGTCTAGTTCCACATTTTCTTGATATGATTAAGTGTGGGTATGTCCACCATCAAGGATGTATTTATAAAAAACTGGTTTTTATGACTAAAGGGTCTCTTGGCTTGCCAATTGATATGAAATCTGATGGGAAAGTGTTCAGAAAGGAGAAAAACCTCACATCACTTCCATGGGAAAGGAATGCATGTTGTAAAAATGAAAAAAATATTGAGTGGACAACATGACCTGTTTATTCATTTAAGAACCTGATCTGACCCACCTCAGATATTGGACCAAGTGAAATAGGTTTCAGAGCTGGGTTGACGTGAGGCATTTTGGTCATAAAACCTGAATTCACTACGCATGTAATACCAAACCTCCCTTTTCCACCTATCCATCGCATATGAACGTGTTTTGAATTTATCCATGGGAAACTCAACCATATTAAAGTCACCGCAAATGACCCAATAAGCATAAGTCATTGGCTATCCAATTCCAAAGATCAACCCTTTCTAACGCATCATTCAAAGCATAGATGTTGATGAAACCAAAAGGGTGGATTTCAATATTAAAAAGAGACTAGATGACTTAATGGTGGGGGTCTATGACATGATCCATAGAGAAGGGATGTATTTAGGGGAGAAAAATTAAAATTAAACCCCCAGATCCTCCATCATGACGAATGGTAAAAGCCAAGCTTTTAGGCCAAATGGCTTTAGAAACCATTGGCAATTGAAAACCTATAACCTTAACTTCATGAAAACACAAAACATCCCAGTTTTCAATCCTTTAGCGATCATCTCAAACAATATAGTTGCGAGTTGACTTAGTAGGACCCCTCACATTACATGACATGTAATTCATGACAAATGTAGGCCGAGGGCCATACCGTCAGCATCCAAGTCATCCAAGGCATCGAATTAGTTTTACATGAATTGAGCATTATTATGCTTTAAAAAAACCTATAAATAAACTTTCCTTTGTTGAACATACTCAATGTTATATTCCTCTTCTGTTGACTCCACAATGTGTATAGGGATATGCTCATGACTTTCCATGGGGTGTTGAGAATGTTTTTAAGCCCTTTTAGATGGGCCCTGTGAATTGGTTGTCAAGAGTAGCTTGGAAGTCAAAAGTGTTGAGGAGATCTGGATGGAGTTTGAAAGGTCCTTAAGAACTATAGATGCTTTGGGTGTGCTAGAGAACTTAGGTAAATAAACTAGAAAATCTTCATAAACTAGCTCTGAGGTGTGATGTGGACCAAGAGTATGTTCCTTAACAACTAGATTTTTAGAGCCATTGTTACCAGTCTCCTTTTTCTTGAACCGTTTTGTTCTTTTCTTTTTTTTTCCCTTTGATAGTTTGTTAAACATTTGTCATTTTTATATGTGTTGTCATTGATGTCAAGATTGATGAGTTGATATCAAGTCTCCTTGATGATAAAAGGGTTTAATTGGTAAAGTGAGCATGTGAAGTAGATGAAGGTTGATTGATAATGACAACTCAAAAATGCTTTGATTTGATCAAAGAAAAGTTCTAAAGGACTTAGACAACATTTGTGAAGCCTTAGATATAAGGTGTAAGCTGACAAGTACATAGAGAGCCACGGAGTAAAGAAGCTCAAGGAAGGAACTGCAAACTAAAGGAAGTTCTTGTAGAAGTCACTAAAGGAAGGTGAGTGCCGCAGAGTGAAGAAGGTAAATCCATGGATATGAAGATTTGGAGAATGCCACATAAAAAGGGAAAAGATGCAAAATTGATGATAAACAGAAAAGCCACTAAGTACATAAAATTTCCACAGACAGAAGGAAATTCGTGAAGAACTAGAAAAGGAGAAAAGCAGCTGAAGGTAGAAAACAAGGAGGAAGCCATCAAAAGTTTAAAAATCTACATAATCCATAGAGATGTCACGGATGACTAAAATCCACATAAATATGGGAAAATCCGAAGGATAAAAGGGGAAGCCATGATATGAAGGAAACAATCAAAGATGCCAAATGAAGTCGTAGAATGATCAAAGTGAACTAGAGTGGATCAAGGACAATTAGTTTGTGTTCAAATTAAAATAGTGAAAGTTTGGATTCAGATTTAGAAGGAGATTTGATTGAAAGAAAATTGTGACTATAAGTAGAACTAAAAATTCAAATAGACCAATGAAATTATCTGTTTTGGGTAAGTGCACCAAGTTGGGGGGCCAAAAGGGGGTCTTAAGTGAATGCATTTTTCTGGAAAAAAAAAACTTCAACTTGTACAAGTTTTTCGAAATAGTTACACTCAAAATTGGAAGATGTTGTAGAAATATAAATCGTAGCATTTTGAGTCTAGTTTCTAAACTACTAAATTTTATTAAAAACGGATAAGTAAGTGGGTCAAACAAATAAAATACCAACAAATGCTCCATTTTTTTGTTAAAAAACATAATAGAGTGACTTTCGTGCCCCCCACCATTTTTGAGCACCATTTAGTATTTTTGAAAACCCTTGGGTAGAAAGATAGCTAGGAGCATCTAATTTGGGATCCATTTTTTAATATATTTTTTTAGCGAATATTTGTTTATTTATGATTTTTCTAGTACAAAAATTTTATGTTTTGAAAAATAAGGGAGCTCCGACCGTGCCCCCCACTAACTACCTCAAAAAATATTGATTTTTTTTTTGAATATGTATAGAATCATGCCTAGTTTGGGCAAGTATAATTTTTAAAAAAAATTTGATCACCCAAAAAAAATATACACAATGAAAGATATACATATTTACACTTCAATAAAATAGCTATAAAAATGCATAGTTAGAAAATAAATAATATGGAAACCTTATATTAGTCAGAAAATTTGAAAAATTATATTTTTAGAAAGAAGAAAATCTACTCTACGTCATGGTATAATTTTTTGAAAATGGAGTGATTTTTTTATTTTGATTTATCATAGAGGAAGTGAAATTTTTACATTTTCTTGCAAAAACACAATGTGTGTTGTGTTTGTATAGGTCCATGCCTTAGGCTTGGGGATCCAAACCGGATCCTAAGCCTTGAGGCATGGCTTGGGAAAAGAGAAAACGTAAAACGCATACACGTTATAACACGTACGCGTTACATAACATGTACGTGTTTTTCTTTGCTTTATATATTGTGGCCCAGCAACGTCCCTTTCATCTCTTAAATGGGAATTTTAAAAACATTTTGTTTTGTCTGCAATTTTTTCTACATTCTTGCATGATTTTTTAGTAGTTCATTTTTTCCCCTACCCACTAGCTGATTTTTTCTAATCATGGGCGATAAATGTCAAGTTAAGGACAAGAGGAAAGTCAAGAACAAGACACTAGAGAAATTGGGAAAAGAAGAGAATAAAGAAATTGAAGAGAATGCAAAAAATTCAAGCAGGGTAAGGTACATCCGTTATATCAAATGTAGCTAATGTATTAGAAATGAGGATGAAATACATTATGAAAATTTAGAGAATAATGATTTTTCAATGAATAATGATAGTGAATTGAATGATAATGTTGGTATGGATGAAGAAATTGATATGAATCCAATTGTTGAAGCCTTACTTGAGAATCCAAAGGTTAACCCCGAAAATTGTATGAAAACACTGAATGAAGAAATTAACCTTGTAAATGAATCTTCACCTCTAAGAACACCTCCTTCCATTTTGCAAAGAAAACCAATTCACTTAATTGAAATTGATGAAAACATTATAAAACCTATGCCTAACAAAATGTCTAAAAGAAATGTGAGAAGAAAAGCTAATGGATTTGGGATAATTATTTTGAGAATTTAAATGACACACAAGATGTCGATTATTTATTTCATTGATGAAATTAATTAAGATGAGACTTATAATGAAGACCCTGGGGTTAAGAACATCTAATGTTGTTGATCAAAATGCGTCAATTATTGAAAACATACATAAAGCATACCAAACTGTAGGTGGCAAAGGACGCACCAAAGATAGTAATGCTACATGGCGTGCACTAACTAATTGTATAGTAAGTGATAAAATAGTTAATAACACTTGATTATAAAACAAGCAGTGCTTTGAAGCTAAACAGAAAAACACTAATGAAAGCAATAGAGAGACGTAATGTCTTGAGTTAGTCAATAACACTGAATATTGGGATTTCTCTACCAGAATTCCATGAAAAGACAATAATACATCTGATATTATAAAAGAATTAATTGTAAAATTTTGGAATTAGAACACAAGGGTGTCATCGAATAGAAGAGATACAGTGAAAAGAAGAATATGTTCTTGTAATTGTGAATCGTGTGTAAAACATTTCTTAGATATGATTCAAACAGAATTGTTCTCTAAGTTTAAAAATGAAAATCCAAAAATTAACATTAGCCAAATATTCTTTGAAACGAGCAAACCCTTTTATGTGAAAATCAATCACTCGCGTACCACTTGTTGTTGTAGGCATCATATTGAATTTTCAATGTCTTATGATGTTTTTTTGTCTAATACATCATGTTTTGCATACTGACATCATGTTGTAGGAGTGTGGGATAAATTTCCTACAAAAATATTAAAGGGAATTTATTCTGACAATATTTGGTGAAAAATCAACAAGACAATTTTTTTATAACAAAGCATGTTTGGATAGAATGTGCAATGTATGTGGTAGCTTGCAAAATCTGAAAAGTTGTATCCGCGAGGAGAGTACATATTCAATAGGAAAATAATTGGCTGATTTGAACAAATATAAATTGGTGGCATACCAATTAAAATATGGAAAATAATATAAGAGGTGTGAGCTTGTAAGAAAACAATTACCTGTACCAGAATATATGGTCAAATTCAGAGAGGAAATTTTTTATGAGATGAAGGCAAACACATAGAGCTCAATGGTTGGATGAAAATTTCAAGTTAATCAAGGACACTTCCCACTTGGTATATTGTTTCAGTAGTTTACTTTGCAGAGAATTACACATTGCAGCCAAAAATGGAGGTTCAGTCTCAATATTATAACTCAGTGCATGTTTCTATTTTCATGCATATAACATTCATGCACTCTCTTGAAAATACTGAGTAAGATCAAAAAAATTAAGAGAGTATCATTTCTACATCAGTGATGATTAGACACATTCTATAGAATATGTACTAGGTTGTTTCCAGGTGTTTTATGCGAACTTGAATGAGAGAAACATTAGTTTCGATCAACATTACATTTGGTTAGACAATTGCACATCACAATTCAAGAATGCATAGATGTTTTATTGGCTAAGAAAGATGCAAAAAGAAACAAATGTACACCATATTTGGAGTTTTACTGAGGTAGGTCATGAAAAATGAGAGCATGATGGTGTAGGATTATGGGTGAAAAGAGCACTTGCAAGAGAAGAATTAAAGTTTAAGGATGGTGTTAAATTTACATATGCAAAAAACATTATTGATTGGTGTGTTAATAATATGGGCCATGAATCTCAAGAGAGATCAATGGTTTGTAGATATTTTTGGTTGGTAGAGGAACAACATCTGCAAACTTTGAATATTGTATGACAGTTGTAGGATCAAGTGATATGCACTCATTCCATAGTTCAAATGTAAATGTTTGGAATATTTATAGTAGGCGCATGACATGTATTTGTATATCATGCATTGATTTTGCATGGAATGAATGTGAGTCACAACAGTGGGTGGATGAATGGACTTGTAGAACTCTAATTCCGCTCTACACACATCAAGTTCCATGAGCATTACTACTTGCAGGGTCTTTAGATCAAATGAAAACATCACCTGACTTTAACCAAGTCTTTGATTTAATGCAAAAAGGTACATACATATATGTACATGTCATGTTTTAGATTTATAAATTATTAAATGGTCAACTCTTAATGTATTTATAAATTTACTGAAAAGTTTTACTTTGCAATACATAGGGAACATTTTTGTAGTTACTCTGATGTAATTTAATGAAGAGGGAACATACTACTTCTTATCTCGTTGTGTAGAGGGGAAAAAAATTGATGTCCACAGTCATTGAATGGTGAAGAACTTGAGTATCCCATTGGATCATTGGTAGTCATTGGAACTTGGCTTTAACGATATCCTATCAAAAAATCAAACATTTGGTTGTTTGAAGACTATGAAGTACATCAGAAGATATTTCACTATTCACATTTTGTCCTTGCAACAAATATTAAATTTATCAAATATCAAGTTCGAGCCATCAAACAAAAATCTGTGGAAGGTTCGTGAATCAGATCATGAAGCAATTCATGCTACTGTCAAGAATAGAGTTGATCCTTTTGGTTCATTGGATTGAATTTGAAAAGGTATGTTCTTCATGAATTTAATTTGAATATTTACTTAAATGATTTTTGTTTAAATTTTGTATGATTTAAAATTCTATTTAATTGCTTACATAACATGTTTATGTAGGTTAATGGTGCCCAAAAAAAACTTCCACCTTCACATGGTTGGCACTGTTAGTAGAGAATTTATTATTCTCGAAGCCAAGTGAAGCTAAGATAAATTAAATATTATAAAGTAAAAACAAACATAAATTCTCATCTCACCACCTATATTGTACAAAATATCTTATTAAAATTCTCATTTCACCACCTATATTGTATGAACCACCTATATGATTCAAGTGATTGGCAATGGATAACCACACACTAATTCATTCTAAATGGAGATGGAGAAAACCATGAGACGATTTCTTAGAGGGCCCCGAGGTAGAGGTCTCGGATCTGACGAGATGTCTTTAAGTACCACAGAGTCTAAGAAATAACCAGTTGAAGATATGGCATGTTTGGGCCTTAGGGCTCTTAAGTGACTACTCCCAGATGAGGTAGCCCCAAGACACGAGGAGCGTGGGGAACCAAAATGAAGCCTCCACTAGTGTTCAGATTTCCACCTTGATGTGTTGGTGTAGTTTGTTCGGTCTTACGAGCTTCGATTTGCAAACTACAGCCTCTGGCAGCCCTACACTAACTCAGACAACACTATTTCATGTGTTTTCAAACAATAACACTATGAGATCAAAAAAAATTACAGAGAAAAATTACACTGATAATCTTCACAATATGATCAATATGGAAAGGATTGCCTAATTTATAGGCAATATGAATCCTACAAAATAGGGGAGCTAGAAACACTCTACCCAAAATACATGAGCTGTTTCAAACTACTCAACAACTCCAACAAATACAATATACGTGAGATTATATCTTACAACTAACACACTGTATATTATTATTATTGAGTTATAAACTCATATAATAATAATATATTACAAATATTATTCTCTCCATACAAATGTGAGCACTAACAAATTATATTTCCTAACATTCCCCCTCTTAGTGCGAACATGGGAAAAACCTACCTTTGTACTTGCATCTGCTCATGATCTGGTGATTTTCACAGGATGATCACAAACCTCAAGGATGGCTTTACGAATGGTTGACCATAAATAGAGAATGGTGGTTTTGCAATTAGTTTACCATAAACCACAAGATGATGGTTTTGCAAATGGATTACTAACAACCAAGAATGGTGGTTTTGCTATTGGTTTACCACAAACCACAAATGAAGGTTTTCAAGTCGTTTACTTACAACCACATCATGATATGCCAAGTACTATTCTCAGCTCTCATCACGTCTCACTACAGGGAATAACATAGGAAATTTTGTTGAAATCTACTACTCGTACATACATAGAAAAAGATGACATAATGGAAATGGAAAATTGGATCATGTTCCCCTCATCAATGTGAAATTTCCACTAATTGAAAATTGCAAACTGTACCACACTGGAAGCAATAAAATCAAACTACACACACACACATGTCACCAATGCTGATATGCAGCCTCGTCATTGGCAACTGACGAGAGGTCGCTGATTGACCTCCAACCTCTGATTCCTCCTACCTCCATTTTCATGCTACTAGCTCAACTGGATTTGATCATGGAGCTTATTATACAATTTATCCCCATAAGATGGCCATCTTGTACAAGCGAAAATGCATCCAATTATTGAAAAGTGAGGAAAATTATTATTTTTTATTTTATGGACTTTTCCTATGACTCAGTTTTTGAATTTTTATAATGACACAAACAAATGGAATCAATAACCTATTATTCACCTAAACATACTATTTGAAATGAGACAATAGGCAAAGTAATAATTACCCAATTTTGATAAGACGAAACTTGACTTTTACAATAATAATTCAGGAAAACAAAATATAAATTGATAGCTTATGACTAGTTTTAATGACAAGTGACTTCACACATTTATACTCCTAAAGAATGACCAAAAATGACTTCAGATAATGGAGTCACAATTATATGATAATAATTACTAGGATATTCAATGACTCCTCTTTTGACAATAGATGTAGACAAATAAAAAATAGACTAAACTTTTTAAACAAATACAATAGACTGCCTAACATATAAAACTATGACACACATTTTTGTATTTATTTTATTAAAAAAAGGACCAAGAACACGTGGCCTCTATTTAACATAAATATCATATTTTCTAATAAGACATTAGCATATTGACTATTTTTAATTTAAAATGTTACATGACTTGGAAAATGGCATTAAAATTCTCATCGTACCTTTCCAAGGTAATACCACGAACTTTCAAAATAGTGGTTTTGAACATTTGGCTCCTGTGAAGGAAATTTATGTGATGGTGGTTTAGAGAATGACTTTTAAATCACCATGCACCATGCAGAAATGTGCTTTTGAATGTTATCTCACCAATGTAAATAATTTTGGAGTAAAGACCTCGTAGAGAGAAATGAATTGAAGATGAGGCATGCTAACTAAAATCGAGATCAAATTTTTCACTATGCAAATGAATGGAACTCGAGTCTATTGTAGATCCAAGATTAAAACATACTCCTCAATGCAACGCATCCAGTGTAAAAAGTAAGCAAGATCTAATAGCTATTTGGAGGGATCACAAAATAATCTCTCTCAAACTGCCAAAACAATCCTGAGAAAAAAACAAACACTCTTCCTGTAGGAATCCACACCTTCATGCATTCAAATATGAACTTGGATATGCTACCAAAATGAAATCAGAGCAATAAAAAAATTGATGTACTATAAACAACTGTTCTTCTTCCAACGTCCTCCAGCCACTCACGATACTCTCGCAAAGCAAAACAAATACCTTAAAATTCTAATATGCTCTCAACAAATTGTTCATACAAAATCACTCTGAATTGAGAAGTTACACAAGCATTTGGGGAAAGAATAAAAATTTGAGATTTCCCCTACAAAGAAATTAAACTTCCATTCCAAGCCTTGACAAACTCGCTCTGATACCAGATGTGAGATCGAAACAAATTACAGAGAAAAATTACACTGATAAACTTCACAATATATTCCATATGGAAATAATTTCCTAATTCATAGGAAATATGAATCCTAAGAAATAGGGGAGCTAGAAATGTTCTACCCAAAATACATGAGCTTTTTCAAACTACTCAACAACTCTAACAAATACAATATACGTGAGATTATATCTTACAACTAACACACTGTATATTATTATTATTGAGTTATAAACTCATATAATAATAATATATTACAAATATTATTCAATCCATACAAATGTGAGCACTAAAAAATTATAGTTCCTAACAATAGCCCATTTGAGAAATGGCGGTCTGAGAAATCACCCGTCAAAGATATAGCGTGTTTGGGCCAAAGGGCTCTTAAGCGACTACTGCTAGACAAGGTAGCCCAAAGCACAGGGAGCATGGAGAACCAAAACGAATCCTAAAAATAGCATTCACTTGGCCACCTTAATGTGTTGTCATAGTTTGTTTGGTCTTACGAGCTTCCGTTTGCAAACTACACAGCCTCTGGCAGCTCTACATTGACTTAGACCACACTATTTCGTGTGTTTTCAAACAATAGCACAATGAGAGAACCAAATGGATATGGAGAAAAATACGAGAGTATTTTGTAGAGGGCCCTGACATGGAGGTCTCGGATGTGACGAGACATCTCTAAGTGCCACGGATTCTAAGAAATCACACATCGAAGATATGGCGTGTTTGGGCCTCAAGGCTCTTAAGGGACTACGCTCGGATGAGGTAGCTTTAAAGCATGAGGAGTGTAGGGAACCAAAATGAAGTCTCAAATAGCATTCACCAAGCCAACCCCAACGTGTTAGCGTAGTTGGTTTGGTCCCATGAGCTTCCGTTTGCAAAAACTACAGCCTTTGACATCCCTACACTAACTTAGACAACACTATTTCATGCGTTCGCAAACAATAGCACATCAAGAGAATCAGATGTAGATGGAGAAAACCATGAGATAATTTCATAGAGGGCCCTGACATGGAGGTCTTGGATCTAACGAGACATCTCTAGGTGCCACGAAGTCTGAGAAATCACCCGTCGAAGATATGGTGTGTTTGGGCCTCAGGGCTCTTAAGCAATTATGCCCAGACGAGGTAGGATGAAAGCACGGGGAGCCTAGGGAACATAATGAAGCCTCCATTAGCATTCACCTAGCCACCCCAACATGGTGGTGTAGTTGGTTTGGTCCCATGAGTTTCCATTTTCAAACTATAGCCTTTGGCAGCCCTACACTGACTTAGACTGCACTATTTCGTGCATTTACAAACAATAGCATATCGAGAGAACTGGATGGAGATGGAGAAAACCGAGAGAGGATTTTATAGAGGTACCCAATGTAGAGGTCTCATATCTAATGAGACATCTTTAGGTGCCATAGAGTTTGAGAAATCACCCGTTAAATATATGGCGTGTTTGGGCCTTAGGGCTCTTAAGGGACTCCACCTGGACAAGGTAGCCCGAAAGCAATGGTGGAGGAAACCACCAATGTTCAATAATTTTTCCACGGGATGCAACTATGTAGACTATGAACTTATTTTTGTTGGGGAGACCACCAATGTTCCAACTATTCATTTTGAAAGAATGAATATCTTAAATCAATCAGAGAATGAAGAGCCTGAATTTTTTTGGACATTACAAAAGGTTGTTTATGCCCAAAGATAAGCCGAAGAACATATAAATATTCAATATTCAACTTTATATGGCAATGAACATTGTGAAGAAAAACAATTAGGTGGATATGTCACTATTATTCAAGAAGAAATGACCCTTGAAAGTCATAAAGAGTCAATTTGATTACCCAAAAACAACTTGAAGAACTTAAAGAGAACATACGAGGAGAAGAAAAGGAAAAATGGGAAGCATAGAAGGATCACAACTTAACTAGAATGGAAGATCTATGTGATGTTGTTGATAGAATCATGGAAAATATTAAGGACAAAATGCCAAGATGATTATTTTTATTAATCCCAGCTGCTTCAACTTCACAAATCAAACCAGGTAGTTCCAAAAGTAGCATATAGGCAAGAAAAACTGCAATGAAGTATTGATAATTGATCTTGAAACTTGTTTAGAATTGTAATTATTTTTTTGATTGAGAATTTACCCATAGTTTCATTTTTGAAGGAAGAAATTAATTTTATATGTGAGAAATAGAATGCTGATTTAGTTTATTACTCTAACTATTTAGGTTAGATTTCTATATTCATTCAATTAATGTTTGAATCTCTTCACTACTAACATGGAAACATTTTCAGGGCCCTACAAAATCCTCTTGCAGTTTTATTCATATCCATCTGGTTCTCTCATTTCCCTCTTGTTTGCAAACGCGCAAAATAGTGCAGTCTAAGTCAGTGTAGGGCTTCCAAAGGTTGTAGTTTACAAACGAAAGCTTGTGGGACCGAACCAACTACACCAACACATCAGGGTGGTGAGGTGAATGCTAGTGGAGGATTTTTTTTGGTTCCCTATGCTCCCCATGATTTTGGGCTACCTCTTCCGGGCGTAGTCGCTTAAGAGCCCCAAGGCCCAAACACGTCATATCTTCGATGGGTGATTTCTCAGACTCCATGGCATTTAGAGACATCTCATCAGATCTGAGACCTCCATATCAAGGCCCTCTACAAAATTATCTTGTGGTTTTCTCCATATCCATCGGGTTCTCTCGCTGTGCTATTGTTTGCAAATATGTGAAATAGTGCAGTCTAAGTCAGTGTAGGGGTTGTCAAAGGCTATAGTTTGCAAATAGAATCTTGTGGGACCAAACCAACTATGCCAACATGTGGAGGATTATTTTTGGTTCCCTATGCTCCCCGTGCTTTCGGGGGTACCTCATCTGGTGGCACTTAGAGCCCTGAATGCTAGTGGAGGCTTAAACCCTCTTTTGGTTCCCTACGCTCCCCGTGCTTTCGGGGTAAACCTCATCCAAAACATCGGGGTGGCTAGTGAACACTATTAGAGTATTTTTTTATGGTTCCCCATGCTGGGTGTTGTCGCTTAAGAGCCCTCCAACCCAAACACTCCATATCTTTAACGGGTGATTTATCAGAATTTTGTGGGTCCTAGAGATGTCTCATTAGATCTCCTCCACGTTGAAACCCTCTACAAAATATTCTCATGGTTTATCTATCTCCATCTGGTTCTCTCGTTGTGTTATTGTTTGCAAATGCGTGAAATAGTCTGAGTTAGTGTAGGGTTGTCTGCTGTAGTTTGCAAACAGAAATTCGTGGGACCAAACCAACTACGCCAGAGTGAACACTATTAGAGTATTTTTTTTGGTTCCCCATGCTCCCCATGCTTTTAGGCTACCTCTAAAGACCCCTGAGGCCATGCCATATCTTCGACAAGTGATTTCTCAGACTTCATGGAACTTAGAGAGGTATCATTAGATCCGAGGCCTCCACATCGGGGCCCTCTAAAAAATATTCTTGTGGTTTTCTCCATCTCCATTCAGTTCTCCTCGTTGTGCTATTGTTATGAAACATGTGAAATAGTGCAAGTCTGAGCTAGTGTTGGGCTGCTAGAGGCTGTAGTTTGCAAACACAAGCTTGTGGGACCGAAAAAAACTACACCAACAGGTCAAGGTTGTGATGTGAATGCTAGTGGAGGATTTTTTTTGGTTGCCTACACTCCCCGTGCTTTCGAGCTGGCTCGTTCAGGGCGTAGTCTCCCTTATGAGCCTTCAGAATCCCAAACACGCCATATCTTCAACGGGTGATTTCTCAGAAGTCCATAGCACCTAGAGACATCTCATTAAATCTAAGACCTTCTATGTCAGGGCCCTCTACAAAATCCTCTCGTGGTTTTCTCCATATCCATCTGGTTCTCTCACTATGCTATTGTTTGCAAACACATGAAATAGTGCAGTACGATTCAGTGTAGGGCTGCCAGAGGCTATAGCTTGCAAATAGAAGCTCGTGCAACCAAACCAACTACGTCAACATGTCAGGGTGGCCTAGTAAATGCTAGTGGAGGCTTCATTTTGGTTCCCTACACTCCCTGTGCTTTCGGGCTACCTCGTCCGGGTGTAGTCCCTTAAGAGCCCTAAGGCCCAAACACGCCATATCTTTGATGGGTGATTTCTCAGACTCCATGGCACCTAGATATGTCTCATTATATCCCATACCTCCATGTTGGGGCCTTCTACAAAATCCTCTTGTAGTTTTTTCCATCTCTATACGGTTCTCTCGCTATGCTATTGTTTGCAAACACGTAAAATATTGCAGTCTAAGTCAGTGTAGGGCTGTCAGACGCTGTAGTTTGCAAACGGAAGCTTGTGGGACCAAACCAACTACACCAAAACATTGGGGTGGATAATTTAAATCTATTGGAGGATTTTTTTTGGTTACCTACGCTCCCCGTGCTTTCGGACTACCTCGTTCGAGCGTAGTCACTTAAGAGCCATAAGGCACGAACACGACATATCTTCGACGGCTGATTTCTCAATCTCTGTGGCACCTAGAGATGTCTTGTTAGATCCACGACATCCATGCCAGGGCCCTATAAGAAATCCTCTTGTGGTTTTCTCCATTTCCATCCATTTATCTCGATGTTCTATTGTTTGTAAATGCACGAAATAGTGCAGTCTGAGTCAATGTAGGGTTGCTAGAGGCTGTAGTTTGCAAACAGAAGCTTGTGGGACTGAACCAACTATGCCAACATGTCAGGGTGGCCTAGTGAATGCTAGCAGAGGATTATTTTTGGTTCCCTACACTCCCTGTGCTTTTAGGCTACCTCGTCCAAGCGTAGTCGCTTAAGATCCCTGAATGACTAGATTGGGTTAAGAATGAATTTGATAGGGGTATGTCTAAGAACACACAGAAGTTATCAATCACCTAGTAAATATTTATTGTTTAGTTCTCGATGGAATTCAGCTGGCTTGCGGCTTAGTGACATTCCATTCATTGATAATTTATGCTATGATAAACCCACGGATGCTTTTAAAAGCACCTTAAAAAGGGTAGGGGTAGTCATCAAGCCTAGTGAAGGGTGTGATGTGATTTCAAAATAACTTGAAATGCCTATAGATTTAAAGGTTATAGAATGAATTGGAGAGGATTAGACAATCAAGAATCATTGAGTGTCTGAATCAGAATGTCATTGCATATGGAGACATTCTCAAGCATTGGAGTAATGTATATGGAGAGACATTCTCAAAATATCAACAGATGAAAGGAATCAAATTGTAACGACTCTTGGGTGTTTTAATAGGGGAGAAGACTATGAAGCATAGAACAATGTAGTAAGTGCATGATAATATATGAACTAATACAAAGAGACTATGAGCAAGAAGAAGCGCAAGTAAGGTAAATACACATATACACATTGATAAATTGAATGAATAATTACTCAGATTAGGTAAATTTTTATATACATACATTATATAAGTATTGATTTCTAAATTTTGATGCATATTATACATTAAAAATGCTAGTACATGTACATCACCAATAAATGAAAAAACAATTCATAATGTCTTAAATATTGTCAAGTGCACATCATATTAGTTTCATGTGAAAATAATCTCAGAAATGTAAGGACTCATAAAAAATTATCAAGTTCCAAATAATATTTTAATGTGCATAATAAATACAAAAATTCCCAAATAGGTCATATACCATCAAGTTCAAATGCCATATAGGCGTACATACAATGCCATGCACATAGGCATACAAAAACAATGTCATGTAAGACATATATATTTCCTACTCATCAAAATATATCCCTTTCTTGGCCTTTCTTGAACAAGGCCCTCCCTTAGATGAAGATGGAGATCCATGAGATGACTTTGGATCATCCGAGCCCATGCTTTGAGTCCTCTTCCGTTGAATACTCACCTGTAGAAGAGCCTGTAAATGCAAACAATGTTTTTTTGTCAAAACTTAATTTATATATGTTTTCAACATGTATTTAAGATCATGCTAGAATGCAAGTATTTACATAAATACACAAACTTACCGCAAGTTGTCGATCACACCAAATTTGCATCTCACACTCAAACGAGTCATTAGGAGCTCCTACAGTACGAACGGGGGTATGAAGACGACAAGATGGAGGAGTCCGTGCCCTCGAATTCAAAATGGAGGGGGTTGAAGTTCCCTACATATGCATAAGATAAAAACATCTAACATCAGAATTAGCAAAAATAAAACTAAGTACATGTATGTATATAATGAAAATATTTTAACTAATTTTATCAATATAGAACTATTGTTTTTACCTCGCCTTACCTGTGAATCAAATGAACAAGGCTGCTATCTGTCGTAGGTAACTCCTACATATACATAATGAAGGAAATTATTAACATAATTTAATAATTCTACAATGAAAGACATTACTAACATGTAATTTAACATAATATGAATTACACGAGAAATTTTAAAAAATTTACGTGTTGTTTGAATACCTCAGTGAGTTGCTGCGCAAATGAAATCGCAGCAGCAACACCTTTATCTACTTATCATAGATATGGTGGGGTGTCTAGTGAAGTCAACATCTTTTTCAAACATGTATATCATGTGAGTTAGATGGAAATACAAGAACATACATATATTTGACTTCAAAACTAATATATATATATATATATACATATATATATATATATACATATATACATTAATATATATATATATATATGTATGTATGTGTATGCATGGTGCTCGGTGCCTGTATCAGGATGAAGATATATATATTATATATATACATTATATATACATAGATATATACATTAATATATATATATATATACACAGACATGTATGTGAAAATTTTACATAATTAACATTCTAAATTACTTCTATGAATGTATGTGTATGCATGGTGCTCGGCACCTGTAGTCAGGATGAAGATGCGCCTCTTGCACATTGTAATATCAATGCATATACATGTTCAAATACAATTATTTAAATAATTTAACATATATAAGTAAATCAAGTACTCCAAACTTTTTGTAACACACATAACATAACATAAAAAATTTACTTGCAAAGGTGAGGCCGATGAATGTAATCTGAATGTCTCACTCAAAAGGACATCTGACATAGTGACATTATCGTGTTCACCCCTAGCACCAAGTGCACCAAAATCAGTACGCATGAAAGTATTGTCCTCCTCGGGCCCCAAACATATGCTACCACATGACGAGAAAAGGTGTGGCCTCATGCTAGTACTCCCTGAGGGAATATTCTATATACCTCCACAAGCATCTAGCTCAGAAATCTCCCTCGTATGTCAAACAAGGGTCACAAATAGCCCCTGAAGTGCGTGGAGTGTATCAATCTCTATTATCTCCTTCACTACTTGAGGGGACAATCTCAAGGTGAGGGGGCTTCTATGTGGGGAATCTACCCTGCTTAATAGGTGCACGTTGTGCACCTTGTCGATCCTGTGCAGATCCTTTTCCTTGACCCTAGAAATCTCGAGATCTCATTAAGGATAAACTCGCAATAGAGTTTCCTTAGAAATTATAGTAGCACCTCGTTGTGATTACAAAGTGAAAAATCAAACACAATCCACCATAGGTCCTAAAAATTATTTTTAATCAAATTATTATTGCACCAATGGATGGGAAATCATTTACATGACAACTGAACAAGAAAATTAGTGTGGGGGTTTGTGAATAAGGCGCATATGAGGGATTTTGAAATTTCTTATTTCTTTACATCCACATCTTAAAATTTGTTGGAATAATAAACCATACAACCCTCTCTGTAAGTTGTCCAATGATCAATTTGCTTTGTTTCCACATCAATTTGAACAATATAATGCCTCCAATGTGTTTGCAAGGGAGGAACAGTGGGGGTTTGTATATTGTGAATCCCTCATTTCTTTGATTAAATCATGAATTTCAATTTTGTTTTCAACTATGTGGGCTGCTAAATCTTCTTGACTACCCGAGGGATGTTTAGTAATTGTGGGAGTGTCGGGAGGGATGACAGGAATAATAGGGTTTGGTTGTGGTTGATTCCCTCAACCTCTAACTATAACAATAAAAAATATGTATTCAATTCAAATTTTAATCTATAATGATCATATTTCAATGTAATTTGAGAAAGTACTTACCTCTTCTCCGTGGCACCATCATCAATTCAGATCTTCCCAGTGATCTGGAAACTATCCTTTGAGCTTGAGATCTAGCTGAATGTAAAAACGTGAGGGCATGGTTAAGCTCTGAAACTCGCGTTTGAGGGAGATAAAATGATAGAGGCTCAGGCCTCTTTTTTTATTTATGGTAGGCATAATATGCATGCATTATGTAACACGTATGCGTTATGCTTTGGTAAATACCAAACCTGATAATTGAAAATGTGATCACGTTATAATAGAACGCGTACGCATTTTTCTTTTTTCCAGATTCTTGTCTACTTTTTGGCCCCCCAACTTCATGCACTTACTCTTCTAGCTACCAACATTTAATGCATGTTAACCACGAGGAAATTTGGTTATAAGATCGATGGAGATTCTAGATTTCAAGGTGAATTTAAATAATGCAAAGAAGATGGGTCACCAATTTAATTTCACGATGCAAATTATAAACAATGTAAGTTTTCTAATTTTGGAAGTCAGATAGTAAATTTGTTTTACAGATGTGTGGAACAAGGTGGACTGAAGCCGAACAAGGAATGAATAAAATCTAGTCTCATCTTGGAACATTTAATGATCCAGATTCATAGGCGACAAACTAGAAAGAGTACACAATGCAAATCTCGAAGTAAGTTTTTTGAGAAAAATTTGAAATAAAAGAAAAACTTGAAGTGATTCGATATAATTTCTCATGCGAGAGAACTAAGGAATTAGAACCAAGAGATCGAAAAAGGTGAAAAGAAGAAAATATGATGCAATCAAGGTAAGAAGAGCTATAATGGTGAAGAAGAGATAACTGTAAGATTGAGAAAATGATGAAGAACGCGATCATATAAGTAGAACATAAAGGTGACAACCTGAATGAGTAGAAGAGAGTGACAAAGGAAAAATAAAGATCGAGC
The DNA here is from genome assembly GCA_019776745.2 of Taxus chinensis. Classification (NCBI taxonomy): domain Eukaryota; kingdom Viridiplantae; phylum Streptophyta; class Pinopsida; order Cupressales; family Taxaceae; genus Taxus; species Taxus chinensis. The sequence continues at coordinate 151,225,058 of CM034153.1, read as the reverse complement.
CTAGAAAATTATTATAATCCACTATATTATAAATTGTTGTATCTACAAGTTCAAAATGTATATGCAAAGAAATCTAAGTTTTAGCTTAGCACATTCAGGGATTTGTAGCTTCCTTGTAGGTGGGTGCCTACAGAAATAAATATCTTTTGATGCCTAATATTCAGTTGAGTCCTTTGTTGTGTGTAATATCAACATAGGTGTAGTGGTTGGTGCTCCTTGTGAGATTGGTATCTCACTAAACAAATCTTATAAGATGTGTTCTATTCTTATGAGTCATTTCTTTGTGTAATATAAGCAACAGTTTTGGTGGGTTTTTTTCTGAAAGGGTTGCCCATGGTAAATCTTTGTGTTTAGTGTTTATGTGTTTGATGAATACTTGATTGATTGTATGCTAATTATATATATAGATTGGTAAAGAATATAAAATTGAATCAAGAGTGTTAAATTTTTAATCTGAACTAATTCTTCCCCCTCTTAGTGCTTGTGATATGCAACAATTGGTATCAAAGTGATTCCTCATTATAGAAGCTTAATATATTCAAGGAGATCCTCCTGTCATAAGCATGGCAACAAATTAGGCACAACGCAGTCTGTCACTATCGATATCACCTCTGTTCATAGGAACAAATCATGCATTCTAGAGAATAAGGATAGAAACATATTTGATGTCACTTGGGTTTGACATCTGGGAATTCATTGAGAAAGGATATATAACTCCACTCACAATGATCACCTCTTCATTGGATAAGGTAGAATTTGAGCACAAATCAAGAGCTATGTATGTTATTTTATGCAGTTTGACTGAGACATAATTTGTGAAGGTAATGCACTGCACAACAAAAAATAATATATGGACCAAATTACAGAGCATCTATGAAGGAGATGAGAAAGTTAAACTGGAAAAGTTTCAAAATTACAGAGCTTAGTTTGAGAATTTAAAAATGAAGGATGATGAGAGCATCATGACATATATACAGCAAATAGATGAGGTCATAAACATGATCAGAGACTTGGGAGAAAATCTATAATAATTTATCATTGTTAAAAAGGTTTTGAGATCCTTGACCAAAAAGTATGATGTAAAGCTTTCTGCCATAAAGGAAGCAAGGGATATGAAGACTCTTACAATGAATGAACTGCAGAGCACCCTTATTGTATATGAAATGAGAACTATTGGAACCAATACCACCAAGAAAGAAGTGGCTTTCAAGGTCAAGAAAGAAATAAAGTCTAGTCAAGAAGATGAAGAAGAATCATGTTCCACGGATGAGCTAGATGAATAAAAGATTGAGGCATTGTTCGTGAGGAAATTAAAAATAGGCTCTGGTAAGTACAAAGGAAAACTCCCTTTCAAATTATTTGATTACGAACAAATAGAACATTTTTCCAGCATATGTCCAAACAAAAATAAGGACAATCAATCTAAACACGAGGAGAAAAATCATAAACATAATAGAAGAGAAACTAAGTATACAAAGAAAGATAACAAGAATAAATTCTTCAAGAACAAAAGAAACTTCTACTCTAAAGAAAAATCTAGTTAATTGGAGTTAAGCAACACATAAAACTCAGAAAATGAAGGTCAATCAGGATCTTTGTTTATGGCTATGGACGTAGATGAAGAAAGTAGCTCCAGAGGGAAGAAATCAGTTGAATATGAAGATTCTAATGAAGAGGAAGCTAAGGTAAATCTAGAAGAAGAGTTGGTAAGTGCATTTGAATAACTACAACTATGCAGAAAGAAAAATAAGAAACTAAGATGCACATTAAAAGGATTATGAGGAACAAATCCGCATCTTTGAGAAAAGACAATCACATAAAGAAGAAGAAGAGGTTAATGAGCTAAAGGAAATTGAAAATTGACTGGAGAAGATCTCTAAGTCCTAAAAATCAAAAGAGGATGAGTTCTCAAAGTTGAACACAAAATTAGAGCAGTTGAAATCTGAGACGGACCAAATGTTCAACAAACTAATTATGTATTACAATCTAGAAAAGAGCTCTATCGTGCTAACGGATATACTCAACAACTAATGTGATACAACTGACAAGTCTGGAATTGGCTCTAAGGGAGAAATCAAGGAGAAAGAGTCAACAAAAACTAAAGAAAATCATTCCATGGCTACACCAAGTAGTTCCTCTGCTACAAATAAATATTTCCACAAATCTACGAGAAGAAGAAACATTGTTCCTAGGATCACTTATGCAATGAGGTACACACATTCCTTTTATGGGTATTTTTTCTCTTGTAATGAGTTTGGACATAAATCCGCAAAGTGTAGAAAGAAATCTAGAGGCTATAGAAGAATATTTGGCCCATCTTACACCAGTTAAAACTTTAATGTTGCTCAGTACACCTATCAAAATAAAATAAATAATCCACCAGCAAGAAAACAAGAGCCGCCCAAACAAAAAAAGTGGATATATGTAAATAAATATGAGAACAAGAGAAAGGAATGTTGCTGAGTAGTACAGACCACGTTCCATGTACATAATGAAGATAAAATTTGGTATATAGATATTGGATGCTCCAGTCACATGAAAAGTGATAAAATTAAATTTATTTCTATGTCTAATAATGCATCAAGTGCTGTGAGATTTGATGAAGACAACTCTACCAACATGGAAAAGGGACATTAAGTTTAGATAATGGAAAGACTATTATAGAAAATGTTCTATATGTTGAAGGATTGAAGCATAACCTGTTGAGTGTGAGTATAATGTGTAAGAAAGGATACAATGTCATATTCCATGACTAAGGATGTGATATTATCAATGGAAAAACAAGAAAAATATTTGCAAAGGCCAAGTAGAAAAAGAAACAATATGTATGTATTGAAAGAGATAAACAATGAGAAATGCTTCACTGGTAAAGTTGATTATAGCTGGTTGTGGCACAAAAGACTTGGACATATGAGATTTGAGAATTTTGTTAATCTAAGTGCTAAAGGGTGTGTGAGACACATCCCTAATATTATCAAACCCACAGATACACTATGAAAGATGTGTCTACATGGTAAATAGATATGGAGGTAATTCAAGTCAAAGGAGTACTCTACAACAATGATTCATACAGACCTGTGCAACCCTACCAGAACTGAAGGAATATCAGGTGAAGTATATTTTATGTTACTAATAGATGATTATACAATAATGACCTAGGTAACATGCTTAAAGTATAATTCAGAATCCCTAGATAGATTTAAGAATTTCAAGGCATTAGTTGAAAATGAGAAGAACAAGAAAATCAAATGCCTAAGTTCAGACAAAGGCGGTGAATTCTGGTCAAATGAGTTTGATGAGTTTTGTGAAGAACATGGAATCAGAAGACAATTATCAGCCGCATGGACTCCTTTACAGATTGGATTTGTTGAAAGGAAGAACAAAATAGTGCAAGAGATGGCAATGATCATGCTAAATGAATCCAAAATCCCAAACAGGTATTGGAGTGAAGCTATATATACCACGGTTTATCTTTTGAACAGAGCTCATTTGAGTGTAAACATTGATAAGACTCCCTGTGAACTATGGAAGAAGAGTCCTGTAAATGTGAAGCACATCAGAGGGTTTGGAAGCAAATGCTACATCAAAAGGGATGAAGAAAACATAGGAAAGTTTGACTCAAGGAGCGATGAAGGTATATTACTTGGATACTCGGTGGTTAGCGCAACCTACAGATGCTACAACAAGCAGTTGAAAAAGATAGTGGAAATCGCTAATGTGAAGGTGGATGAGGCACAAAATGAAAAAACCAGCACTTAGCATAGTGGCAGAAATGAAGAACAAGAAGATGATGAAGACTTTGACAGTCCACGTAAAGAAGTAGAAGAAGAAGAGGAAATACTAGACACTAAGGCACCTTCCAGGAAAGTCAATAAGGATCATCTGGTAAATATTTTCATTAGACACAAGGATGAAGACATCCTAACAAGAAGGAAACTCAGAGAGCAGCAGAGTTATGAAGATATAACACTCCTGTCCATGATAGAACCCAAGAATGTTGTTGAAGAAAGAAAAGATCAACATTGGGTGGATGCTATGAATGAAAAATTGGATTAGATCGAAAAGAATGAGACATGGGAACTAGTACCAAGGCCGTAAGACAAGAAAGTGATCGAAACCAAGTGGGTCTTCAGGAATAAGTTGAGTGAGAAAGGAGAATTTATGTGCAACAAGGCCAGACTAGTATGCAAAGGATACACATAAATGGAAGGGATTGAATTTGATGAGACATTTGCACCAGTTGCAAGAATGGAGGTGATAATGATGTTTTTGGCTTACGTGACTTACAAGAAGATCAAAGTGTTCTAGATGGAAGTGAAATCAGCCTTCCTAAATGGTTTTCTAAATGAGGAGGTATACATTGAACAACTTGGTGGATTCTCACTGATTGCCGATAAAGATTATGTGTGTAGGATGAAGAAATATTTGTATGGACTAAAGCAAGCTCCTAGAGCTTGGTACATAGGATTAGACTCATACCTCATTGAGAAAGGTTTTAGAAAAGGAGTCACGGACAATAATCTATACCTAAAATAAGAAGGAGAACATTTGCTCATTATAATAGTATATGTTGATGACATCATTTTCTATGGAGATCATGACGAGATTACATACGAGTTTGTAGACATGATGAAAGAAAAAATTGAGATGTCAATGTTGTTAGATCTGTCTTTCTTTTTGGGACTACAGATAAATCAATCAGATCGAGGTATATTCATCTCTCAAAGAAAGTATATAAAATAGATGTTGAAAATATTTAGGATGGAATATTGCGAACCTATTGGGACACCAATGGAGGTTGGATGCAATCTGAGTAGAGATAATAACTCACCAAAGGTAGACAAAACACTATACAGATTAATGATAGGAAGTCTACATTACTCCACATCATCAAGACTTGATATCATGCAGGCAATAGGTATTGTTGGAATATTTCAAGAAGATCCAAGGGAAACAAACCTCAAGGTGGTCAAGAGGATCTTGAGATATCTCATGGGCACAATTTAATATAGACTATGGTACCCTAAAAGCATTGACTTCATTATAAAGACATACATAGATGTAGACTGGGCTAGAAGTGTTGATGATAGAAAGAGCATAAGTGGAGGAACATTTTTTTTTTAGAAACTGCTTGGTATTTTGGCTCAATAAGAAACAATCATAAGTGGCTCTCTCAACATGTGAAGTACAATAAATAACTACCAAAATGTGTTGCACACAAGTTCTATGGATGAAGCAGACATTGGAGGATTATAAGGTAAAATATGAACATCCAATTACCTTATTGTGTGATAGTAAAAGTGCAATTAGTGTCTCCAAGAACCCAATGTTCCACTCAAAAACTAAGCATTTACCTATAAGATATCATTTATTGTGGGAACAAGTAAATGAAAAGAAATATGTGAGCACAAGGAAGGAAATTACAGATATCATGACCAAGCCACTGCCAAAAGCAACATTTGAACACCTAAGGAATGAATTAGGGGTCATTCTTGATCCCACAAAAAATAGAGGGTGCACAGAAAAGGAAGGGAACATTCTCATGTATTATCTGCTCCTAAAAACAATGTGAAAGTGAGGGGGAGCTAATCTGTTAGCTTGAATTTATCAGAGTATGTATCAGCTCAGGGGAAGCATTGCCATCGAAACACCAGATCAAATAGATAAGACACATAATCCTAGGGGGAGATTCTTGAGGTAAACACATGGAGAAGCAAACTTATAAGTATATTCAGTTATATACGACATAGATGGCCCTTTTTCATTGTTGAAAAAGGGGGAGAAAATATGAAAGTCAGAAACCAATGACTCACAGAACAAATGGGGAATAAATAAAGAAACCAGTAGCCAGTCCCCAGATATAGAAGAGCATGAGAAAGGTAGATTTGGGTATGTAATCATTTTTCCATCAAAAGGTTATAAGGTTTCTACAGGATGGAGTGTTGCCATCAATGAAAAAGGGGGTGATTGTTGAACATTTGTCATTATTATATGTGTTGTCATTGATGTCAAGATTGATGAGTTGATATGAAGTTGTATTGATGGCAAAAGGAGTCAATTGGTAAAGTGAGCATGTTAAGCAGATGAAGGTTGATTGATAATGACAACTCACAAAGGCTTTGAGATGATCAAATATAAGTTCTAAAGGACTTAGAAAATAGTTATGCAAGTCGTGGATATAATGTGTAAACCTGCCAAGTACATAGAGAGTTGTGGAGTAAAGAAGCTCAAGGAAGGAACCGCAGACTAAATAAAAGCTCTAGTAGAAGCCGCCAAAGGAAGGTGAGTGCCACAAAGTTAAGAAAGTAAAGCCCGCATATATAAAGATTTAGAGAATGCCGCGTATAAAGGGAAAATATGCAAAAATGCTGATAAGCAGAAAATTCGATCAGTACAGAAAATTTCTGTAGACAAAAGGAAAGCATGTGTAAGGTAGATTGATGTACGGAACTCACTGTGAGTAGCAAGTGTCAACCATTTGGATCTCCATGAATTATTTTAATTCTTGTGAGATCTCTACCTCAACACATAATTTTTTTTGTTGGTGGATGTTTTAAAAGTGTTGTTGTTCCATGCAAACAACTTGCCTAATGGAGGTTATTTGGTGAAGAAAATGCACGCAAGGAAGTGGAAAACTGGGAAATTCAACCCAAATAGGGACTTTAAGGGCCAAAAACTCAGATACCACAAATCCCTTTGTCCAATGGGAAAGAACCAACAAGGAGTTACAGACATTCCAAGTAGTCAATCAATTTAGGATAGTTGGGGCATGCGAAGGGTCATAAAACTAGAAAAGAGAGAACCCTTTAGTCATGTTTTGTACACTCTCACATCTAATGTCATGAGTGGCCCACACTGAGTTAACCCAGGACTTGAGCATGCTTTCATAGGGGATATGGCCCACAAACTAATAGATAAGGAAGAATTGTTCAAGGCATTGACACACAACATTTAATTTAGAAACATGTAATACAACATTAGGAGGAGAAATATTACCTCCTGAAATACCTTCAGGACAAACTTCTGGGCATGTTTTTGTGGTGACTTTGTACAAGTATTCTTTTTCCTAAGTTATATTGAAAGTAAGAACTACCACCTAAAATAGTTCCCTAACCTAGCTAGAAACAAGAAAAGAGTACCATCAAGATGAAGAAATGAACAAGGCCTACACTAGCATCATAACTTTGAAATAGTGAAATCAAACATAATGCCAATCAAGAACTCTATTCTTCTAAATTGTCTAATTAAATCAAATGGACCTATGTAGTCCAATGGAAATGAACAATATTGCTTTCTTTGATCCTTCAATGGATGCTTGGGTGTGAGGATTATCTCTTTAAGAATGGAGGATGGAGGGCGCAAGAATGACAAAAGGCTATTAGTATTGAAACTATGTGCTTTTTTTTGTCTCTTGAGAGATTTAGGTGTAAGTGTAGAAGTAGAGGGAGGGTTGTTTATATAGCCCAAAGGATAAAGGATTCAACACATCCTCATGAATGTGGGACTAATGGAGATGTAGAGTTAGTTATGGATAAGGGGGGTTTAGATGGGGTTGAGTTAACTTTAGGAGGGTTTAGTTTGTCCTTAAGTGGCTCATGTGGATAAAGGGGGTGTATTAATTAATCAAAATGATTAATTAATACATGTGCAAGCTTTTATAAGCTTTTAGATGGATTTTAGTGTGATTTGGACCATTAGGAGGGAATTAAACCGATTAAATAGTGATTTATTGATTTAATTAGAAGGGAGGATAATTAAGTAATAATAATTAATTAGACTAGATAGAAGGTGTTGATTAATGAAGGGTCATTAATTAGGGTATGTGTTGGATAGGTGAATTAATTAATTAGCGTAATGTAATCAATTAACGACAATGGAAGAGAAGATGAACGCTATTGACAATATGTCGTCAATTTGTGGGAAAGGAGATAATTAGCACAATTTAAGTATTTAAATTGCTCAGGTGTAATTATAGGTGTCGACATTTGCCCCTCTTTGGGGTGGCATAAGTGATGCCACTTCAAAGATAGTAGATGGAAGAAATTTTTGAAGGGATAGAAGAAAAATTAGTAGGAGGGAGAGATGCCCCCTCGAGTGTCGATGGGGTGATGAAAGAAGATGATCGATGATTGAAAAAGGTGAGAGATAGATAGAAGAATGGGAAGAGGAAAGATGCCCCGGTAAGATGGAAGAATAGGGGTGAGAGAAAAGTGATGCAGAAGGAATATGGAGGAGGGGAGAGAAGAGCTTAGCCTCTAGCCGCTGTGTATTGGAACAATTTTGGTGTCATCATATTGACATAAGAGCTACGCCATCGGTCCTTATGAAAAATATAAGCGTATGACAAAGGTAGAACGACATGAAAAGCCATACTATGAATGATTGTCCATTTCTGAAAACACCAACTCCATGCAACATACAAAATGCAATGCAATACGAGAAAGTGAAAGATGCCTAACTCCATGCAACATACAAAATGTAATTTGCAATACGAGAAAGTAAACAAGCTAAACTAACAGAGAAACATAATGTAATGTTTTTATTATCAAGCTTCAATTACGACCTGTGTGAATTAACGACAAGGGTTGATGATGGTACCCCAAGCAAGGATACATGTGAGGGGAATAACGGAGGACACTTGGGTCTATGAAACAGTACTAGGCAACTCATTGTACCCCAAAGTACAAACGAAGTAAGGAGCCTAGCTTTTATTGATGGAGGTAGATCAAGATGATCCAAAAGTCGCACACATGAACAAGTGAGAACCAAAGAGTGACACTTTATAGGATGTTTTTCAATTTTTAGAAGTTTTCTAAAACATTTTTGAATGTTTTTGATGATTTTTCTAACATATTTGAATGTTTTGGTTGATTTTGAAAGTTTTATGAAACTATGTACAGAAAGACAAGGAAGCGTGGATGCCCCTAGTGATAGATGGGATGTACAAGGGCATAAGGCCACGTACGTACCAGAAAGGTGAAGATGCAAAAATTCCCCAACGATTAGGTGGGAGTATTTAAAGGTAAACTCTTCACAGGTAGAAGTGGGACCCAAGGCCATTATGGATAGGTTCAACATGATGATGAACATAAACCAATGAAATTCTGGGAAGAAGTAAGGATGCACCTAGCGTAAGTTGGCCTAAAATCACATGATAGAAAGGAAGGAGAAGATTTTTTTTTGAAAGGTGACAAACATGTCCACAAACATGGAAAACAAGTAATCTTATACACATGGATGTTCTGAATGAAGTAGAAGAATGATGTGAATGATATGAATGTAGCTTAGAAGTCTCACAATGAAGAAGTGATTAGCCAAAGGCACAAATCGTGAGACAAGATATGGACTAGAGTAAGAGTCTGAACAAGGTCCAAAAAAAGACACTTGGTAACATACTAATCCTATTTACTCATAGAGATCCAGTGTGTGCACGTGGAATTTATTACCTCTTGAAGGGAAGATTTAATAGAAAACAAGTGAAGACACCCTAGCCAATGTGTAGGAATGATTGATTTTGAAAGGAGATTTTGTGAATGAAAGGTGGAAGGATAGCAATACATTGCTCCACTGCCAGCCAGACATCTATAGCCTTGACGGAGATGCATTTGATTCTAACCGCAACATTTCTCTACTACCAGTCAGGCATCCATAGCCCTGATAGAGATTATTGGAAATACCCCAAGAGAGAGTAATATATCAATTTTCATTTGCTTTGTAGCTTTTAGCTTTTGATTTTTGATTGATTTTGATTCTTTTACTTACTGAAAACTTATTTCAGCTCTCTTGTTTGACAAGGGGTTAAGAACCACAGATGGCTTGATGGAAGGATGTGGAAGTGACTGTGATGATGACATTGGCTAGTGTCAACAAATATGCCCAAAATTTCTTCACAACAAGTTTATTAGATGTTGATTGTGATATGATCTCTAAGAGGTCAGTCGTTCTTTAATTTACTAAGGTGATAAAAGACCAGGGTCAAACAGATACCATAGAGATAAATGTCACAAAATGCGTGTGAATAAGCTAACCAAAACATCACCCAAGGGATGAAAATTGTAGGGAGACTTGCAAAAGAATAACAAGGAAGGGAAGAAAGAAACATCCATGTGTACGCAAATACCTGATTGCAATGTTTGATCCTTGTACCTTTGATTTTTGTTGTGTTTTCTTAATGTTTTTTGTATTTTTGAATTTTTTTTAATGATTTTTATGATTTTTTAGATTGTAGGGACCAACAATGTCAATATGCATGATATGATCCAACAACAATGTTTTCGACTTCCTTGATAAGGGAGACTAGGTGTGTTTGTTTATCGAGAGTGATGTTATCCCCGATCTCGATGATCGAGGTGAGTTCACACTCAACAAAGGACTGCGATTTATCCTAAAACATGGATTTTGTATGTGGGAGATTGAGTTCCCCATCCAGAGGTTTATGCACTTTACGCCATACTTGATGGTTACATTGATGTGCATTCTTGAATTGCACTTGATTTAGAATTTTGAGATTGTTTGATTTGTTGGGGGATTTTGAGCTCTTGGAATTTTTGACCTGATCTTGATAATGAACATGTTTGGGTTTCTTATAAGCTGAGTTGTGACTTTTTTGACCTTGAGAAGGAGAAGAAAGTGAACATTTAAGATTGATGATAGGAACGAGAGAAATTATGGTGGGCTTGCCCTGGTCATTGGGAGAAGGATGATGTGATTGATGAAAAGGATACGGTCCAAGGATTGAAGAAGATGGGCTACTGGGAGGTGAGCCATAGATAGAAGATGAAGGGTTGCTAGGATGTGGCCCAAGAATAGAAGAAGAAGAACTACTAGGACGTGACCCATAGATACAAGATGAAGGGCTACTAGGATGTGGCCTAAGAATAGAAGAAGAAAGGCTACTAGGATGTGACCCATAGATGTAAGATGATGGGCTACTAGGATGTGGCCCAAGAATAGAAGATGATGGACTACCCGTGGGTGATCCATACCTAGAAGACAAGGGGCTAGTTGGGCATGCCCCAAGAATAGAAGATAGTGGACTATTCGAAAATGTCCCACAAATAGTAGAGGGAGGGCTACTAGAAGGTGACCTACACCTAGATGAAGATGAAGGGATACTTGGCATTGACCCCATAAGAGATTGTGATTGAGGAATTATGATAGACAAAGAGTTATTGGGTGATGAGAAGATATGCCATGGATCAATGCAAGACCAAGGAGTTTCATCACATAATGAAGAATGTGAAGATGGAAGAATAAGAGGAGGACCAAGTTGCATGATCTGAGGCACTTCTTCCATTTCTTGATAAAAGGAATCAACCTTTTCCTCACAATACACAGACGCATCAAAGTCTAAAGAGAATCCTTTCTCGTAATTTGCTAAAGCAATATCTTCATATGCCCCTATAAATGCCCTGATTGTTTCTTCATTCTGAAAGAGATCAATCAGTTTGAGTTGTTGATCGACGACTAGGGGTTGATTGGAAGAAAGAGATCCAATTGGTGTGGAAGACTTAGAAGATGTTTGATGATGATTAATAGAAGAAGATGGTGTGGGGGACAAAGAAGATGTGTAGCTAGATGTCTCAGGAGTAGAAGAAGGTGGTGTGGACCTACCTATATGATGGTATATCGTATGTAAAATAGTAGGATTAAGTCCAAAGTCTGTAGATTGCGACGCATGGGTCGATTCAGACGTTTGACTTGAAGGAATTTGAGTCACACGAATCTTCAAAGAAGGAAGACTTATTGGGGGTGATTGATGAAGAAGGTCCTGCGAAGAAGGGGAGGACTATGATTCAAGAATTGCATCAGATGAATAATAACAAGGGTCCTGCAAAGAAAGAGAGGGCCGTGATTCAAGAATTTTTTTAGATGTTTGATTGGAGGGATTTGGAGTCGCACGTATCTTCAAAGGAAGAAGACATCATGTCGAGGCGACTGATAAAAGGGGTCCTGTGAAGAAAGGGAGGACCGTGATGTAGGAGTCATATTAAATGTATGATGAAGAGGTTCCTATGAAAATAGGGAGGACCATGACATAGGAGTCACATTAGATGACTTAGGAGTTGACTTAGATGAATCTGAATGGTAGTTTGGATCTGAATAGTAGTTTGGATCCGAATCAGAAGAAATGTTTGGATTGGAATCCTCAGAAGAAGAGGAAATGTTTGGATTAGAATTAGAAGAAGAGTGGGGGGAACTCGAATAATAATTTGGATTAGAAGCATCCAAATCATACCACTGACTATGAGATGAAGGTGGGGAACGAGTTACCCGTATGGGCTCTCTAGCACGAAGAACCAAATGAGGTTTAGTTGTAATGGGAATATTTTGATTTGAATTGCTAAACCTAAGTTCCATATTTTTGTAAGTATGGGGAACCGCGTGATAGTCAGTCATTTTTGGCACTATTTTAAGCACAAATGTCTAGATCTAGATAGTGTGATCAAACTTCTTCAAAGTGAAGAAGACTCTATGTCAATTTAGGTAGCATGCCGGAAACCAACTAGACATTGTGTAAGTACAAAGATGCGTGCATGATTTTCCAAAGAAGGTCTAGGGAAAATAGACATTGTGATGATGCAATATCGATGAGATCGAGAGGGATTGTCCTAGGAAACAAGTTTTCTGAATGAATAATCACAAGGAACAATCATGCAAGTTGGAAACACAAAGCCAATCAACAAGGAAATACACCATATGAAAATGCGTGTGCAAAGTGATAGTTCGATGCAAAAATGATCAACACAATGTCAATATTTACGTCAAGCTCAAAATGAACAAGGTGTAAATATTAACAAAGGGTAGATGTGACTCCCAATCAAAGGATACCAAGACAATTTCAACAACCAACAAGACCTAAATGTTAAAGGGTGAGGTTTACAAATGCAAGACACACAACCACACCAATTGGACACGTCTATCAAACTTCTCGGAGAAGTGAGATATTAGTGTTAAAGTGGTATTGAAACGACACAAACAAATCAAGTGACACCTTTCAAGATTTGGGACAATGTTTGAAATCAAAGAAAGTCAAAGTATACTAAGGATGTGTTAAAATGTGTGCAACGTAATGCCACAATGTGGATACTTAGATCATGTTTACAAAAAACACGACATAAGTATCTTAATGGTGTTGAGATAATGCAAACAAGGTAACACATCAAAGGGAGATCAAATGATGAATTAATTTGAACTATGACGATGATCTTGACATGGGTATCAAGATCATAAAGGCTACCAATGATATAAATACGCCTCCGCACACATTAGACATTTAACTTACTCAGCCGCAATTATGGATGGGCGTAAATGGATAAAAAAGTGGCAGAAACAATCGATTGGTAGCACAGAGGTAGTCACCCTTCTTTTGATCAACAAAGTGTAAAAAGAATGTGAAGGAAGTAAATCAAAATGGAGATGAAAAATGTTGGCTTCACATTGGTAGATTTTTTCCTTACCTTAGGGTAAGTGAAAAACTAAGCGAAAGTAACGCATCACATGTTTCGTGATGAAAGATGGTTCACAACTCAACACTATTTTAGAATGGTCAAAGTGGGCTCCTGGCCAAAGTATATTTTCCTAGGTGGTTCTCTCATCCTAGGTGTTACAAAGATTATCCACGAGTGGGACGATTTACCAAAAAAGTCACAATGACTAGTTTGGGAGTATATTGACTTTTCCCCCTTCAAGAATAGTGGGCAGTAAATGCATCCATCATGTACTTAAAAGGGTCGCATAGGGACAACTTGTAACTCTATCTCAAAAAGGATTTACTAGTCAAGTAGGTAGTGCGGAGCACTTCCCATTTCATTCCACAAGGTTCCCTCTTGCGTGGACTACTTTGGGGTTCCTGGAACCACCCCCATTGTTGTAGCTTAAGGTGTTATGCCAAAGAGGTTATGTTCTAGTTGAGAGGAGAGGGACGTACCCTTTTCCAAAACCTGCAATACAATATTTTGAATATGTTGTTCTTTTAATCTTGTTTAATTAGGTGTGGTTTGCTTGAAACACCTTTTGACAACCTGTATAACAACTGTATTAGTAGTTTTTTACTTTTGTTTCGATTCCTCCGTTCTTTTACAAGCGATGGCGTTTTGGTCCTGTATGACAATTTTTAGTAGGTTTCCATCAAAAGAGAAGGCATAATTTCTTATTCTCGAGATTTTCCAAGGATGCAAGAGAAGAGCATACGTGACTGTCTTCAAAAATCCAACAAGATATCAAATGGAAAAACACTTTAATTCAACCATGCCAAATTAACCGATTCCAACTCGAATACTCCTAACAATATCAAAGCATCAAAAGGACTTAAGAATCATTTCTTATTCCCAATATCACCCCAAGGGACGTGAGGGAAGAGCATACGCGATCTTAATCCTATAAGTAAACAACTCAAAATATTACCTAATCAGATACAAACATGTAAAAACAACCTGTAAAGATAAATATATGATTAGATAAACATGCAAGAATGTTAGCACATCAACACCTTACTTTCAAAAATATACAAAAGGACACCTACACCCCTTTGTTAGCGCATGCGTGCGGGTTAAGGCGTATGTGCCGCTTAACGTTGTTTCAGCTCACAGTGCACCTGCGCCACCCGAGAGACGTGTGTGCCAAATAAATAGTATATGCACCACTAAAACAGTGCCTGCACCACTCTGTGGATTTTTTGATCTATCAATCCCCTGTGCCACCAGAGAGGCATGTGTGCCACAAAAACAATGTATGCGCTACTCCGAGAAAAATAGACAGAACAACCGCTTTACTGGAAAAACATGTTTGTGCCACTAAAATAGCATGTGCGCTGATCTGACAGGTTTAAGAATGTAGTGAAGGTACAGTACAAAATGACGTCTATGCCCGGGTTAGTGCACCTGTCTGCTGGTTAGGGTGTGTGCGCCAGGGTTAGCGCGCATGTGCGGGGGTCGGCAAACAGAGTAACAGGTTTACCAGTGCACCTGCGCCACTAGAGAGATGTGTGTGCCTTGAAAACCATGCCTGTGCCATGAAAATTGTGTATGTGCCCCTAAAAACGTGCCTGTGCTAGACCTGCAACCAAAATACAACAACAAACACAAGAAAACTCACAATATCTAAAATTTTGACAAGTTAGCTTAAGAATGGCAATAATCCATTAAAATTATGGCTATGAACATAAAGTTACACATATCAAATGAGTAAAAATTTCAAGAAAATGGACATTAATTACTACATGTGTATATCAAAAGTTAGCCAAAACAATGAAACTTAAACTAAAATGCCATGGGACTAAGTGTCCCACTGGGCGTGCCAAATATGTATAAGTATTATTTTTCCTAAGTTAGATTGAAAGCAAGAACTACCACCTAAAATAGTTCCCTAACCTAGCTAGAAAAGAGAAAAGAGTACCATCAAGATGAAGAAATGAACAAGGCCTACGCTAGCATCATAACTTTGAAATAGTGAAATCAAACATAATTCCAATTAAGAACTTTATTCTTCTAAATTGTCTAATTAAATAAAATGGACCTATGTAGTCCAACGGTAATAAAAAATATTGCTTTCTTTGATCCTTCAATGGATGCTTGGGTGTGAGGCTTAGCTCTTCAAGAATGGAGGATGGAGGGATCAAGAATGACAAAAGGCTATTAGTATGAAACTATGTGCTTTCTTTTGTCTCTTGAGAGATTTAGGTTTAAGTGTAGAAGTAGAGGGAGGGTTGTTTATATAGCCTAAAGGATAAAGGATTCAACACATCCTCATGAATGTGGGACTAATGGAGATGTAGAGTTAGTAATGGATAAGGGGGGTTTAGATGGGGTTGAGTTAACTTTAGGAGGGTTTAGTTTGTCTTTAAGTGGCTCATGTGGATAAAGGGGGTGTATTAATTAATCAAGATGATTAATTAATACATGTGTAAGCTTTCATAAGCTTTTAGATGGATTTTAGTGTGATTTGGACCATTAGGAGGGAATTAAACCGATTAAATAGTGATTTATTGATTTAATGAGAAGGGATGCTAATTAATTAATAATAATTAATTAGACTCTATAGAAGGTTTTGATTAACGAAGGGTCGTTAATTAGGGTATGTGTTGGATAGACGACTTAATTAATTAGCGTAATGTAATCAGTTAACGATAATGGAAGAGAAGATGAACGCTATTGACAATATGTCGTCAATTTGTGGGAAAGGAGATAATTAGCACAATTTAAGTATTTAAATTACTTGGGTGTAATTATAGGTGTCTGCAGTAACGCCATTATTCGTAGCTCCACTAACTCTAGCGTTGACATCAATAGTCAAATTAAAAGTGGAAGGGGGGCATTATATAGACGAGCCCAAAGGGTGAGAAACCCTATAACTTAACAAGAAAAATACTATTCCACAGGTTGCCTGACATGCTGTTGCCCCTGCATCACGTTCGGCCAAATAGCGGAAATACTTGACGAAGGTTCTCCACGTAAGTGCATCTCCCTTTATAATTTATAGAAAACAAATTTATTTGTTGAATATACCATTTTTATAATGGAGGAATGAATTGGTGGACGCAGCCTGTGCTGTAAGCAGAGGGATCTAAGGTCTCCTGCTGTTTTTTACTGGGTGCGTGTGTTGTTATTCGTGTTTATACCGAACTAAAATGAGAGCCAAATTTAACTTGACGGAGAGCCCGTGCGGAGATTGTCTGTTACACTGTTTTTGCGAGTCGTGCGCTATGTGCCAGGAATACAGAGAACTGAAACATAAAGGATATGATCCGGCTCTGGGTAATATATTTGTACCATTAAATCTTAATCTGTAGAATTGTTTGCACGGGGGTCAATGATTTCAATATTTATCAATTTGTGGTTGATGCAGGTTGGATGGGAAACCTGCAAAAGCAACAACAAGGGATGGGGATGAGAGCTCCTACAGGTCAAACCATGAGCAACTATTGATGAATGCACATTATTTTATTAATAGTATTGTTTTTATTTTACTGGGGTGGAATTCTTCATTGATATTGATGGTCCACTCCATATTTGTGGGTTTCAATTCTCTAGTAAGAAAACAAAAAAGTATTCAGTTACCCAAAAATAAATAAATGACGTTTATATTTATGTATTGCATTACAAAATTTAATAAAAATTTATTGTCAATAATATTGATCGTTTACTCAATTATTTGGAACCACTTATATTCTACGGTACTGGGAAATCACATTGTTTTCGATACTATGCAGTATTTTGAAATTATAGTATTCTAAATAAGAGGCATACATTTTATTTTATTTTTGAGAATTTAAATATTTGACTTACTTTTTGAAATGATATACTTTTCGTATAAATCGATGGTGTGTTTCAATCGACTTTTTAGTGTTTAAAGCTCGTCCACATGTAAAAAGTGCCATATACTTTATGAGATAAATGCTGACATTGAATTATCTTAGAATACATCAAATGGATAAACCCTTCCGTTCTTCATCATAAAACCTACTTAAATGTAATTTAGAAACAAAAACTATAGATATTACAATTAAATTACATGTTTAATTCACAAAAGAATATTTATTTTAATCAACACTTTTAATACATTGAGAAATTAATGTCAAAAATATACTTTTCAATATATCACATTTTAGTTCCAAAATTTGTTTAAACAATCCCTTTAGAATGGATGGCGCAAGGGACGAGTCTCGACTCATTTAAACCAAATGATTAATACAACTATAAGTCTTATTTAGTGTGAGTGTAGTTAGATTAAGGACATTATACAAATGCTATTCAATATATTATATTATTATTTAAAACTTTGTTTTAACAAATTTCTTAGTACATGGAAATGAGGAAGGAATGCACTTACTTTGACCAAATAATTTAACAATATTTGGAAGAAAGCGGCTACACATTTTAACCAATTGATCTCATACTTATAAACATGAAAAAATTATGTGCTATTATTATAATTAATGATTATTTAGATCTATTTATTTTATAAATGTAAATCGTCATCCAGGGTCTTACAACTTACACACTAAAACTTGCACTTTGACAAGTTTCTCCTAAGCTTCCTTAATACTCCTTATTAAAATTCATGGAGTAAAACTAAATTAGACATATATGTTATACTTCTACAGGTTTATATAACTCTTGTCAATGTCAGATGACTCCCAAATATGTGATCATAACCTTCAACATATTTGCATAATCAAGGAAATACAAAACAAATTTTTTAAGACCTACTTGACTAGGTCTCATTCCTTTAGCTTTACTTGTCAGTTTGAAGATACATGAGTTCTCAATGACTACCAAAAGGTTTAACAAGTTTTATCGAGCCTATTAGATGATTTTCTAGTCTGAAAGTCTCCACTATGACCTTCAATCTTGAGTTCCTATCAAACTATCTTATAGGCTACAAGGCATAATTGACAAAATTAAAAGTTAGACACCAATTTATGACCTTGGAGGTATATCAAAGGCTTGTATAATTCTAATCAAACCTTTTAAATAATAATTAAACAACTTCAAGCCTTTAATCAACTTATAGAGCCAAGCAAATGCAATTATCACCTTTTACTAGCCCTCAATGAGGCCATTTACAGACCTGTAGAGACTCTGTCATCAATATATGAAGTTTTATGGTATGAAAAACTCTAAATTCTTCAACCAAAATTGAGGATTTTTTAACAATGGAAATTAAAGACATAGAGGTTTTTCTTCACTAACCCTAGATTGTCTTATATAAGAACCGAGAGCATATAAAAGGGAGTAAATTACAAATTTTGAGCTTGTTTATCTGATCTACCACTGGGATAAGGTATATATGAACCAAATACACCTTTCCAAATAGTTTAAAGGCTTTAAACAATCTTGAAACACCTTAGTTTACCTTCTTTGCATGATATAAACCCTCAAAATTAATTATTCAAACCATGGATTCTACAAACAACAATGTGAACGCTAAATTATATCATGGGACATCCACAATAGATCATTCACACATGTAAGAGCACAAAAAAATGTCATAGTAAGCCTTCTTTATTCATTTCTTTCCTAAAAAACAATGTATGACCCCTAGAGGCTCCTTATACACCAATACCCTCCCAAAACTAAGTTTCTCCTTCATTTTATGCTTTTCCAATCTTCGTCCAAGCTTGGTTTGACCTCTATCCCCTTGAACTGAATGTATAATCTTGGTTTCATATCCCAAGAATCTCTTAACAACCTTTGTCTTCTCTTGCATGCTTGTTTTTTTTACCTTTTCCTACATTAGGGTAAGGCCTATATGGTGCAATACTTAGGTTGACCATTTAAAACCATTGTAAAAAATAAATGAATTTTAATACACACTATCAGACCTCGAGGACCACTCTCCTAATGACCATGATCTTTGAAACACATTGGAAATTCCCAAATAGGCCAAAACCAATTCAAAAACTTGAATAATTGGTTTTGTAGGGAAATCCCAAAATACCCATGAATGAGGTCTACAAACAACAACTGAATCCTATATAGAGCTTCATATCAACCCAATAGGACCTATAAGACCTTCTCAAAATAAAATATCATCATGATTATGCTTTATAAACTGATGCACCTGCATCATTCTCACAAGCTTGAAAATGTTCATGATCTCCTACTCATGAGTCTTCGTGATTATTTTTATATATGTTACTATTAGCTATAGATGCTCTTTGTAATTCTTCTTCTTTTCAAAATTTCTATATTCTCCTCTTTTCGTATGTACTCCTGGATGGCATGGTCTTCGTAGAAGTGAAAAGGGAGTATATAATCTTGTATTCCCTTTACGTAAACATCTTTCATCTTTGATATCAATCCTCTTTTTAATTATCTCTATACCTTCCTCTATTGTACTTGCACATGCAACAAACACATTATAGAAAATAACTTCTTCATTTTACTCTTGAGTCATGTTGCTTCACTCCTTTGCATTGTTAGTTGTGTATTCATAACTTCTATTAGTATAATGGATTCCAAAATTTCCATTCTCAACCTTCACTTGGTTTATTGTCTCCTCATTCTTCCTTGACCTTAGAGTATCATTGTATTCTTCAAGGTTTTTATTAAGATCCTCTTGTGACCTCTTATCATTCCCAAGTACCTTGTTCTCAAGAACATGCTCAAAATGTTTTACAATCAACTTTTTCTGACCTTGTTTTGACATTTGATTTTTGGATTCCTCTTTGTGTTTACCAATAGGTCTTTTGGTTTTCCCTTGACTTGTAACTTACAATGGTATTTTTTAAATATTACTATTGGAATATCACTATTCTTTGTATCCAATTTGATTTTTAATTTCTCTTCTTCAACATGGTTACTCAAATCCGAGTTTCTCTTATGGACTATAACCCATTCTTAGACTCCCTTAATGATTTCCAACTCTACACCTATGTATGTTGGGAAAATGGTTTCTTTGATGTTATGGTCCTTATAAATACATCAAAAAAATCTAAAATTCTCTCAATTTCTCGCTTCATCATGATTGTTAAGTTATACCTCTCCATTACCTCAAGAAATGATATCTAAGCTAAAATCCTTTTATCTGTGATTGAAAATTTCTCTTTATTTTATTTTTTCCTCCATCTTCTTGTTATTTCTCATGTGTCCATCCTTGTATACTCTTGTTCCTTAGTGAACTCCTTGAATTTGATGATGCTCCATTGATTCTCTAGATGAATGATTCTTCATTAATTTTGTCATACACCCTTCCAAGTTAAATTTTCCATTTATTTGTCTTCTCTTGTCTTATTTTATTTCCTTTATACACTAAATATTGAGGTTACTATCACATATAATTGATTCTTCCTCAATTTCCATTTTTTCCATGCCTTAATGACTCATCAAATATCTTCGCTAGGATGAATTTACATACATTTGACACTATTATAATGTTTTGATTGCATTGAGAAGGTGTTGAGGACCTTCTTCATCCATTATAAACTCTTATGAATTCTTAAGACTTGTAAATGAAATTCTCTTTTTCTACCACTAAAAGTTAATTTAAAGACTTCTTGATCTCATAATTTCATTAACTTACTAGATCTACATTAAATACACATTGATATAGTACCCTTGCTTGGACTCTTTTCACCTCATAGGATATTAATTTCTCATTGATCTATTGAATAAGTAAATGCATGACATACATTCTTTACCTTTCATCTGATCATTTGACCCAAATTCTTGTGGGCTCCACTTTAACATTATTTCCATAGAGTGAAGGTAAACTAAATTTTGTTCCTCTATTTTCATCATTTCAACATTGAAATTAAACCCCATGTAATCTTGGAGTTCTTCACTATTCCATTCTCTTATTTATTCTATCTTGGACTTGAATAAATATATTCTTGTTCTTAACTCATCATTACTAGATTCTTCTTGATCTTCAAAATTTGTACCTGCATAATCACCACTGATATACCATGTTAGAATAAATATTTGAGGTTGCATAGCCCCCTGTAGAACATGGTTTCTTTGTTGCAAGTCTCCTTCATCCTCCTCCTTGTCAATGAGTTGATATTATCCTCTCTCATAGCTCTTCAAAGTTATTTTGGCATGATATATGGATTTAGGAACGAACATTATTCCCCTATCTTGTTCAAAAATATTCATGTCTTTCCCATGTTATAGGAAATCCTACTTCTCCTTGTCTTTATTCGTAACCTTTCTTCCTTGTATATCTTGTAACCATGGAGATTTTCTCAAGGTTTCCTCTTATTTCTTTTATCCATCTGATTTTTCCTGTAGTGTACT
Organism: Taxus chinensis; assembly: GCA_019776745.2. Taxonomy (NCBI): domain Eukaryota; kingdom Viridiplantae; phylum Streptophyta; class Pinopsida; order Cupressales; family Taxaceae; genus Taxus; species Taxus chinensis. The sequence continues at coordinate 151,203,318 of CM034153.1, read as the reverse complement.
CTTCATGACCTTATTTCTTAAGTGAAATTATTCTTTTAATGTTTCACTTGATTTTTCATGTTAATATTTCACAATCTCCTTGTTATATTTCTATCTTGTAGGTGTAAGGAACTGCTTACTACTTTTGCTATCACCATCCTAATTGTCTCCTTTCTTGTAATTAATTTTTTTCTATGATTTTATACCATTTCATGACCTGTAACTCCATTTTATTAAGGTGTTTCTATAGGAAATGTACTCCTTTCCTTTGAAATTTTCCCTTCTCCATCTTGTAGAAGATTCTTAGTCTCTTTTGGACTTGACTTGGAACTTTCTTCTTGACTGATATCATCCCCATCTTGGAGAATCTTAAAATTCGTTTTTGGATTTGTTTAAAACTTTTTTTGAGGTCCATGAATCTTAAGTTTTTTCCCTCTACCTTCAAGAGATAATTTTTCCTCTTTTTCTTTTATGAAATATTCTTATACTTGTTTAACCACATTCCTATCGCATGCAATCACACATTCATATGAGTAGTTAGATTGAAAAATTAAAGATCCATGTGTCCGTCTTGATGCCTCTAAGATTGACATCTCTTACTCATGTTGGATTGATCTTCTTAAGTCTTCTATAAGACTCTTATCCATCTCCTCTTCACCCAACCTTGGTCCTTCATCTAGTTCACAAATGAAAATTACTTGTTTTTATCCCAAATATTGGTTTTTATCTCTCTTCATGCTTTTATATCCTTTAATCATGCCTCTATATACTCTTAGTTTCCTTATTTTTTCTTTGATAATAACATTCCATCTATACCTTCTTCTCTTTACGATTAGTATCTCTATATGTCATTTTACTTTTCTTCTCAACTTCCAACCATAATATTGGTTTTCCTACCCCTAACCTTTCTTTTAGCTCAACTACCTCTTTAACTCTTTCTTATTGCTGTATTATTTCATATTTATGTGGTGTTTTCATTCAACTAAACCCTTAATCTTGCTATTTTTATTTTCTCAACCTACCAATCCTTCCTCTGAGCCTCAAAGTTCTCTCTTTCTTCTTTTCACTCTCACTCTAGACCTTAATGTGCCCATTATTCCTTAAGAAGTATTTCTCACCTTGCTTACGTCTAGATACCTCATCTAGGTTACCTTGCTCTAAACATGCTCTTTTGGTACCTAAAGTACTTATTCACCTTGGAACTTATTTTTGAGCTTCCACTTTCTCCTTACTCTTCACTTTCCAAGCTTTAATGGGATATAAATATTCTTCCTTGCCACTTATCTTGTTTTCTTCCTCAAGGTTTCTAAGAACCTTTCTTAACTGTCTCAAGCTCAATTCAAATTTAGGCTTATTTTCATCACAACATGGAATTATTAAAACTTATATTATTTCCAAGAGCTTAAACCAAGCTTTGATACCACTAATAATGCAGGGTATTATAGCTTACACACTAATACTTACACTGTGATAGGTTTCTACAAGGTTTCCTTAATAGTCCTTATTAACACTCATAGAGTAAAAATCAATTAGACATATAATTTATGATTCTACATGGTTGTATTACTCTTTTCAATTTCATACAAATCCTAAATAAGTGATCATAACCTTCAAATTACTTGCATAATCAACGAAATACAAAACAACATGTCTTAGACCTACTTGAGTAGGTCTTCTTCCTTTAGCTTGACTTGTCACTTTTTGATGAATTAGATATTATATTATATTAATAAGTAAAATGATACAAGAAAATTCATAAAAATTCAGGTGGTATGGAAGCATGCCCAAAATCCATGAGTTTAGACTAGGAAAATACAAAGCCTAGGAATATACTTGAAAAAAAACATCAAAAAACAAGGAAGTAAGGAAGTCAAGCCACTGCTGCGAGTTATTGTACTGCAGGGGGAAAATATTGATCATGCCAACAAGATCTAGGTAGGTTCTTTCCACTGTATTGCACATCCCAACCAAATCCAAGTTATTCAACATCTTCAGCAGTGGCCTGAGTGGGCAAGATGGCAAGAGCCATCTTGGGGAATTTTTCGAGTGGAGGCAGGAGGCTCCAAATGTCATGAGTGTTTGGCTCAGGGGCAGCCGTTGAGCCCCAACCATGGTGGTTGGACAAAAGAGGGGAAAACTCCTATACAGAGGTTGATTGTGCGGGGACCAGAAGGCTCAAATGTATGAATGGTGTTGCGAGTTGTTTCGACACTCGCCACCTTTGGTATGTCTTCTAGCACCACCTTCTAGCGGGGAACGATGGGAGGGGGATGAAGATTTACGAGATACGTTACAAGGGGAATTTCCTTAGTTCCAAAGGAGATTTTGGAGATGATCCACCTCGAGCACCACCTTGCTTTCTTGAACTTTAATCTGCAATAAGATATTCACAATGACCAAAAACTTGTTATAAATAGAGAATTGCTGATCTACTTAAAAATTAGAAAATAAACAAGATTTCTTTCTTTTCAAAGTCAGAAAAGGATTTCCCTTATGAAATAATTCCAAATCTTGGAAAACTTAATCAGTATCCGAGGATTGTGTCCAAAAATAATATGCTACCAAGTAAAACATTTTGGATGGAAGGTGACGTAGAAAAAATTAATTCAATTCCAAGCCTTCTATGCTTTGCAACAATACCAAAAAAGGTGAGGTAACATTTCCAAGTGGTCACAGAAGGGGAATATTTGGACTGAAACACCAAGGTGAACTATATGGACACCAATCCAAAGGCCTTGGTGAAGAACACACCACAGAAAGTGAGCAATTTTGGGTTCCACACAGGATGTAGTGCCCACCAAATTTATATCATTTCTAGGACCCGTTGAATCATCTGAGTAGTTTGATTTTTACATATGAGAAATTATAATTTGATTGTGGTAGATTTTTATTTGCACTTGCTACGATTATCATCCTATGTTATATGACATTCTTATCTGGAATGCCACTTTTGGGACCCTATATGATATTCATGACATTGGTTTAGAGATGATGATATTTTGATGTTCTATATTTGATGGACTATGTTTCTATATGCTATTCACTGATAGTCATGATTTTGAGTTATATATTGTGGGTATTGTGTTGGTGTTCATTTTGATCCTCTATGCTTTTGCCCTAATTTTCCTTTCACTCTGCATTTCTTGAAATGTTTTCTACAGTTTTAATGGGTGAAATGAAGTTATTGCCTTTGTTCCCATGCCTTAGTCCATTTGAAAATAATTTGACATGCCCCATTTTGTAAGAATACTCAAATTTTTCCCTAATTTTTGCCTTAAATTCTTCAAATCCGTGGGCTAAATCATTTTTTCCATTTTACCCGATCGTGAAAAATAAAAATTGATCGTTTTATACATATATGCCTTCAAAAACTCAATCCCAAGGTCGAAAAATGCTCGAAATCATGTTTTGTCTGGTTCCAATTCAAAAAAATTCCATCCTTGGCGAAAAAATCAATTTCTAGGGCATCCCTGACATTTTCTGTATTTTGACGGTCAGACGGGCGTCATTTTCCCGTCAATTTCTTCCTTAGCATGCATTGGCAACGTGGCAGGTTCTAATTGGCTGAGGGATGGCAGGTGGTTGGATTCCCTTAGAATTTTTAGACTTTATTTTGCAAAATTTTAAAAAGTTAAAAATTGGCCCAAAACCCCGCAGCCAATCGAGAGTGGACATGTGTCCTAAAGATCAAAAAGGGAGGAACGGGCCGATGGGGGACATAGAGTTTTTTAGCTCTATTTTTCTAATGTTTCAAAATCAGTTTCAACCCCGCTCCAATTAGAGGAGGACACGTGGCATCAATTTTGGGTAGAGGGGTTGCGGATGGTAGAGGTTCTTAAAGTTTTTTTCCTTTGGAGGCAGAAAATATTAAGGTAAAATTTTGGAGTGCGGCCCCATGGCCAATCACAGGTGGACATGTGGCAGTGCGGTGGCAGAGCGGGGAAGTGTGGGCCGCGGAGGAAAAGGGGAATTTTTTCCCTTTTTAGCAAAAGGAGATAAAGAAAAAAATTGAGTCATGGGCCCGCAAATGAGCTGTAGGGAGACACGTGGCGAAGGTAGAGTGGGTTGGTGGGGTGGTGGAGGTGAAAGGGAAATTTTTCCCTTTTGCAAAAAGATTTGGAATGGAAAATTCAAGGTGTGGCCTCACGATGAATCATCAAGTGACATGTGGCAAGGGAGAAATCGGGTGTGCGGGCACATGGAAAAGGTGAAAATTTTCCAATTTTCCAAAAAAGGTCAAAATGCATGGAATTGAAGCTTGATCCCAATGGGACCCACCATGTGCCACGTGTCATCACCAAAATTCAAGGGTGGAGGGGCGGTGAAAAAAAGTCAAATTTTTCCATTTTTCCAAAAATGTCAAAAAGTCAAAAGGTGAACCCGAATTTATTTCCAATCATATTTTAACACGTGGAGGGCCTAGATTGAAGGAGAAAGAGCAAATCAAGGGTAACTGTACATTTTCATTTTTGGCCACCATTTTTGCTCTAGGAAGCTTGGAGATGTGAATTTTGCATCAATTTTAATTGAATTTTTGATGAATTCATGTCCTTTGTGCCTGCAAAGATCAATGCAAGTGGTTTTAGGGATTAATTTGTAGATTTGAGGTGTTTTTGAAACAAAGTTTTTCCCTAATCCATCCAAACACGTGAAATGTCAAATTTGAAAGTTGCAGAGGTAGTTTTAAAAGGTGAAAAGGTGAAATGATGAGAGGAAAGGCATTTGCATGCCTTGATGATGAAAAACATGCCTCCAGGAAGGATAATGATCCAAATATTTGTAATGATTCAGTCTTTTTAAAACACCTGGCAACCTCTCGTTGCAAATTTTTCTAAATGTCATTTTCAGTGAATCATGAGAAATTATTGTAACAAACCTGATCCCTTGGCATATGATTTGCTTGGGAAAGGAAGGCTCCAATGTGGCAAGAGATATATAATGCATTTTTGGAAAAATGCAAAGGATCGGGAAGTTGAAAATTGCGAGAAAATTATGAGAGAAAGCTCATTTTCTGAGAAACCCACCAAAGAACCAGGTTAATTTCTTCTGTGTTGGATCTTCATGTATGTGAGTTGGTTACAAGTGTATAGCCATCACACAGCTATGAGATTGTTCATGAAACTCTCCCCTGTTGATGAATCTAACAAGCTTTTGAGTTAATCTGTGTTTTTCTTGGGCAATATGATGTTTGTTATCATTTTAAATACCTACAAATAGTTTTCATTGTTCTTGTTGCAATCTTGCATTGAAAGTATTTAGAAATCACACAGAATCTCATCCTTATTGATAGTTTAGTGGCACTTGTAGTTTTTTTTGTCAGAAGAGCTTTCATCTGGCATTGAAAATAAGCAGTTTAAAATCACTCCACCTTCATTTGTTGATTGGGATTTCTTTTAAGCCTTTGGGGGTACCTTAGGCATGGTTTGATCAAGGATTTTTGTGTTTAATTGAGTTCTTTACTTCAAGATTTTGTGGTGAGTTCTCAAATATTGTGTGAAGAGTGCAACCTGGGCTTCCATTTATGCATCTTCTGGTTGAAAGAACATCCTGATTATTTGAAGAATTTTATTTGATAGTTGTTCAAGTATTGTAGAGGTTGTCAAAGATTTGATATATCCAAGTTTGTCTTGTTAATATGCCCACCAAAAAAATCATCTGAATAACTAATCCTACCCATACTACCCCTGCATTGCATTGTGTGTCAACAAAAGAATCTAACCCATCTACAAAAATGCACAAAGCAAATCAGGATCATACAATGTCTTCAACAACCTCAGCCTTGTCTTGAAAGCATTTCCATCATTTAGTAGTGACAACTCTGTTGAGTTTGAATAATGGAAAATTGATCATGTTTTCCCAAGGCCATCTCCATACAATATGCATAGTATAAGGATATCTCCACCTCCTTCACAAAACAAAGGCTGCAATATAGGTTCTCTTACCTTGGTTGAAAGGCACAACCTAAAATAGTGAGGGTTAGATCAAATCCTTTCAAAGTCCTATCCATCTCTCCACAAATCTAAGTGCCAGTTAGATCACATCCCCAGCTACAAAATGACATATATCAAGATCTATCTACCTTCAAGCTTCATGCCATATTTTTGATGCTGCTCAAACTGAAAAGGAGAACAAATTTGGGTATGAACACTTAATGGTGCCATTTCCGTGGACCTGTTTTGAATTCCTGGGAAATAATTTATAGTACTTGAGATTGATTTGCTGATTCATTTTTCAGTCCATGTCTATTTATCCCATCAACACCACTTAATGGCCCGTTTCCCGGGGACATTATTCAGTATTTCAGTATTTCAGATCCCTGGTAATACTTCTTCTGTGATTTATGTGCAATTACAAAATCTGAGTATCATCTTTTGATCAGATTTATAAGATTGGAATGAAGAGTAGAGTTCTGAGTTTGATATTCTCTTAGTTCAATCTTGATCCAAGTGCATACATATTTGAGATATTTGAATGCATATCAAACCCTGGTAAATTCCCTTGCAAATTCAGCATGTAAATACATTGTTGAAGCATCATTTTATAATCAGATTTGTAAGGATTTAGTGAAGAGATAAGTTCTACCTGTAATTTTACCAGTTTCCAGTAGTTGTTACACTTCATTTGCATTTATGGTTGATACATTCAAAGAAAAAAAAGGTATGATCTATAAAGTTTGGCAATATTTTCAGTGTTGATAGGTATTTGACAGAGTATTTTAGTGCATTTGCAAAACTAGGGTGAAATTCCTTAGTGGCGAATCCATGTTGTTCTGATCTTGATAAGTACCAGTGTCTTAACCTTTCTGTCATTTACTTTTGTGTTGCTAATCTCTGCAAAACTGGAAGGAAGAAGATCTCTCTTCATTAGAGACTTTGCTAAGAAGTTGTTTACTTAGATTCAAGAAACTGCAGAGTTAGAAGGGAGAAGAGTTTGGAAAGTTGTTAAAGGTCAGACATCAGGAAAAGATATATCCATTGGTGAGAGAGATCAACCTTTGGTAGAGGATTATCACTCTTCTTCAAGTGATTCTGATTCAAGCAATCCTCTCATAAATTTGTTTACTTCAACTAGTGAAGGTCCTTCTGTTGTACCTGGTAAGTTCCTTCTTCAATCTGCACCTGTGTGTTTCAATCCTAGTAAAACTTTCCAAGAAAATCAGCACTTAGAGAATACTAGTCTTGTGAATCACATTCTTGAGCCCCAAAGACCTTGCACTCCTCATCAGCTTGTGTCACCCCCAAGATCACCTCCACCAAACAATATGGCTTAGCCTAGACCTCCATTTATTGTTAACACCTTTGGTTCTATATAGACTTTATAGGAATGGATGGTTACCCAAATGCTGTCCCACAAGATGTCAGAAATAGATTGCCAAAATTCCAAGGTAACAATGCAATAACTTGGTGATCAGCATCTCAAACTTTTTGTTAACATGATGGAAGATTTTGAGATAGAGTTTGAAGATGTGTATATTAAATTGTTCATTCATACACTAGAAGAGGATGCTAGGGATTGGTACAAGGCTCTACCTGATAATTCAATTGATTCTTGGACTGAGATGAAGAATGCATTTAGGTTGCAATATGGTGACAAGACTGATCCTAGATTTCTCTTGTCTGAGTTTGAGAATATCAAGAAGAACCCCAATGAATTATTCCATGACTTTAACATAAGGTTTAACAAAACTTTGAGAAGGTTGCTAGTTAATTTGAGGCCTTGTGATGAATCTTTTTTAATCAAATATGCAGATGCATTTGATAAAAAGGCAGCCTATTACCTAAGAGACAAGAACCCTACCAATCTAAGGCAAGCTTTCACCATGGAACTTCAAATTGAAAACAATATCAAAGTAATTGGGAAACCTCTCAAGAGAGATGGAGTAAAGTTGATAAACCCTGAAAAACCTCAAGCTAGCAAGGGTGTTGATTTAGAAGAGGTTGTGAAAACTTTGGCAGGGGCTATCAAAGAAATCTCATATAAGTTGGCAAGAGCTGAGAAGGGAATTGGGTAAAATTCACAAGGTCAGCCAAGAGCACAAAACCATGACAGATTTTCTAATCATTGTAGAGGTGATCAAAGGGCAAATGATAGAGGAAAAAGAGTCATGGGGTCTGCAAATAGACATCCTCAAGCACGTGAAGGAAGAGTGTTACCTGATCCCCTAACTGATAGGGTTGCTGTTGTTGAAGAATTTGCTGATATTGATTGGTGTGATAGGTGTTTTCTACCCCATCCTCCATGTGAAGTGGACCAGAAAGAAGGTGAAGCTAATAATGATGATGGTACTGATGATGATATTTGCATGGTGGGATATCCTTCAAGCTCACAAGGAGGAGAAACATCTACTGAAGTGATAAGTGCAAGGACAGCTGCAAATTTTTGGGATTGCATCAAATGGGTACAAGTATTTCTTCCCCCTCATACTCTTGAAGTTGATGTAGTGCAAGATTTTGAAATTCCTAACAATGACTTTGAATACTTAAGATATTTGATGATTAATAAGTATGATGGTGGTATCCCTTCGGAGGAAGATAGAAAATTGTTGATGAATGTTGTTGTAGCTCAAGAGAAAGATTATAACACTAGAAGCAAAGTTGTTAAAGGAGTTGGGCCTCAAGCCAAACCTAAAACACCCTTGCTCACAAGCATTCCAAAAGAAGCTCCTAGGAGAGAAACACTTGCCAAAATCTCTGTTGTCCCAAACAAAAATTACAGTCCTCCTCATGCCCAAGCTACCAAGAATCCCTTGCCATCAAATGAATCTTCTTGTCTCCCTTCCAATGTTATTTTACCAAAGAGTGTTCCCTATGACATAGCCCAAGTATTGAGCCAAATCAAAGTGAGTGTCATTGAGTTGCTTAGAATTCCTGAGCATAAGAAGAGAGCATTTGAGTACTTGGGATTGAAAGAAGAGAAGACTACTCCAGGAAGAAATGTAAATGTTGTTGAGACTCCTCCTCAAATCATTGCTGACCTTGAAACACCACTAGTAGTAGAAGATCTTGGAGAGACACCTGAGGTATATTTGGGGACATCCTTGGTTGATTCCCAATTGAATGTTGATCCATTCTTCACAACTTTGATCATAAAGGATAGGCTACTTCACAATTGTATGTTTGATTCTGGTGCATCATGTAATGTCATGCCTCTAGAAGTCATGAATGAGTTGGATATCAAAGTGAAAACAGCCTATGGAAAATGTACTACCATGGACTCAAGAGAAGTGCTCAGTTGTTGGTTGTGTGAAGGGTTTGGTAGTGCAGCTTGCATCTTATCCTGGAGGAGTTTAAAATTAGATGTAGTGATTGTTGATTGCCCTGCTAAATGGGGTATGTTATTATCAAGAAAGTGGGCTACAAGTTTTGGAGGGAGTGTCCAAATGGATATGTATTTTTCCACCATTCCCATTGAGGGTAGCCTTGTCAAGCTCTATGGAGAAAAGAAAATGTTGCATCTAATTGAGGACCCAAACAATGCTTATTATGAAGTATTATTTACTGATGTTGATGATGATAATTTTATTGGTTTTGCTGATGGAAAATAACACAAAATGGATCATTCAAAGTGCCTTGAACAGGTATGTTCTCCTTGGACCTTGCTATTTGATGGAGCTTGCTCCAAATTTGGAAATGGTGCTGGTGTAATTCTGATTTCTCCTAGCTTGGAAGAGTTTGTTTTTTCCTTCAAGCTTAATTTTGAATGTACTAACAACATTGCTGAGTATGAAGCCTTGTTGTTGGGTCTGAGAATTGCATGGAAGTATGGTGTCAAGGAAATCATTGCAAAGGGAGATTCAGAGCTAGTTGTTAAACAAATAAGAAAACTGTATGCTACAAAAAATCAGTGGATGAAGCAGTATAAGCATGCAGTTTGGGATCTAATTGAGATGTTTGATTCTTTCAATATTGTGCACCATGAAAAAAGTTTGAATGCTGCTTGCTGAAAACTTGGCAGTGTTGGGGTCAAGATTTGGATATTTCACCATTTCACCTTATTGTGAGTACAATGTTGAAGTGTTAACTAGGCCAGTTGTCCCTGACAACATCAAGCATTGGCAAGTGTTTGATGATGATGCTCAAGTGCAAAGGTTCTTATGAAATCAAGGTGAGTTTGTAGATCAGAATATTGATTGGGAACCAATGGTGTGTATGACTGAAGGAAGAGAGACTTTTTTTGGAAAAGATATTATCCAATTGAAAACTAACACCATTCCTAGAGGTCTTGTTGCTCTTGAGTCAAATTTTAGCAATGCTGATTGCATCATCAATAGAAACATATTTTCCTCAAGGGATGTGGAAGAGCATGACTTGGGAACAAAGGAAAAACCAAGAAAATTTTGGTTGGGTAGCAGTTTAAACAAGGAAGAAAAACAATCCTATCTTCAATTGTTGAAACAATATCAAGACTTTGCCTTGCCTGGTCATATTCAGAGCTGAAAGCATATAGAGAGGACTTGTTTCAGCATGAGATCCCTCTTGAGAAAAATGCCAAACCATTCAGATAGAAGCAAAGGCCAATTAATCCACTCCTCTCCATGAAAATGCAAGATGAATTGAAGAAACTGAAGGAGGGAGGGATCATTCAGCCCACGAGGTATTCATCTTGGGTTGCAAACCTTGTGCCAGTCAAAAAGAAGAATGGAGATATCAGACTTTGTGTAGACTTTAGAAATTTGAATAGAGCTTCATTGAAAGACAATTATCCTTTTCCAAACATGGAGAACATGCTGCAGTTAGTGACTGGATCTGAATTGTTGTCCACCTTGGATGGTTTCTCTGGCTACAATCAGGTTGTTGTCAAGGAGTCAGAAAGATTTAAAACTGCCTTTACCACTCCTTGGGGAACATATGTTTATGTGAGAATGCCTTTTGGTCTCATGAATGTTGGAGCTACTTTCCAAAGAGAAATGGATGTTGCTTTTTCTGGTTATATAAATGATTTCATTGCAGTTTATCAGGATGATGTGACTGTATTTTCAAGGAGCAGAAAAGATCACTTGCAGCATTTGGAAAGAATGTTGATCAGATGTAGAGAATTTGGAATCTCTCTCAATCCAAAGAAGTGTCACTTTGGGGTGCAAAAAGGCCAAGCTTCTTGGTCATATTGTTTCAAAGTCTGGTGTCATGATTGACCCTGAGAGAGTAGAAGCAATCAACAAGGTGCCAATTCCAAGAACAAAGAAGGGCATCCAATCTTTCTTTGGGAAAATCAATTTCATTAGAAGGTTTGTGTCCAATTTTGCTGAGTTGACTCTTCCTATCACATGCATGTTAAAGAAAGATCAAGTTATCAAATGGGAGGAGGCTGCTATTCAGGATTTTGAAGGAATCAAGGAAGCACTTAAACATGCACCTGTCTTGGAAGCTCCAAATTACAAGAAGCCTTTCCAAATCTTCTCCTTTACTTCTGAAAATACTATTGCATATGTTTTTCTCCAAAAGGATGAAGATGGGGCTGAGAGGCCTATTGCCTTCTTTAGCAAGGCTTTACAAGTTGTTGAGTTAAAATATACAATCATGGAAAAATAAGCATTTTCCTTGGTGAAAGCAACAAAGGTTTTCAGGCCTTATATTTTAAGTTCAAAAGTTGTTGCTTATGTTCCCCACACCATGGTAAAAGACATCTTATCAGAGATGGAGATATCAAGTAAAATATGTAGATGGGTGAACAAATTGTAGGAGTATGATATGGACATCCAAACCAAAAAGTTGGTAAGAGGTTTGGGTCTTGCTAAGCTCATGGCTGAGAGCAACTTGTAGACTGTGGAAGTGAATGAAGTAGAGGAAGAAAGGGTAGATGTTCTTGGGAAATTGGTAAGTTCTGAATGGTACAAGGATATAATATTTTACCTCAGACACCTATGTTGTCCTGATCATTTAAATAAAAATCAGAAAAGAGCCCTCAAGCTAGCTTCTCAAAAATACATCATCACTGACTTTGGGCTGGCTTGGAAGAATCCTGAAGGTGTCCTCTTGAAATGTGTAACTAAAGATGAAGCTCCCAAAGTGATTGCTGATTTCCATGGGGGAGTTTTGTGGAGGACACTTTGCTAGAAGGGTTACAACACACAAAGTTTTGAGAGCTGGTTATTGGTGGCCTACTCTCTTCAAAGATGCAACCATGCTGATTAGAAAATGTGAAAGCTGTCAGCATTTCTCTGGAAGAATGAAAGCGTCAGGATCCCTTCCTTTACAAACTGTATAGATTGAAGCTCCTTTAAAGAAATGGGGAATGGCCATCATTGGTGAGATTTCAGATCCTTCTAGTGCTGGCCATAAGTGGATTCTTGTAGCCACTGATTATTTTACAAAGTGGGTAGAGGTGATCCCCACCAAGAAAGCAACACACCAAATTGTTATGGACTTCTTGTTGAACAATATCATATGCAGATTTGGTGTGCTAGTCAAGATTGTTGCTGATAATGCCATGTGTTTCAGAGCTAAACCTTTGATGGCAATGTGTAAGGAGTATGGAACCAATCTGACTTATTCTTCAAACTATAATCCCCAAGGAAATGGACAAGCCGAGTCCAACAATAAGAATTTGTTAAAGATCATTAGGAAGATCTTGGATTTGAACAAGATAAAATAAGGTGAACAACTGAAATTTTTAGTTTGGGCTGATAGAATCACTACTAAGAGAGCTACTATTAAGAGCCCATTTGAATTGGTGTATGGAACCCAAGCTCTATTGCCCTTACATCTGCAGTTATCTTCATTTTAGTTTATTCAACAACTTGAGGATCAAGAGGTCAATCCATATGAAGAAAGGATCAATCAGATTATGGAGTTAGATGAAGAGAGAAGAGCATCCCACCAGAGGCATATCAGATTTAGAGAGAAGTTGAAAAGATTGTTTGACAAGAAGGTCACTCCTAGGGCCTTCAATATTGGAGATCTGGTTTTGTTGTGGGATAGCATAAATGAGGATAAGGGAAAACATGGAAAATTTGATGCATTATGGATGGGCCCTTACTCCATTGATATCAGAATTGGTGAGAATACCTTTTTTCTCAAAGATTTAGATGGGGAATTGCTTGAACTGTCTATTAATGGCAGGCATCTGAAGCATTTCTTGGATTAATCCCCAAATTTGAGGTATGCACCACTTGTACAGTGTATAATTTTTGGTTTTTCACTCTATTTTTGTTGTTTTGTCGGTTTGTGGTTTGCCTTGGTGTGTGACAACCATTTTTGTCAAGTACTCAGCTGGTTTTTGGTGGTTTTGGCTCATGAATCCTTTTCCCAATGTATTATTTTGGAACTTGGTCTACTTATTGTTCTTGTGGAACTCACTGGGAGTGCCTATCCCCAAGCAAGAGCCGATGTTGGTGTCCATTTTGATCCTCTATGCTTTTCCCCTAATTTTCCTTTCACTCTGCATTTCCTGAAATTTTTTCTACAGTTTTAATGGGTGAAATGAAGTTGCTATTCCCAGTTTTAATGGACATGTGAAATGAAAGTTGCCCTTTCTTCAAATCTGTTCCCATTTTGCCTTAGTCGTTTTATTTGAAAATCAATTTGACATGTTTCCATTCAAAAAATTTCCATTGGCAAAAAAACAATTTTTAGGGCATCCCTGGCATTTTCCCTATATTTTGACGGTCAGATGGGCATCATTTGCCCGTCAATTTCTTCCTTAGCATGCATTGGCAACGTGGCGGGTTCTAATTGGCTGAGGGATGGCAGGTGGTTGGATTCCCTTAGAATTTTTAAACTTTATTTTGCAAAATTTTAAAAAGTCAAAAATTGGCTTGAAACCTCATAGCCAATCGAGAGTGGACACGTGTCCTAAAGATAAAAAAGGGAGGAACGGGCCGATGGAGGACAGAAGTTTTTAGCTCTATTTTTCTAAAGTTTCAAAATGTCAGTTTCATCCCCAAAATCCAATCATAGATGAGGACACGTGGCATCAATTTTGGGTAGATGGGATGCAAATGGCGGAGGTTCTTGAAGTTTTTTGCCTTTGGAGGTAGAAAATATTAAGTTAAAATTTTGGAGCACGGACCTGTGGCTAATCACAGGTGGACATGTGGCAGCACGGTGGCAGAGCGGGGAAGTGTGGGCCGTTGAGGAAAAGGGGAAATTTTTTCCTTTTTAGCAAAATGAGCTAAAGCAAAAAATTAAGCTGTGGGCCTGCGAATGAGCCATAGGGAGACACGTGGCGAAGGCAGAGCGGGTCGGCAGGGCGGCGGAGGCAAAAGGGAAATTTTTCCCTTTTGCAAAAATACTTGGAATGGAAAATTTGAGGCGTGGCCCCGTGACAAATCATCGAGTGACACGTGGTAAGGGAGAAATCGGGTGTGCGCACCCACGGGGAAAAAGGTGAAAATTTTCCAATTTTCTAAAAAAGGTAAAAATGAGCAGGATTGAAGCGCGATCCCAATGGGACCCACCATGTGCCCCGTGTCATCACCAAAATTCAAAGGCTGGAGGGGCAGAGAGAAAATAGTCAAATTTTTCTATTTTTCCAAAAATGTTAAAAAGTCAAAAGGTGAACCCGAATTCATTCCCAATCATATTTTGACACGTGGAGGGCCCAAATTGAAGGAGAAAGAGCAGATCAAGGGTAACTATACATTTTCATTTTTGGCCACCATTTTTTCTCCAGGAAGCTTGGAGATGTGAATTTTGCATCATTTTTAATCAAATTTTTGATGAATTCATGTCCTTTGTGCCTGCAAAGATCAATGCAAGTGGTTTTAGGGATTAATTTGCACATTTGAGGTGTTTTTGAAACAAAGTTTTTCCGTAATCCATCCAAACACGTGAAATGTCAAAATTGAAAGTTACAGAGGTAGTTTTAAAAGGTGAAAAGGTGAAATGATGAAAGGAAAGGCATTTTCATGCCTTGATAAAAAAACGTGCCTCCATGAAGGATAATGATCCAAATATTTGTAATGATTCAGTCTTTGTAAAACACCTGGCAACTCTCGTTGCAAATTTTTAAAATGTCATTTTCAGTGAATCATGAGAAATTGTTGTGACAAACTTGATCCCTTGGCATATGATTTTCTTGGGAAAGAAAGCTCCAATGTGGCAAGAGATATATAATGCATTTTTTAAAAATGCAAATCATCGAGAAGTTGAAAATCACGAGCAAATTCTGAGAGAAAGCTCATTTTCTGAGAACCCCACCAAAGAACCAGGTTAATTTCTTCTGTGTTAGATCTTCATGTATGTGGGTTGGTTACAAGTGTATAGCCATCACACAGCTATGAGATTGTTCATGAAACTCTCCCCTGCTGATGAATCTAAAAAGCTTTTGAGTTAATCTGTGTTTTTCTGGGCAATATGAGTGTTTGTTATCATTTTAAATACCTGTAAATAGTTTTCATTGTTATTGTTGCAATCTTGCATTGAAAGTCTTTAGAAATCACACATAATCTCATCCTTATTCATAGTTTAGTGGCACCTACAGTTTTGTTTGTCAAAATAGCTTTCATCTTTCATTGAAAATAAGCAATTTAAAATCACTCTACCTTCATTTTTTGATTGGGATTGCTTGTAAGCCTTTGGGGGTACCTTAGGTGTGGTTTGATCAAGGATTTTTGTGTTTAATTGAGTTCTTTACTTCAAGATTTTGTGGTGAGTTCTCAAAGATTGTGTGAAGAGTGTAACCTGGGCTTCCATTTATGCATCTTCTAGTTGAAAGAACATCCTGATTATTTGAAGCATTTTATCTGATAGTTGTTCAAGTATTGTAGAGGTTGTCAAAGATTTGATATATCCAAGTTTGTCTTGTCAATACCCCACCAAAAAATCATCTAAATAACTAATCCTACCCATACTACCCCTGCATTGCATTGTGTGTCAACAAAAGAATCTAACCCATCTACAAAAATGCACAAAGCAAATCAGGATCATACAATGTCTTCAGTAGCCTCAGCCTTGTCGTGAAAGCATTTCCATCTTTTAGTAGTGACAGCTCTGTTGAGTTTGAATAATGGAAAATTGATCATGTTTTCCCAAGGCCATCTCCATACAATATGCACAGTATAAGGATATCTCCACCTCCTTCACAAAACAGAGGCTACAATATAGGTTATCTTACCTTGGTTGAAAGGCAAAACCTAAAATAGTGAGGGTTAGATCAAATCCTTTCAAAGTTCTATCCATCTCTCCACAAATCTGAGTGTTAGTTAGATCACATCACTGACTACAAAATGACATATATCAAGATCTATTTGCCTTCAAGCTTCATGCCATATTTTTGATGCTGCTCAGACTGAAAAGGAGAACAAATTTGGGTACCATCATATTGTATCATGTTTATATGTATCATTTGTAGAATAGATGTCCTGGAATTTTATTTATCTGATATTATGTATTCATATTTCGTTTTGATTTTTATGGATATTTTATAATGTTGATCAGATTTGAGGTTTTCCTTGAGTGTGCAAGATTTCTAGTGTACACCACTTAGTGAACGTGGGACTTAGTGGTAGCACTACAAAAGATTCCTAAGTCATATTGTTGAACCCTTTATCATACCTTGTTTCATTTCGGACATTGTTTGTAATTTGGGGAATATAGGTGATTTTTGCATGTGAATTTGAATTATTCATAATGTTATTTTTTCTAACCTTGAGCACCATGGTAAAATTTAATTTACTTAATTTCTCATTTAATTTGTTTTTCTTTGTGCTAATGAGGTCATTTGTGATGCTTTGTGTTATGGAGTGTTTTAGTGTCTTGATCTTGTTTAGGGATGTCTTGGGAGTTGCTAAGAAAATTTTTGGGGACCATTCCTTACCTTGATTGTCTCATTCAACCCCAATTCCAGAATTTAACCTTTAAGGGCATTTTTGAAGGATTCTATTGAAGGGTAACGGTCTTCCTTACCTTAAAGATGGTCCATGGGACCTAGCCTATGGGTCGGGGAATATTTTTATGAACCCAAAAATCCTCTTCCTCACTCCACCCTCTCACAAGTCACTATCTAAATCTCTTTTCCTTGTATCACATGATTTTCCTTAGGATTTTTTGTGGTATTTGGGGGATAATTTTGATTTTTTCCCATCTCACATTTATTTTTTTATGAAACATGGAAAGTGAATTGGGTTACATGGAGGATTTTCTTAGCTGGAGGGGTGACACATGTCACTCTCCCATGGGATTGTGGGATGGAGATTTTTCATAGTGCTTGTTTGATTTTTTTATGTTTGGGGGATTTTCGGTGGAGAATTTTGTGGGGATATTTGGGAGCTTGTGGAGACAAAGAGTCAAGAGCTTGTGGAATTGAGCTTGGAGTGTGATGTAGGTCCCACACCTCATTACATTTTGACTTAGAAATATTTCTTGTGTGTGTGTGGATGTATGTTTTGTAATGGTCTTGATTATTGGTTGGCTAATGGGATTATTTTTGTTCTTGATTTCTTTCTTTGTGTTGAAAATTTTAGTTTAGTTTTATTTTCTCCTCCACTCCATTTGGGTGTGGATTTGGATGGAGATTTGGGAATGCGAGGGGAATATCATCTTCATGGATTCTTGGTGAATCCATGAATGTTTTTCTTATCACTCCCTTCCTTTGTGGAAGAAGGAGGGATTCTTATTTAGTTTGGGAATCCCCTCCTATCCTTTCCAAGGAAGCTTGCAAGACTTAAAAAACCTTGGCAAGGAGGAGATAAAATAGGTATAAGAATTGGGGGTTTGTGATGATTCTTGGAGAAAATTTTGGAGGAAATTTTTAGCACTATTGATATATACATTTTGGCACTATGTGATCCTTATCCCCTCTTCCCATCTCCCATTTATTATTGGTGTTTTTGGTGGATTTGTATTTTGTTAATTTTATTTTTGTTTTATCTTGGCCATCCTTGTTTTAGTGTTTTGAAACATTTGGTTTTCCTATGGGATTTGGAGAGGATAACATTCTCTTCCTTAGGCAAGAAGGCATGCGATGATGCCTATAGGTTGGGATGCATTTAAGGCCTTTTTCTTTTAGTGCTTGGAGCATGATGAATTTGAATATTAAAGATTCTTGTAGACTTCATTTGGAGGGTTGACTAGTTGGAGAGTTACCCAAAAAATTGGGTATGTTTTTCCCTTATTTGCGAGGCTTATTATACTTTAAATTTATTTGTTGATTATTATTATTAACTGGATAATGTGGATATGTAAATCTCTCTTGTAATGATGGTTGAAAAATTTAGACTATGGGTTTGGGAAGGATAGTTCTCCATTTGTATTGTATGAGAAAATTGAAAGGATTGTTGTTTCTCATTTTCTCATTCCTTGTCTAAGGTTGTTTTATGAGTTATGAAAATAAATTAAAAAAGATTATTTTGAGTTGTAATAAGCTGTTATATCACATTTTAATTTATTATTATTATAAGGGAAAATAAAATATTTTACTCCTCTTCAATTTATTGCTATATCCAAATACTATGCTTGTTTTTATGAATTTTGGAAAATAAAGAAAGAAATTTATTAGCTGCATTGTCTTAAGGTTTAATATTTAATTTGAAAATTAATTAAGAAAATTTTAGTTTGGTAATAGCTTAGAAAAAAACTATTTTAAAATTATGATATGTACCATTCTCCCTCTTGTTTGCAATAATATTTTGTAAATTCATCTAAGAGAGAAAATGCCATTATTTAGATATTTATAGATCATTAAAATTGTAATATTTACACACACACACACACACACACACACACACACACACACACACACACACACACACACACACACACATATATAATGTGATATAAATGCATCTTCTCAGGGGGATTACTAGTGACTTCAATGCATAATAAAGACCAAAAAATGGCTAAGGGAGAGAAAAAAGAGAGGAGGATCTTGAATGATGAGTTTGATTGATGTTTCCAGCCAATATGGGGTCAAGTAAGTTGATGTAAGAGTAGACCATGAACAAAAAATAGGTATTGTCATTAATGCAAAAAGTGGGAGAAGAATCAAGAGGTTTTTCCATCAATGACAAAGGGGGAGATTGTTGGCATGTGGATGATGAATTGTTGTTGATTTCAAAGGAATATTAATGAAAAATAAGGATGCAGGAGAGCTCGAGGGAGCTTGAAGTGAGTTAGACAAGGCAGTATCGGTCAAAGGGTTGAGAACACCTGAGTAAGCATTGACTTTTTGAGCAGCTAGTGACATGTACAAACAAGGTGATGATGTTAGAGCGTACTAATATGATGAATTAAATTTTATATCATGTATATGATGTGGAAACAAGGTTAGAAGGGTGAATACAGTGGCACATGGGTGGAATTGGTTAGACAAGTTCAGTTTAGGATGCATGATCCCTAGGCCTAGCTAGCAAAGTAACTTTGAAAGGTGAAGTGAAGGATTGAGCCTATTGGTGAAACATAAAGGTATATAACACATTATAGGACATGGTTAAGGGGATACAAGATAAATAACATGACAGTCATGGTAAGTTACATGCTTATTTCAAGAACCCAACATGAGGGTATGAAGTCAAAAAGAATAAAATAGTAATTCAATGAATGGGAATTGTGTAAGGACATTTTAAAGATTCCTTAGATGAAGTATCATGTCATAATTCAATAGTTAGAGGCATATTCAGGGTCATTGGTATAAATACCCTTTAGGACAAGCATGTTTAACATGCCCAAATGAGATGGGATTGGAATTTTCAGAGTGAAAAAATAAAAAGTTGCCATTATATATCATATAGAAGGTATTCATTAAGGTGTGGTTCAAATTTTAGGACATGAAGAGGAGTTTTGTGTAAGATATTGCATTTTTACCAAAAGCGGGTTAAGTAAGGTATGGTAAACTAACACTTTGACTTCTTAGCATTCAAGAAAAATTATGGAGACTCCTTCTAATAAATCAAAAGAGAAAATTTTTAACAACACAAGGATAAAAAATATTCTGCAAAAGGTTTTAAGTCAAATAGATGAGAAACAAGAAAGTTCTATCTGTTTTTGTGAAGTTGTTTGAGACCCTCCCAAGCCTAGTTGAAATAAATATGGATAAAATTATCTGGTTAGATCTCTAAATGATTTTTTTTTTACTTTTTTATGATTTATATCATGTATATAATTCATTAGATCATATTTTCATGGTGAAACCCACAAGAAATCAGCCATTTTGTGAAGATTTCAGTGCACAAACAAAATTTATAAAAATTCCTATGATCAAAAAAATTATGAAGGATGTTGGGTGTGTGTTCTTAATGTTAATAATGCTATGTTAGTTTGTATTTTGGAAAAAATGAGAAGATACATGCACATTTTCATTTCTACCGTCAAGAAGGCTAAGCATGCAAATAGTAGTCTCTATGCTTAAGAGGTAAATATAATTTTTATCATATAATGCTTGAAATTTATGGTTTAGATGTGAATTAAAGGACATTTTAAAAGTTTTTCATGCATTGGTTAAGCTTGAAATTGAAAGTGAAGTGTTTGAATCCATACAAATCAAAACTAGTCTTTGTGTGTTTAGAAACAAGTCACAGATGTTTCCAAAAAACATGCATATTCATGATGAAATACTTGAACTAAAGTCTGTTGGTAAGATTAAAATAAGCACAAGATCAATACCTTTCCATAATGGTATGGTAGGCTCCACGAACTGGTGGTTAAGTGAAGATATACCTCATTGTGTGAAGATTGTTATTCCGAGTTTGAAGGTTTGTGAGTTACATGTTCAAATCAGCATGCTCTTGCTTGGTTAAGATTGATGAAGCTTAAATTTTCATCTAAAGGTTGTCTACACATCATGGTATATCATCTAGATGATTTAAATTGGGTTGAAATTACAGGCATCAATGACTGGAAGAGGATTTATGTGACTGTTATTTTTCAGTCATCCATGAATGTATTTGGAGCTCCTATGAAGCTTAAAGATAAATGGTGAGTTAGGAAGGAGTTATGAGGTTATATATATGAATAAGGAATATATTATCATATTTTCCTGCTTAAGAAAATTTTCCATGTGTGTAAGAGAGGTGTAAGAAAAAGCTAGTATGTTGGGAAGGAAGAAGACAAAAATATGATAGGTAGTTACAAAAGACAAGTCAGAAATGTCAGATCAGTTTGTAGGAGGAATATATCAGATGGAGCAATGAGTTTAGGAGGATTTCCAAGTAATTTGTAAGAATGTGAAACATCTTGGTAGGTTTTGTAAGTCATAGGTTTTAAACTGACATCCTACATCACAAGAGGACAAAACTTTGTGTGAGGTCATCTTTCCCTTCCTAATTTGAATTGCCAAGTGAAATTGAAGTGTTCTTTCATGTAAGATGAAGCGCAAGATACCTTGAATAAGTCTGATTTGATGTTTTAAATATATGAGTGTGTGAATAGTTTATGTTAATGATGTTTATGTCATTGGAGGTGCAGTAAAGTGATGAAAAGCAGAGTATAAGTGAATGCATGAAGAACTGTAATTTTGTAGTAGTTAGTGAGCTTGAAAATGTTGATGTTCAAGAGGGATATCTGATGTTGAAGAGGAAGACTTGCAGAAGATGAAGGAGAGTGAAAAGAGAAGGATTTGAGCTGAAGAAGTGATCATAATCAGTTGTGGAAGACAACACACAAGAAGTGATAAAAAATTGTAAAGAAGTCTGAGTGAGTGCTCAACATTTAGGGAGTTGAAGCTTCCTTGTAATTTGAAGCTTACAGAATATCAGTGGGTGCTTGACTAAATTTGGGAGTTGAAGCTTCCATGTAAGTAGAAGCTTTCTATAGATCAAGTAAATGATTGATTATTATTTAGAGTTGTAACTTCATGTTGAGTTGATGCTCAACTTTGAAATCATTGTAACCTTCATAGGATAATTTGTCAAAGCTAGTTCTTTGGTTGTAGTGGGTTTTCATCCCTTGAAGGGTTTCCCACATTAAATTATGTGTTTCTCATGTGTTCTCTTTCATCTATAGCTTGTGAATGATTTTGTGATTTCACTATATCTAAGCTAAGGAAATTGAATTGTTTATAAAATTTTGACAAAGCATCGATTCACCCCCCTCTCAGTGCCTATAATTTCCAACAGATATCCCAATGAAGCCCACATTGCAAAGGAAGGGGAATTTGATCCGTTGTAACCCAACAATGAATTTTACTTTTTCTAGTTGAAACCTCCAAAGCCAATGGCTAGTTATATGACATTTTATTTTTCTCCACAAACATAAAACTTAAAGTATGAGACAAGACACATGTATCCTATAACTCCATCTCATTTTAACATGACTCCTTGACTTCCTGGGAAATACTTGATTCATTCGCATAGTTTCCTAGTGCATGCCAGATATTTTGTTTGAATCCTCAATAAAACAAATGTTATTTTTTGTTGAGTTTTAAATGATATTTGTTTCACTTTGCATTACTTTATATGCAAAACTAGTCATCAATTTTTGTGGTTGAATTTATGGCATGTGAGAAGGAGCAAACAAAGTAGTGATTCAAAAGAAATTTTATTGGCTTACCACCTCAATATCATGTTTTTAAACTCTATGAAACCAAATAGAATGTGATCGGTCATGAGTGGGTACCACAAAGGGAAATTTAAACTTTTTATTTAAAATATGTAGTGTGTTTGGTCACGAAAACCACAAAGGGAATGGGAAATCCAAATAAATTACGCCAATAAACATTTTTCCAACATAGATAAAACTAAGACATTTTTGAAAATATGGAAATATACGATGGATCCTTTTTCTTTGGTCATTGACATATAGTTATATTAGTGTCATTCACATGGAATTGGTTCTCCTGGGCCCCACCATTTTTTTTTCACAATCATGGGATTTGAAAATTTATCACACAAACGTGATTATGATTGATGTTTTGAAATAAATGTAGTATTCTCTTGGGAAACAATAATATTTCTCTAGAATTCAATTTTTGAAATAAAACTTTTGTTGATGGCATCAAGAAATCCAACAATTAATTCTCCCCTCAATACAAATGTTATTTTAGAGGCTCTTAGGTTTTTATTAGGAGGCACCACCCCATCCACTCCCATATATCTGTGAGCCATCATAATTTTTAGCATGTTAGTGCCAAACTTGCTCTGTGGTATAATGGGAACCACTGTCATTCTCATTGTGGTTTCTGATGTATTTATTGTTATGCCAAAGTGGAAGTAGTGAAGCAGGCTGCAAAATCTTGATCATGATTTAGACATGAAAATCCATTCATAACAATGGTATATGCAGTAGTGTTGACTATGAAAAATTCATGTAATGCATATGGGTCTATACTTGTTAGGGAGGGAAAAAATAATTAAAATGAGAAAAAATAGAGTGATTGAGAAGAGGAAGCCATTGGAAAGTTTTATAGGATTATTTCATAATGGAAGTGGTATGAATATGTATAAATAGAATCTATGTAGGATAAATTTACATTAGCGATGTGGATTAAATTATCTAGAAATTAACAAAGTGAAAATTCAATAACTTTAAATATTATTAATAAAATATAGGTTTTATACATAAGAACATAGGAGACATTCACTCAACATTAAATACTAACACTTATCCATAGGAATAAAAAACACAAAATAGAAGATAAAGATAATAAGGTTAGGATATGGAAAATCTTGTCTAAGATGAAGTTTTGTGGTATGGGGGAGGAACGAATAAAATATTGTTGAACTGTAGTGTTATTTATGATTTTATAAAATACATAGTGGGATGAGAACAAAAATATGTTTGTAATCTAAGTGGCCTTCCCTCGTGTATGTGATTGAATTGTTGTTTTCATTGTAAAGCCAAAACAAAAAGAATTTTCTGAGATGTTTTCTATGTTTTTTGTCAGATGTTTTTGTTCTTTTTCTACCCTTTATGTGAAAGAAGACCAAAATGGACATGCATAAAAAAATAAACATGTAAAATTTATACAAAATTCATTGTTGTACTATAATGCATAAACAAATAAACATGTAAAAGGATTTAAAATTATACATAATTCATTGAACTTTTATAAGGCTTGAAGATGGTTGGGAAGAACTAGATGGGAGTTTGATGTTTCACCATAGTTGTTGTAGACATGAGTTGGGTGTCAGTAAGTATGAGTTTTCATGCAACAACAGATCATGGATTTATTTGAGGAAAAATAAGAACCTGCATAACTTTTTTCTTTCTTTATGTATTTCTTGCATGCACCTACAACATAGGTTTTATTTTCAAGTTTGCATTATTTATAGTCAATTGCATCATAGTCAAAGAGTTGAATTGTTGTTGAGATGGATTTTATTACATCGTCTTAAAATAAGCACTTAAATAAATATGAACATCCCTCGAAATCATAAAGACAAAGCACTACATTTTTAAAAGTGTAGCAATTAACACAAGTTAATTGCAAAAGAATTGTCTACAAATTTAGTATTATCATCTAGTTGTAAGTTAAATAAAATTTTCGGTGTTACAAACTGGATATCTAGAAATACATCTATTTATTCAACTCAACCCAAGTTGATTAGCTATTGAGAAGTAATTTCAAATTTTTGAATTGTAGATGGAAACATCTGAATCACATAAGATATTGTTTTGTTATCTTGAACTTCCAACAAATAATGATAAGGACGAAATGAAAGTAATGAAATTAATAGATTAAGTGTCTGCACTAAATTCATAGTATTGATAAGATTCACAGAAATAAATACATATTCAAATAAGAAATGGTGAAATTTAGGAGCTCAATCATGGCCAAAATATGATGGAAGGAAAACAATATCCGAAAGAAGTTTGAGTTTAGAGTTGGAGACACACATGAAGTACCTCGATGTGGAAGGAATACACATCATAAATCCTTGAGATATTCCTATAAATTCAATCAGGAATAAGTAAACTAACCTAAATCAATTTAGACATGGAAAATAAATGTGAAAGAATAAAAATCAAAATAATTAGGAAGTCAATCTTATAATAAAAAATATACTTCATTCATAATGCACAATTTTATTGGTAAGAACCATCCGATTACTCAAAATTTCAAAATTGTGGTTCTTAAAATGGTAGATACACAAAGTGAATTTGAATTTGAAGTTGTGTGTTTGTGAACCTGTGAGTAGATGATGACATTTAAAGTCACATACAAGCAAAGGAGCTAAGTCAATGACTTTTCTTGCCAAGTAACCCTTATATAAAAAAAATGTTAATATGAAATTAAATTTCTAATTTCCTTTTAAAAATTAGCCAATTCACAACCAAAAATAGCATTAAAATTTAAATTTTAGCAAAAATTGACATAATTCAATGAATTGGAGAGAAACAGTTGTTCAATAGCCCTTACCATGGATGCCTTTACATGTTGACCTCACATAAATTGTACCACTTCCTTACATGTTGTAGTGTTACATTTCCTAGTAGCAATATATGCTCAATATTACACATTACATAGAAACTAGGTCTCGCTCTATAAAGACATGGTGACATTCGTAGAAGGAGAAATTTTCTAATACCAGTTGTGTTCTTTGAGTCTTATTAGTCCACAGCCATTATTTTAGACAATTTTCATGTTCATATGAATGTTCATAGTGGCGAATCTCTCTAAATATGACACATGAAATTACCCAAAAGAACTCCATTGTGTTCACCAGCCAATGATAACATATATCTTCGGGGAGACACGACATAATACAAAAATTATGATACTACATTGAAATTGTAACAACTAATGACAAAGAAAATGGTACCACATGCTAGATGATTTACAATTTGATAGTTTATTTCAGCTCACTAAATTACAATTATGTACAAAAAAGTGCACACAAATTATAGTAAAAGAGGCGAGATGTTAAAAAGAAATAGTGTCATGATTTTTTCCACATTATATTGAAAATTTGAAGTAACAAGCCTTGTACATGTGCCACTATGAATTGCTTGATCTCAAGCTCAAAATAATTTTGAATTAAATTATGCTCTCAAAATAAACCAACACTAAAAACTAGGATTTTAAGCACCTCAGTAGGCCAACAGTTTTAGCTAGTGTTATGGGATCGTCACACATAACACAATTCAATATCCATTTAGGGCCCATGGGATTCAAATATCATGTAAAGAAAAATCGAAGCCCACAATATATGGAACAAGTGGAAAAATTACATAAGAGGAATATAAGATTGAGGAGGCCCATGATCATGCAACATAACGTGAGCTAATGTGCTTAAAATATTGAAACATAAACATATCCATGCATGTAAATCAAGACCCATGGAAATTAAGGGTTGTAGTTGGAACACTTGGCAAGAGCTAAGTATAGAAGAGACATCATGGACATATTGCATGGGACCAATGAAATTTGTGACCTCGAGACCTTTTAGGTAAAGAAAAGTGTCACAAGGAGAAAATTTGAAACAATTCATGTTTAAAAAGTGAAATATTTGGATCTCTTTGTAATGAAATTGGGGCACGTAGTAGAGAACTGATGATTTGTTTAATTTTCTTTCTAAACAACCCATCCTCTATATTTTGTTCAGCCATTTGTAGCCTTACATGTGTATTCCCCTATTATACAACTAAGACATTTTATTATAACCTAAATTGTTACAAATATAGTGTGACATTATTAATAAATTGTAATATTAATAATAATGAGTTTATATAACTCATATTAATAATATAGTTGTAATAGTTAGTATTAGTATTTGGGTGAGTTGTGAGAACAACTCACACAACTATTTTGGTGTGTGAGATAATAAAGGAATGAGGGAGATATCCTAGGGATAAATATGAGAGATTCATGGAGAGAGATTGTAGGGTTTGAAGATGAGTGTTGACTCCACCTTTGTAGGAGATCAAACACTATAAATTATATGCTTCATCAATGTAAAATTATCCTAGATGAATACAATTTGAATACTATCACTTTGTGTTGTCTTCTCAAAATTCTCTGTCTTTTGAGAAATGCAAAATTGAAATTTTTTGAAGTTAATCACCTTTTCTATTGTTCTGGTAAAGAGAAAAGCCAAAAAGTTAGAAAAAACTACGTTTTTGGGTCATTTTGTGTGACTTGCGGGTCTGTCAAACATTTTTGTCCCAGACATCCCAAGTTCATTCGGGCTCCCTGTTCACCGATCGACCGCTTTACTGAAAATCTATTTCCTCATAGGCCCGCCGGAACTTTCTGTTCCAAATAACACAAGTTCTCTTAGGCTCAATGTTGACCTTTTGCCCACATTGGCCGCATCGAGCACTTCACGTACCTTCGTCCCTCATGTCCCGAAAACATTTGTGCATTCTTTTCCCTCATCACCCACATCAGCCGAGTCACTCTTTCGCGTCCCGCATGTCCTAGATGAACCAAAGGCCATCCGGGCTATTTTTTCACGCTCTTTCCAAATATCTTTCTTTTTAAGTTGGTAGATGTGTATTAAATGCACATTTATTACCTTTCTCTCTCCTAAATGGATATTTAATAAGTTTCCCTCCTACGCATTTTTGCACATTGCTTTCTTGCTATCAATTGCTTATACCCTCGCAATCAAAATTTCTGTGCACATACCCTTTCCCCCTGTAATTTCATCAAGAGTTCAAACTGCTACTCTATTTTTTCAAACTGATATCAACATGAAGATCAAATTCCAAGGCCAGGAGCAAGTTTCACTGCTTGAGTGTGTTGTTCCTGATATCGGGGACAATGAAGTTTGTCACCCGGAATTCGGAGATTTCTGGACTAGGATGACAAATCTAAACCCCTCTCATATGGCACAAATGGTTCATGATAGTGGCTTGGCATTCGCCGCTGATTTCCCAATATCAGTGTAATGTGTAGATACGGTACTAGCCTGTGGTACTCATTTCAATCCCGACTCAAGCGAACTAACAAATGTGTATGGGGAGCTCATTGCCAAGCTCGATGCTTCCGTCATTGGAATTTCCCTAAGGATTCCTGAAATGGACAATTCCATAGTAATCTCTCAGAACCAGGCATAGGCCCTCTTCGACCAGGACAGTGAAAAATACAAGGTGAGGGTGGCGAAGTCTTGGATTAAAAACCCTAAAAAGGGGCCGTCCCATCTGTCCAAAACTCTTTTTCATGCCGATTTTAATGAGGAGTTGTCTGATTTCATAATCCTAATAGCTCGGGTCATGGGATTACCCTCTACCAATGAGTTTCATTTCTAGACGTGCCCACTTATCAACATGGTGTGCGAAGGAACTCAGAATATCAACTGGGCAGAAATCATCAGCATGAACTTAGCAGATCAGCTGTCCAATGTACAACAAACCAAGAAGTTTTACATGAATTCATATTTGATGTACACCCTAGCAGCATCAAGGCAATGGTTTGGATTCACGTACATTGATGCTCATAAGGGTGTCCCTATATATGACTACTGCCCTCAATTCACCCTAGACACTAGCAATCACAACTTCAGGAGGGTGAACAATGCTTTCACCATGTACATTGTAAAGCTTCTAGAGAGTGACACTGCAAGGAGGTTCTCAAATGAAGCCATGAACCTAATATCAAAGTACGGTCCCTACTTCATCCAGTTTAGAAAATTCTCCTATATCAGGCTAGCAGGCTATGAGAGCACTCCTCTTAAGTTCCCTATGTTTTGTAATGATAAAATGGCTTTAATAGAGATATGCAGGCAACTGGAAAAGTTACACAGAACCTGCAGAGATAAGAAAATCACTGGCCTGCACTTCCCTATATCTTTGGGAAACTACACCTGCAAGACGGCTCTAGATGCACAGAACATAGAGAGAGAGCCTAGGCTCCCATCACTGTCCATTTCTTCAAGCCAAGGACTTGTTTTGACTTGAAGAAATTTATCGAGAAGAACCTCATAATCAATTACCATCATAGGGAAGATACAGAAGACTATTGGGCTGACTGTGCTGATGATTTTGAGGCAAGGAGAAGGCATTATGACAGGTTTTCTCTCCAACTGATTCAAGTGCTGAACTTGTATAGAGTTCTATAAGGGCTTCAGGATGATAATTTCGACCTTTTTTCATATGAGTATGACACCTTGATCAAACACACTCCCTTAGAGGATTTGGATTGGTTCAAAAAGGAGAAGGATGATCTGGCTGAAATCTTAGCCCCTGTTTTAGTAAGAACCAAAATCTGGTTTGATAGGAGAGTCCGTGAACTTAGAAGGCATTAAGGTGAGTCCTCCTCCAACGATAGTTCAACACCAAGAAAGGAAGCATGGACACCCAGTTCGGAAGCACCTGTATAGACCCCTCCTGCCTCATCAACTAAAGGTCCTACATCCTCCACCCCTTCCTCATCTACCCAAGTATATCAGAAGAAAATCAAGGAAGTCAAAAAGGAGCTTGTTGAAGAAGATCCCATGATGAAGCATTTGGAATTTCCCTCAGGTCCAGTGAATGTTATTGTTCTTAGTGAAAGCAAGGAGAGTGAAGTTCCAGTCTCCATGAGTGCTCTAGAAGCCCCAATGGATAAAGAGAAAGAAGTCCAAAGCGCAGAGCTTCCGAATGCCATTGACTCCTCTGTAACAGAAACCCCGAGCACCCCACTCATGTCTCAACTAGAGGCAACATCAGTACACACTTTGAGTGTAATGAGTTTCCTTTCTCTTGGCCCTCTTGCCCCACCTTCTTCTTCCTCCTCTTCTTTTGCATGGGTAAAACCTTTCATCGATAGTAGGAAGAGAAAGTCTTCCTCCCGAATCTTAAGACCCAATTTTGATGCTATGGTAGTCTTATTGGGCACTACTCCTCCTACTCATGCCAAGAAGGCCAAGACCACATCTAGAATAGTATCTGATGCTCAGGGCCAGCAATTCTTGGAGATAGCCAAGCCCAAAGTAGACAAAACAAAGCATGATTTGTAAGCGTATGATCTAGAGCTCTCGAGGATTCCCATGGGAGAGTCTACCCCTAAAGGTGAGATTCACAATCTTCAAGAAATAGTCACCAGGGTCATTGGGAGAGTTGAAAAAGGGAAAAAAACTATAGAGCAGCTGGAAGAGCAGGTTTAGGTTCTTGCAGGTTTCATCAAGTCATTGTTGTCCAAGGAAAAAGTTTTAGACCCCACCCCACTGACCACTCTTCCACCACCTGTAATCCTCATTTAAGATGAAGTCTAGAGTATCAAAGATATACATAGATATTCCATCTATGGAAGGGCTATAGAGGCCATGGTGGATGATATGCTCGTTGCAGGGTTGAATGTCATTAGTGAATCCTTCAAACTCAATGAGAAGGTGAATGATCTGTAACAGAAACTCTCCTCCACTATTGGAAATATAGATAAAGAGCTCAAACTCTGGAGCAGCTGTATAGTAGACCTTCGCCTTATGGGGCAGGCTAATGAAAATATTTTAATGGAAAACAAGGTCTTCGATGATGCTAAAGATAACTTGTCAAAATCATGGGTATACAGTGTGGAATGGAAAATCAAGGTGCTGGAGGAAGCTCTGGGAGAATTGAAAAATAACTGGCAGAAGGGTGAGGCCTTCAAGACTTTGGTGGTATCTACTTTCAAGGATATACATTTCCACCTCCATGATGAGACCTCTGGTGTGCCCCTCTCCTTGCAAGAAATCAAAGCTCAATTCAGAGCTTTTATCAAAGATAATTTGTTCAAGGAGGATTCTGTCTCCAAGGAAAAGTTGAAGGAGCTATGATCTCTCCAGTCTGCTATTGAAGATGCAAATAAGGATTATCATACACATGTTGAATTCGAAAAAGAGATGGAGAAGTGCCTGAGATTTTTGGCCTAACCCACTGCCAACACATTGGTCCCACATGGCAGAGACATAGCAGAGGCGTTAAAAAGGTTTAGACAACGGATCCTAAAATCAATGGGCCCCTCTCAATCATGAACACTTGTCTTATACTCCTAACTTTTCTCCCTTCTTTCTTTCCTCATCTCAGATTTATTGTAATTAGTTGGGGTTTTGCGTTAAGTAGCCCTTTAACTAAGCATTATTTAAAAGGTAGTTACCAAGAGTAACTAATTTGTAAAACTATATAGTGGCCTCTCTTCACCATTTCAAATGGAGGAACTTGGCTTATTTCAAAAAGTGTAAGAAAAAGTAAAGCAATCAATAAAAAAGGACCTTCTTTCTTTGTTCATTTGATTCTATTATTCGCAGCTACCTATAGAATCTTGTTAGATCATTTGTATACATTGTACTAAGAAGATTTGTATTCTTATAGATGTTATTTATAGAACTGTGTGTCTTTCAAATTGCATCTTACTAATTCAAGTAAAAATGGTCTTATTCCAAGTCATTATATTCTGGCATGTTTAAGGAATTATTTTTCCATCTGTAATTCTGGAGAATGCCTTTCTGCTCACGTCTTAATTCCTCTATACTTTTTTGATTGATGGTCTACTCTCCTAAATGCTTTCACGATATCCAAGTTCTATACTAAAACCATGCTTTGTACATATGTAAATAAGTATTGCTTTTGAATAAGGGAATCTCTCCCACTAAAGAGGAGGGACTTCTTGTCCCCTGACTTTTGTTCTCCTTAAAAGTCATTTTTGATGACTAACAATTTTTTGCGACTCCGTTGGGGAAAATCATTTCTTGTTCCATAATCATTAATCGATCATCTTTTGATCTGGTGGCTCCACATTTTACTCACGAGAGAAGGGCTATTGGTATTGAAGACTCTTAATTCCATCTTTTGGAGTAGCAAGGTTTTCCTTTCCCTTCAACAAGAAGAAATAGAAGAGCTCATTCAACAAGCACTCCTCCTATCAAAAATAGAACCCCCACGGGTGGTATTCTTTCAAAGCAACTCAGTCCTAATCTTTGAGCTCTTATTCTTGTTGGTGTTTCAATTCCCCTTCAAGCCATTTTTCCAAGAATGGTGGTACCATTGTCTTGGGCCATTTTGTTGGACCTCTCGCGCTTCCTCAGCCTTTACATGAATTACCCAGAGGTAACCGAAAGAACTTCCCCAAATTTAGAGGCGATGGTAAGGTACATCTTGATGAGCATATCGCATCCTTCATAGTTGCATGTGGAGTACTGGGAGTTAAACATGAAGATGTCTCAGTGAGGCTTTTTGTTGAAACTTTATAAGATAATGCGGCTGATTGGTTCTATCACCTTCCAACCGGAGATATCACTAGCTGGAACACAATGAGAGCTAGGTTTGAGAATCATTTCAAACCGATGGAAGACATGCATGCTTTGCTGGCCCAAATTTCTCAAATAAAGAAGGAATCACAAGAGCCCGTGAGATAATTTGTGGCCTGATTCAACAAGTTGATTATTAAAATTCCACCAGAAAATCAACCTGTAGATCAAATCCAAAAATTCTTCTTCTTGAATGCCCAATTGCCTGAAGTTAGTTATGCATTGAGAAGAGATAATCTTGCAACATTGGACGAAGATCAAACTCTTGCTGTTAGTGTCAAAGATGATTTAATCATGTCAGGAAATTTGAGAAGAGACTCCTCTAGATCCAATTCTTCTTCTTCCTTCTCTTCCATTCCTGGGCCTAATACTGATCCATTGGTACAAAAACTTGCAAATGATCTCATCGCCATTAAGAAACAATTGGCCTAACACGCCCCCTATGCAGACATTCCAAGGAGGAATTTTCAGCCCAGAAATCATTTTCTTGTTTCTCAAACAAGGCTAGCACTTGAAGGACCTCCTATTAAAGTCCCTGTTAACGCAACATGTGAAGTTGAAAAGCCGGAGGATGAAGAGCTTAGTGGAGATTGTGAAGAATTTGTTGAAGAGGTTGATGAAGAAGTAGAGGAACTTGAGGGATCTTGAGTTAATTTCTTCACTACTGAAGGTGTTGATGAAGGAGATGATTATGATGAAGTAGTAGAGGACATGAATAGCGAATTATACACTGTCATGGCTCAAGAGCAGACAAACAAGAGGGAGAAAGTGATGCAGCCTACCAAAAGATCCAAGGAGAATCCAACGACTATCCCTGTAATTACAAAAAGAGGATCTCCTATCCCCATTACGTCCACATCAAAGGTGAGTCCTCTCAATTATGATACTAAAGTTACTTCTTTTTAAACTCCTAAAACTAATAAACCTAAGGTCCCAAGCGATGATAGCCCGCCCCCTTCTGGGTCTTTCGATATCATTGATCACCTAAAAAAGACAAAGGTTCAAATCTTAGAGGCTGAATATTATCAAACCCATCCTAAAGCTTTTGCTAAAATGATTCACTTTTTCAATTCCCATTCCAAAAATACCTCTAAAGGTCTTTTACCCACTCCATCTTCTACACCACAACCCAATCTGGTAGCTGCTGTCACCTCACCCAATAACAATATCAAACCATTCTATGTGACACTCCTTATAGCGGGCCATAGACTCAACAATTACATCATAGAATCAGGGGCATCAAACAATGTAATGCCTACCAAAGTAGCCCATGCCTTAGGTCTAACCCTCACATGCACTTATGGGTCTTGTTATTCCATGGAGAGTAAAGAAGTGCCCCTAGTCAGAAGAATTAAAGATGCACAAGTAGCTTTTGCTACCTTGCATGAGAAGAAGGTTTTAGCTACTATCCTAGTAACAGATATTCCTCCTTCATATGGAATTCTGCTAAGTAGGAACTTCTGTAAGGATGTGGGTGGAGAAATTCAAATGGATTGGTCACATGCCCTCATACCTGTTAATGGGAAAATGAAGAAGTTGTTTCCTGAGAAACAATTTGAGTATATTGTACAAAAAATAGATGATCCCAAAGCACAAATACTTTATGAGGATATGGGGCATGACAACTATATGGTTATGTCTCTTGAGGAGATCCAACTTCCCAAAATACCACTTAAGGATCCTAATGGTGTTTGGATATTGGTTTGATGGAAGTTGTTCCTCAGTTAGTTCTGGAGCCGGTGTAGTATTAGTGTCTCTTGAAGGAAAGGTTTGTCCTTTCTCATTCAAGTTACAATTTGAAAATACTAATAATACAGTAGAGTATGAATCTCTCATTCTTGGGCTTCATGTGGCAAAAGAAAAGGGAGTAAAGAATCTTCTAGCTCATGGAGATGCGGAGCTGATTGTCAAGCAAGTTAGAAACCTTTTCTAGGTAAAGAATAGAAGGTTGAAACATTATAGGAATCAGGTTTGGGACTCTATCAAATTTCTTGACACCTTCTCTATCAAAGCAGTCCCTAAGCAGGAGAACACAAGGGCTGATTCACTAGCAGTCTCAGAGTCATTGCTGATACCTCATCCCAACTTCTCTCAAGATAAATTTACCATTGAAATGATCCATAGGCCAAGTTTGCCTGATAAAGTAAGTAACTGACAAGTTTTCAATGATGATCGACATTTTCTTTCTTTCTTAGAACTTAGGGATAACTTTGAATAGGTGTACTTTGATGAAAGTGACAATTTGCCTCGAGAAAGTGTGCCCTCCAATGAAGAAAAGGTTAATGAAGAAGAGATGGACCAAGATGGATGTATCAAAATTAAAGGGAACAAGATTCCAAAAGGACTAGTGAGTTTAGAAGAGTTGTTTTATAAACATGACAAATATATGAAGTTTAAAGCTTCTACTGGACCACAACAATCAACTGAATATGATAAAATTAATATTGGGAGTTCTACTAATCCTAAACTCGTGAACATCAGAAAATTTTGTATGCCAGAAGAGAAGAAGAAAGTAATTAATATTTTAAGAAAGTATAAATATGTTCTTGCTTATTCCTATGAGGACTTAAAATCTTTTCAACCAAAGGAGATGCAACATTTTATCCCTCTCAAACCCAGGATTAAGCCTTTCAGACAGAACAAAGGCAAAACAATCCTAAGATAGCTGACACCATCTTTCAGGAAATACAAAAGTTATTAAAAGCTAAAATCATTTTTCCCATCCACCATTCAACATGGATTGCCAATATTGTGCCTATTAGGAAGAAAAATGGTGAGATTCGTATTTGTGTTGACTTCAGAAATATGAATCAAGCTTCTTTAAAGGACAATTATCCTTTGCCCATGATGGATCAAGTCTTACAAGCTGTAACGGGATCTGAAATGTTGTCTATGCTTGATGGATTCTCAGGGTATAATCAAGTAGAAGTTAATACCACATATCAACACAAAACGGCCTTCACTACCCCTTGGGGTACCTTTGCCTACAAAAGGATTCCTTTTGGGCTCATTAATGCTGGCGCTACTTTCTAGAGAGCTATGGACTTGGCCTTTGGAAGTTTGAAAGTGAAGTGTATTGTCGTATACCTTGATGACCTGACTGTATTTTCCAAAACAAGGGCAGATCACTTTCAGCATCTAGAAACAGTTCTTTTGAAATGTAGAGAACATGGAATCTCTTTAAACCCCAAGAAATCTGTCTTTTGTGTCACAGAGGGAAAATTGTTAGGGTATGTTGTCTCTGAAGATGGTATAAAAATTGATCCTGAGTGAGTTCAAGCTATTCAGCAGATTCACCTTCCAACTAGCAAGAAGGGAGTGCACTCTTTCTTTGGTAAGATTAACTTTCTAAGAAGATTCATCCCTGATTTCATAGAACTAACTTTGAATATCTCCCAAATGATGAAGGGAAAACAAACGTTTGGTTGGTCTCTTGAAGGGAAAGAAGCCTTTGAAGGCATTAAAAGGGCTATTGCTAAAACTCCTATTTTAGCATGTCCAGATTTCAACAAAGACTTTATTATCTATCTCTATGCCACAGATAACACCCTGACTGCTGTTTTGACTCAAGAAGATTCTAATGATCACAAACTCCCAATTGCATTTATGAGCTACATTCTAAAAATCATGAGTTAAAATACACCATAATGGAGAAACATTCTTTCATAGTAGTTAAAGCTGTCAAGCAGTTAATGGAGAAACATGCTTTTGCAGTAGTTAAAGCTGTCAAGCAGTTTCGTTTTTACATTCTTAACTCTCACTCCATAGTATTTGTACCTAATACAACCATCAAGTCCATTCTCACACAACAAGAGTTTGGATTCAAGAGAGGAAAATGGGTGGCCAAGGTTCAAGAATATGACATTGACATCACACCAACCAAGCTCGTTCGTGGAAAAGGCCTGTGTGAACTCATCGCCGAGGGAGCTAGACATGAGTTACCAGAGGACAAAGTTGATCTCCCTATTGTCCTGTTTCTTGGCTCAATTGATGAATGGTACGCTGATATCACACAATTTATCACATATGGAGAATGTCCCTCTTATTTGAATGCCAAAGAGAGGAGAGTTGTTAAGCTAAGATCAGCCCAATATGTGTTATGGGAAAATGCCTTGTTTAAGTGTGGATTGGATGGAAGATTTCTAAAATGTGTGGACATGGAATAACAGAGGAAGCTGCTTTCGGATTTTCATAATCAAGCATGTGGAGGGCACTACTCATCAACTGTCACTGCTTATAAGATTCTTTATGTAAGATATGACTGGCCTACCTTGTTCAAAGATGCATCAAAGTGGATTGATAAATGCAAAGCTTTTCAAACCTTCATGGGTAGACCGAAGTTGGCTTCTTTTCCCCTTAAACTTGTTGTGGTCGAAGAGCCTTTTCAACAATGGGGTTTAGATTTCATTGGAACACTTAATCCCTCTTCTAGTGCTGGTCACACCCATGTATTAACTGCCACAGATTATTTTACTAAGTGGGTAGAAGCCATTCTAGTAAAGAGTACTACTTCAGAAGTAGTATGCAGTTTTATCAAAGAGAACATCTTGGTGAGGTTTGGTGTGCCAAACAAGATAGTGACAGATAATGCTTTGAATTTTTCTTCAACTGAGATGATGGAATTTTTTTATGGATATGGCATCTCCCTGGCTCACTCCTTGGATTATTATCCTCAGGGTAATGGACATGCAGAATATAAAAACAAAAATCTGGTGGCTATAATAAAGAAATTAGTTAATGAATCTTAGAGGAACTGGAACAAGAAACTCTATGATTCTCTTTGGGTAGATAGGATCACACCTAAAAGAGCCATTGGGATGTCTCCTTTTCAGGTAGTATATGGAGTGGAAGCTCAATTTCCCGTAATAGTGGAACTACCAGCCTTGCATTTAATGAAGGCTATTGAAGACACCAGTTTCAATGATTCTTTGGATAAAAGGATCATGTATCTTCACAAATTGAATGAGGACAGGCTGAAGGTCGCTGATAGAATATTTGCTCACCAACAGAAAGTAAAGGCCTTGTTTGATAAAAAATCCAAATCCAGGGATTTCAAAGTTGGTGACATTGTTTTGTTGTGGGATAAAAGGCATGAACCTCGTGGCAGCCATGGCAAGTTTTATTCTCTTTGGCTCAGACCTTTCAAGATCAGGAACTTTGCTGGTAAGAATTATTTTTACCTTGATTATGTGGATGGTTCTTCCCTCCCACCTGCTTATAGTGGACAGTACCTGAAATTGTTTAAGTCGTAGGTGATTAGGAAGTCCTTTGTATATTTTGTATAGCGTTTGTCTTTCCCCTTCCTTTTCCTTGTTTTGGTGTGTTGTTTTTTGTATTGGTCTGCTTTTGACTCTGTGGCCCAATGGATAGGGTATTGATATGCTTCCCCTAGATTTTCTAAATTCTTGCCTTGTCTCATTCTTTTGAACTTTAGCCAAGTCATCCCCAGAAGGATCCAACTGTTGTCTTCTCAAAATTGTCCGTCTTTTGAGAAGTGCAAAATTGAATTTTTTTGAAGTTAATCACCTTTTCTATTGTTTTGGTAAAGAGAAAAGTCAAAAAGTTAGAAAAAACTACGTTTTTAGGTCATTTTGTGTGACTTGTGGGTCTGTCAGACATTTTTGTAAGATGTCCCAAGTTCATTCAGGCTCCCTGTTTGTTGATTGGCCGCTTTACCTGAAAATATGTTTCCTCACGGGCCCGCCGGAACTTTTTGTTCCAAATAACACAAGTTCTCTTAGGCTCAATGTTCACCTTTCTCCCGTGTCGACCGCATCATGCACTTCACATACCTTCATCCCTCATGTCCCAAAAACATTTGTGCATTCTTTTCCCACATCGCCCGCATCGGCCGAGTCACTCTTTCGCGTCCCGCATGTCCTAGATGAACCAAAGGCCATACGAGCTATTTTTTCCCACTTTTTTTGAATATCTTGCTTTTTAAGTTGGTAGATGTGTATTTAATGCACATTTATTACCTTTCTCTCTCCTAAACGGCTATTTAATAAGTTGCCCTCCTACGTATTTTTACACACTGCTTTCTTGATATCAATTGCTTATAACCTCGCAATAGAAATTTCTGTGCGCGTACCCATTCCCCCTGTAATTTCATCAAGAGTTCAAACTATGACTCTATTTTTTCAAATTTCTATCAACATGAAGATCAAATTCCAAGGCCAAGAGCAAGTTTCACCGCTCGAGTCTTCCGTTCTCGATATCAGGGATAGTGAAGTTTGTCACCTGGACTAGGATGACAGATCCAAACCCCTCTCCTATGGCACAAATTATTCATGATAGTGGCTTGGCATTCACCTCCAGTTTCCCAATCTCAGTGAAATGTACAGATAAGGTACTCACCTGCGGTACTCATTTCAATCCTGACTCAAGTGAACTAACGAATGTGCATGGGGAGCTCATTGCCAAGCTCGATGCTGCCGCTATTAGTACTGCCCTAAGGATTCCTGAAATGGACAATTCCATAGTAATCTCTCAGAACCAGGTACAAGCCCTCTTCGATAAGAACAATGAAAAATACAAGGCGAGGGTAGTGAAGTCTTGGCTTAAAAACCCTAAAAAAGGGGTGTCACGTATGTCCAAAGCTCTTTTTCATGCCAATTTTAATGAGGAGCTGTCTGATTTCATAATCCTAATAGCTTGGGTCATGGGCTTACCCTCTACCAATGAGTTTCATTTCTAGATGTGCCCACTTATCAACATGGTGTGTGAAGGAACTCAGAATATCAACTGGGCAGAAATCATCAGCATGAACTTAGCAGAGTAGTTGTCCAATGTACAACAAACCAAGAAGTTTTACATGACTTCATATTTGATGTACACCCTAGTAGCATCAAGGCAATGGTTTGGATAAAAGGATCATGTATCTTCACAAATTGAATGAGGACAGGCTGAAGGTCGTTGATAGAATATTTGCTCACCAACAGAAAGTAAAGGCCTTGTTTGATAAAAAAGCCAAATCCAGGGATTTCAAAGTTGGTGACATTGTTTTGTTGTGGGATAAAAGGCATGAACCTCGTGGCAGCCATGGCAAGTTTTATTCTCTTTGGCTCAGACCTTTCAAGATCAGGAACTTTGCTGGTAAGAATTATTT
Source organism: Taxus chinensis (assembly GCA_019776745.2). Classification (NCBI taxonomy): domain Eukaryota; kingdom Viridiplantae; phylum Streptophyta; class Pinopsida; order Cupressales; family Taxaceae; genus Taxus; species Taxus chinensis. Next base: position 151,164,214 of record CM034153.1, on the reverse strand, counting down.
TTACCTTGATTATGTGGATGGTTCTTCCCTCCCACCTGCTTATAGTGGACAGTACCTGAAATTGTTTAAGTCGTAGGTGATTAGGAAGTCCTTTGTATATTCTGTATAGCGTTTGTCTTTCCCCTTCCTTTTCCTTGTTTTAGTGTGTTGTTTTTTGTATTTGTCTGCTTTTGACTCTGTGGCCCAATGGATAGGGTATTGATATGCTTCCCCTAGATTTTCTAAATTCTTTCCTTGTCTCATTCTTTTGAACTTTAGCCAAGTCATCCCCAGAAGGATCCAGCTGTTGTCTTCTCAAAATTGTCTGTCTTTTGAGAAGTGCAAAATTGAATTTTTTTGAAGTTAATCACCTTTTCTGTTGTTCTGGTAAAGAGAAAAGTCAAAAAGTTAGAAAAAACTACGTTTTTAGGTCATTTTGTGTGACTTGTGGGTCTGTCAGACATTTTCGTAAGATGTCCCAAGTTCATTCAGGCTCCCTATTTGTTGATTGGCCGCTTTACCTGAAAATCTGTTTCCTCACGGGCCCGCCGGAACTTTCTGTTCCAAATAACACAAGTTCTCTTAGGCTCAATGTTCACCTTTCTCCCGTGTCGGCCGCATCATGCACTTCATATACCTTCATCCCTCATGTCCCAAAAACATTTGTGCATTCTTTTCCCACATCGCCCGCATCGGCCGAGTCACTCTTTCGCGTCCCGCATGTCCTAGATGAACCAAAGGCCATCCGAGCTATTTTTTCCCACTTTTTTTGAATATATTACTTTTTAAGTTGGTAGATGTGTATTTAATGCACATTTATTACCTTTCTATCTCCTAAACGGCTATTTAATAAGTTGCCCTCCTACGTATTTTTACACACTGCTTTCTTGATATCAATTGCTTATACCCTCGCAATAGAAATTTCTGTGCGCGTACCCATTCCCCCTGCAATTTCATCAAGAGTTCAAACTATGACTCTATTTTTTCAAATTTCTATCAACATGAAGATCAAATTCCAAGGCCAAGAGCAAGTTTCACCGCGCGAGTCTTCCGTTCTCGATATCAGGGATAGTGAAGTTTGTCACCTGGACTAGGATGACAGATCCAAACCCCTCTCCTATGGCACAAATGATTCATGATAGTGGCTTGGCATTCACCTCCGGTTTCCCAATCTCAGTGCAATGTACAGATAAGGTACTCACCTGTGGTACTCATTTCAATCCTGACTCAAGTGAACTAACGAATGTGCATGGGGAGCTCATTGCCAAGCTCGATGCTACCGCTATTAGTACTGCCCTAAGGATTCCTGAAATGGACAATTCCATAGTAATCTCTCATAACTAGGTACAAGCCCTCTTCGACAAGAACAATGAAAAATACAAGGCGAGGGTAGTGAAGTCTTGGCTTAAAAATCCTAAAAAAGGGGTGTCACGTATGTCCAAAGCTCTTTTTCATGCCGATTTTAATGAGGAGCTGTCTGATTTCATAATCCTAATAGCTTGGGTCATGGGCTTACCCTCTACCAATGAGTTTCATTTCTAGATGTGCCCACTTATCAACATGGTGTGTGAAGGAACTCAGAATATCAACTGGGCAGAAATCATCAGCATGAACTTAGCAGAGTAGTTGTCCAATGTACAACAAACCAAGAAGTTTTAAATGACTTCATATTTGATGTACACCCTAGTAGCATCAAGGCAATGGTTTGGATTCACGTACATTGATGCTCATAAGGGTGACCCTATATATGCCTACGTCCCTCAATTCACCCTAGAAACTAGCAATCACAACTTCAGGAGGGTGAACGATGCTTTCACCATGTACATTGTAAGGCTTCTAGAGAGTGACACTGCAAGGAGGTTCTCAGATGAAGCCATGAACCTAATATTGAAGTACGGTGACTACTTCATCCAGTTTAGAAAATTCTCCTAGATCAGGCTAGTAGGCTATGAGAGCACTCCTCTTAAGCTCCCTATGGTTTGCAATGATAAAATGGCCTTAATAGAGATATGCAAGCATCTGGACAAGTTACACAGAACTTGCAGAGATAAGAAAATCACTAGCCTACACTTCCCTATATATTTGGGAAACTACACCTGTAAGACGGCTCTAGATGCATAGAACATAGAGAGAGCCCTAGCTCCCATCACTATCCATTTCTTCAGGCCAAGGACTTGTTTTGACTTGAAGAAATTTATGGAGTAGAACCTTAGAATCAATTACCATCATAGGGAAGATAAAAAAGACTATTGGGCTGACTGTGCTGATGATTTTGAGCCAAGGAGAAGGCATTATGGCATGTTTTCTCTCCAACTGATTCAAGAGTTGAACTTGTATCAAGTTCGAGAAGGGCTTCAAGATGATAATTCGGACCTGTTTTCATATGAGTTTTTGCAAGAAATCAAAGCTCAATTCAGAGTTTTTGCCAAAAATATTTTGTTCAAGGAGGATTCTGTCTTCAAGGAAAAGATGAAGGAGATATGCTCTCTCCAGTCTGCTATTGAAGAAGCAAATAAGGATTATCATACACATGTTGAATTCGACAAAGAGATGGAGAAGTGCCTGAGATTTTTGGCCCAGCCCACTGCCAACACATCGGTCCCACGTGGTAGAGACATAGCAGAGGCGTTAAAAAGGTTTAGACAACGGATCCTAAAATCATTGGGCCCCTCTCAATCATGAACACTTGTCTTATACTCCTGAATTTTCTCCCTTCTTTCTTTCCTCATCTCGGATTTATTGTAATTAGTTGGGGTTTTACATTAAGCAGCTCTTTAACTAAGCATTATTTAAAATGTAGTTACCAAGAGTAACTGATTTGTAAAACTATATAGTGGCCTCTCTTTTCCATTTTGAAGGGAGGAACTTGGCTTATTTTGAAAAGTGTAAGAAAAAGTAAAGCAATCAATACAAAATGACCTTCTTTCTTTGTTCATCTTATTCTATTATCCACAGCTACCTGTAGAATCTTGCTAGATCATTTGTCTACATTATAACAAGAAGCTTTGTATTCTTATAGATGTTATTTATAGAACTATGTGTCTTTTCAAATTGCATCTCACTAATTCGAGTACAAATGGTCTTATTCCAAGTCATTATATTCTAGTATGTTTAAGGAATTATTTTTCCATGTATAATTCTGGAGAATGCCTTTCTGCTCACGTCTTCATTCCTATGTACTTTTGTGATTGATGGTCTACTCTCCTAAACACTTTCATGATATCCAAGTTCCATACTAAAACCATGCTTTGTACATATGTAAATAAGTATTGCTTTTGAATAAGGGAACCTCTCCCACTAAAGAGGAGGGACTTCTTGTCCCCTAACTGTTGTTCTCCTTAAAAGTCCTTTTTGACGACTAACACTTTGCAAAACTCAAACCAAATTATTATTTGGTATCAGAGAGATATCAAATCTTGTGAAGAAAGAATATATTATAATCATGGAAGATTTATGATTTATTCAAGGGAGGATACATAGATAGTCTCACCTTTGTTCATGGGATATTGTTAAAGCATCCAAAACATATTTCATCTAAGATCTGGACATGGTACATTCATTTTTCAAAGCATCTTATTATGGCGAATCGACCTCATTATTTAGACAGTTATGCAATTTTCTACTCGCCATATTTACATTGAGTTTGCATGAAAATAGTATTGGGTTTAATTTCAGACTAATTTACGGGATCATATCATTGCATGGGATCATAATTTTGACATTATGGAATAGCTCATCATTTAAATCCCTTCAAATCAAACAGCTACAAATCCATCCTTGCAGGAGCTTGTCGGCATTTGCAGCTCCATCACATTGATTATTGATAATCTTGATAGTTTAACATTGTTCCTCTATTTTTTTGATCACTTAACTCGTGACGAGTTTCCTTGCATCAAAACCAAGATGTCAACGTGTCAATATGATTGGTGATATGTGTTCAAAACCTCCATATACTTGTCAAATGTATTCATAAACCATCAAATTTGTGTTCTATACATGCTCAATTTCTTGAGAACGCTGAGCTAAGTGGCGAGGAATGTTGTGACATGTCTGATCTATCTTTGCAAAATTCTCCTGTGTCACGAAGAAAAAAATAATATGCCTTTTTAAAAATAGTAGTGAGCTAGAGGATTTCTCCAAGAAAAAATGGTATTAGCAGTTTGACTAAAGTTTTGAGTTTTGGTTCAAATTTGTATGTTTTTCCCTATGTATGTTTGAAGTTAATATTTGAGTCAATGTTCCATATAATATTAAAAATCTAGTCTTATTGTTAATACATCAAAAGTCCATTATAGGTAATGTTATATAGATGTTGTCATTAGATGTGTTGTTTTAATTGTTATTATAAACATCATTCCATTAAATTTTTATCGATTCAACATACTCAATGTTATCATAATAGTGCATGTAATTGTCTCAATGTCTAGCATTGTCTCTAGTTATTATTAAGATTCAAAGAGTCACTAAGTCAAAATTCGTAATTGTGTAATAACAATATTAAGTTGTATATTATAAGTTATGTGTTGCTAATTCGTCAAAATTGTGTTCTAAGAGTCAAAAGTGGATCTAATGTGTTTAGGTGAATAATAGGTTATTGAGTCCAATTTTTTTATCATTATAAAAATTTTAAAAAGAAAAAAATTTCCTCATGGACGCATTTTTGGTGTTACCCGACGTCCAAGGAAATAAAATGTTTCACATTGCGGGAAGGAAGAAAAGAATAATCTCAATGCGAAAAAAATGTGCTTTGTGTTTGCATTCAAATGAGTTAGCAACACATCATATGGAGGACAGAGGAAATGGAGGTTTGAGGTCAATCAATGACCTCTCGTCAGTCACCAACGATAGGGCCACACGAAGTTGTGGTGGCAGTGTGTGTGTATGTGTTTTCTTTTATTTTAAATTTGTAGTATGATTTCAGAGTTCCCGTTTGAATAAGTGAAATGTTCACATTGAGGGGGGGAACTGGAACATGGTCTCAATGTTCAATTTTCCCTCTATTCAGTTTGTATTCAGTAAGCAGTGGTTCCTACATGATTCCCTAAAGGAAAGACATAGTGGACAGATGAAAGCATAAAGGAAAATCAACAACATGATATTTGGGTTGTTGGTTATCCTATAAAACCATCCTTTGTTTTAGGTTGTTGGTTGTTTTGTAAATCCATCATTTATTTCAGGTTGTTGGTTGACCTACAAAACCATCTAGATCATGAGCACGCATGGGTGAGGAGATGCATAAGGAAGTGTGATTGTTGTTTCTATAATGTGAACATTAGGGGAGTGTATATTGGGAATTAATAATGTTAACAATAGGGGAGTGAATGTTACAAATATATTGTGACATTATTAATAAATTGTAATATTATTAATAATGAGTTTATAGAACTCATATCAATAATATAGTTGTAACCGTTAGTATTATCATTTGGGTGAGTTGTGAGAACAACTCATGTAGCTATTTTGGTGTGTGAGATAATAAAGGGATGAGAGAGATATCCTAGGGATAAATATGAGAGATTCATGGAGAGAGAATGTGTAATGCCCATTAAAATCTCCCACTTGAGACCCATGAACAACCTAGGTTTAGTTACTAAATTATGGAATAATTTTATTTTTAAATTTTTAACACCCAAAGTCTCAAGGCAAATTAAATTCAACTGATAAATTTTCTGATTATAATAATTACTATTTCCACATTATAAAGCAACAAGTGTAATAAGTCCACACCTAGCTCAAATCTCCTTACAGATTAATTTAATCACTGATTACATTGACATTTTAGCTAAATATTCCCTGATTAAAATTTTAGGGTTAAGGGACCAAAACAATTAAATAACCAAGGTATTTAGTTCCACAATATCTAATACAAGAGCAAGGTTTATTTATAGTGGGGGAAAAGAATATATATTAAAATCATCAGAGTAAATTCTTACTTACCCACTCCCAGAACTCGGTTAAAGATTCAATTTGATTTTTCCCATGATTAACACAATTAAAACTTCCTAAAACCATTCCCATTAGATAGGAAATTTCCTCACCTTTTCAGTGATACAAAGAAGTCCTTCTAACTCTTCATATTTCTCAAGTTATGGGCCGGCGGGCCTTGGGGTGAAAATTTCCCCCAAGAGTGGGCTTGCGGGCCTGGGGAGGAAGATTTTCCCAAAGCACTTTTGGGTGAAAAGTGCATTTGAAATCCATTTTCCCACAAGTCTGTGATGGGGCTTCATGCCTAAGGTGGGAAATTTTGAACTTGGGGTCCGCTAAGGACACGTGTCCAAAATCCTAGCCTCAGTAGGACGGCAGGTCATTGGAGATAAGATGGAAATTTTTTGACTTTATCTTAAATAGCGCAGAGGCGGAAAACTACCCCAAGCCTCTGTCACCGTTGCATGATACCATGTGTCAGACCCTCATTGGCCACGGGGTGGTGGGCCGACGGGGAGAAATAAGAAAATTAACCTTTGAAGCGTAAAGTTTAAATTACTTCCACGCTTCCACCGATGCGTTGTTGGGACACGTGTTCAACAACCATTGGCTATGGGTCGGTGGGCCGGCAGAATAAATTAAGAATTTTTGCCAAAAAAATTATTTTGTAGGAGTTAAGGTTTAAAAGGATTTGTGCCTCCACCGATGCCCAAGAAGGCAAGTGGCAGCACCTGATTGGTTGTGGGCTGGCAGGGCCATGGAAGAAATTGGCAACTTGTCCAAATTTATTTTTTTGAAAGAACTTAAGGTTATAATTGATTTGAACCTCTGTCAATGACCAACAAAGCCACATGTTGATCAATGATTGGCTGCGGGGTGGTGGGGCCACGGAGAAAAAAAAATTCAAACTGACTTTTTGGACTTAGATAATGTTTTAAACAAAATGAAGACTTCCGGGTTAGCAGAGCGGTAGGAAACTTCATAAATTTGTGCCATTTTAAATAATTTATTCATTTAAAATTTGATAGTTAGATTATTTTTGAAGCCAAATGAAGTAAAAACTTTAGAAGGCCATAAATTTTGATTGGGAACTCCATTTTTGGCAAATGAGGACTTTATGGAAATCTCTCGACATCCTCCTTGTACAGAAATCTTAGGAATTTGATTTTGATAAAGTTTAAATGGTCAATTTTGAGAAAACTGTCTTTCTGCTAATCAAATTGTGAATTGGTCTTTTAATTTGCAAATATTTGTTCAAATCCACCATTAATTATTTCTCCACATGTCAAACAGACATGGAGGATTTCACTTGGAAGAATTTAGGATAGTTTTAAAGGGTTAAATCATTTGATTGAAGATCAATTTGAATTTTCCCAATTTAACAGTAAAAACGAATGAGAAATTGTTGATCCTGATTTTGAAAGGTTTTATGAAAATTTCTTAAGTATTATAGCTTGTTTGGGAATGTTTTGATCTTTCTTAGCTTATATTAATGTTTCAAATGTCTTTCCTAGTCTGCAGGGTTGTTCTATACATTTTTTGATAATACATTTGCCAGTTTTGAAAACATCTAACAAAGATCAAATTCAAAAGGATCTATTTTCCATTTATCATCTTCTAAGTATTAGAAATCATTCCAGATTTAATCTAACTCATTAAGTTGATTCAAATGCAACGTATTCAAATGCCAAATTATAATTCTGATTTTCAAAAATTTTATTTCTAAAGAACAAAGCATTATGACATTTCTTCATACATATTCACTTTTTTCATCTTTCCAACAGAGATTTCAAATTACATTCAAAAATTAGATTTCCAATGAAAGCAATATCATTTGTAAAAAGTAACCACTTCTATTTATATAGATCAAATACAACTTTACAATCAAAACTCTTTCTCATTACATTCATTCTTACAAACAAAATACAGAGTACGTTTCTTTCACATTCAAAAGGGATTTCATTTCCAAAACATAGTAACTCTTCAACACAAAATTTATATTAAATTATCATCCACATCAAGTGGGGAAATGGTTTACAAAGTAGTTTCACAAGGGACTGTCAAAACTTTGTCTTCTACCTCAATTACAATATACAGAATACAATTTCTTCCACATTTATTCAAAAACAGAGAATAGAGTATATATCTTTCACATTTCGAATTACAACTTTCAAATCAATACAACATCTTCCATTACAAACATTTACAAGTTCATCCACTTCAAGTGGGAAATGTTACAATAGTATTTCATTTCACAAGGGACTGTCAAACTATCTTTATCTCAGCTCCAGAACAATAACATGCATATTTCTCATTCTTCCAATTTGGTCACAACATGAGTAAGGGAAATACAACGCTCTCCACCCAACCAAGACATCCAATGAAGAGGAGAAGCTATCCTTACTCATTGGCCCCTGAGCCCCAACCACAATGCAATAAAAGATGTGATCCAACTCATGGCAACAACAAGCTTCCACAAACACACAAGCAACATTTTCACAATAAAAACACAGTCCAAAAACAAAATGTAGTTTACAACTACATTAAAGCATGAAAAACATTACTGAGACTTCATTAAGCAAGCCAAAGGAGCAAGAACCTATGGGGGATGCTTCTTATGCCTCAAAAAAGGGGAAACAAATATCACCACCTGAATTACAAACCACTAAAATATAGTATATCAAAACCCTGACATTCCTTATGCCTCCCCAGGTACCCCTTATTCCTCACATTTACTTATGCCTCCCTAACCTCTTATGGCACCCCATAATGAGTAAAGAAATGCAAGCTATTTCTTTTACAAGATGGAACCCAAATCCCAACTCTCTCAACGCTTATACCTCCCAAAAACACTTATGCCTCCAAAAAAATACCCCACAGTCTTCTCCCACACCATCCCTAGGCAGTCTACCCAACCAACCAATAAGTAATAACATACATACAACCATTTAAATATTCATAAAAAGGAAAGAAGAGTATTTCCAAGAGCCAAACTCTTACCTCTCTATGATGGAGTTGTTCCAAGTTCAAAAAAACAAGCTCTCTAATGCAAATCAATCCAATAGATCAACAATCAACAAGTATGCAACAATCTCCAATATCCTCCAAAAGTAAGAAAACTTAAAACCAAAAGAAGTTGCCCAAAATTAAGCAATGCAAGGTGAAGTAACCAAAGGAGTGTAACCCCAAAACAAGCAATTGAATTTGAATATATAGAATAGGAAAGAGATGAGGATGAGGTGGATCCATGTGGGATGCCACACCACACATCCTCAATTCCAACTCATAAGTCAACTTCAATCTCCAAGGCACAATAAATAAGAAGGTGAATAAATGACAGTTTACTTACACACTCCAAAACAAGTCCACACCCCAAAGGACTGAAATTAAAAGCATGTAAGAAAAGTGCAATAAAAATATTCAACTTGACTTACAAAAATGTATAAAGAAGGGCTAAATTTAACTCTCCAACCATAGGTAAGGTTGGTATATAAATTTAAGAGGTATGGGACAAGTTTAACTTGTCCCACAAGCCTCCAAAATCAGCCTTCAAGGATATATTCGAATTTCCAAGAAGGTGGAGTGTTTCAAGCTCAAAAGTTAACTTACACATCACTTACACATCTCTTACAACACTTTAATTCAAGGCCAACAACTCTATTAATTACTTTCTTATGAGATATTTTAATTAATTAACTTAACAACATGATTACTCATAATATTACACACCATGTAATATATAATGAAAGGGTCAATGCACCACAAAATAAACACATGCAAACATCAATAAAAAGGAACCCAATAAATAAATACACATAACCCTTGGTCATATTTAAAAGTGTTCCCCCCCATGGGAATCCCTAACAATCAAACACACACACACGAATAATACAAGTTTCCATGGTGACATTGTTGGATTCATCAAGAAATCCAATGTGGTTGGTCTCAAATCCACCCATGTTTGTTGTGATATTTTTAACCTACAAATACAAATACCTCGTCTAGCCTTGTATCCATATCAGAACATCCAAATGAAAATTTCAAAATCATCAATATATATATGAATCACAAAAACATCCAGAAAATCATCAATATCACTTACAATTTCATGAACAACTATATAATCATCAAATTTAAATTCAATTTTCTCGGTCTACTTAATATATCAAAATATCACATGTCCTAACAACATCCATATATATATATATATATATATATATATATATAACCATGTCCAACAGTATGTCAACATCTATATAAAATGTCTCTAACAATCATCATGCATCATATATGAATCAGAGTCAACAATAATCCATGATCTGACATCTAACACCATACTAAATCAAAACTATAATAATGTCCATAATATATTCAGCAGTATCATGATCAATATCAGAAGTTTCCAAGGGAAGTGGGCACTACAGCCCCCTCTTCTTAGACTAGACTTCCTCCTAGTAGTCACTGGAAAGAGAGATAGGAACAAATGCAATAGAAAAATGATTAATCCATTATGGGATTTCTTGCTTCAAACAAGTGTGGTTCTACAGAACCTAAGTTTGGTCCAATGCAATTCAACATAAAGAAGGGAGATTGCAAGGGATGAGTTCTAAAATTTCTACATGCAAGGCTTCAGACAATTAAATCTAGAGATTAAATTATGCTATCAACCAAGATACCACACATAACAATATAATATGAAGAGTTCAAAAGAATATTAAGAGTAACCACCAAGTAGAGGAATAATAAGGACAATTCCATGAGTTTGAGAATGACCACATAGTTTCCCAAGGAATACAACATACTAAAATAATAAAAGTTAAGGTTTTTACTAAGTTTAAGCCATGATTTCAAGGTTCGTTGTCTAGACAAGGTTGGAAAAAATCAACTATGACCAAATTTGCATGAGGAGAAAGTCCAATAAAGGTAACACAATTTGAGGATCACACAAGATGAGGTTAATCAACCAGGACAGCTAAATCAGCAAAAAATTTACAATCGAGGAAACTATTTGTGGAAAGCACTTATATAACTCGAGAGGGTATAATTAACTTTTCACGGTAATACAAGCGAAGTCAAGACCACAAGGTTTCCTATAGTCTGATTTTTTACACTTTTGTTGTAAGAATCAAACACACCACACCAAACAAATCTAGAGACGTCAACCATTTAGCAAAATAACAATATATATATCTCCCTTAGCAAATAACATGTCAATACAAGAAGTACCATTCACAATAACACAATGGGATTCATTTATCTTATTTCCTGATCCAACTCAGAATAATCATAAAGAGAGTACAAGAAACATGAAGGAGCACTCAAGATAGCTAGGGAGAAAAACAAGTAACAAGGGGGTCTAACTACAATCCAAGGTGCATCGTGACAAAAATGAATAACACCATCTTGCACTTTTTATCCTAACGGAAAATGAGCAACAATAACAAGGTGACACAAGAAAATATGAAGAAAATAATACTTCCCAAAGTTACTTTATATCCTTAACACATGTTGCCTTAAAATTACAATAACTTAGGTCTCTAAGGACAAGACTACACACAAGGAGGTTACTTCTTAAACAACAGATAAGTCTCAATCCAAAAGGACCACAAGTCACACTCATCAAGCTACGGGATGATAAGGGTATGATGACCCAAAACTCCCACCAGAAAGGCACATAAATCTATGAATAAGAAAGTACTAAGTAACAAGAACACATTGCTATCCACTAGGTATTTCACAATTTTAGGTAGGCGACAGAACTACAGGTTCAACTAAACATTGCACTCAATACACATAAATCTTAGTTATTTTATAACTTAACTAATTAAGTCAAAAGTTGTAGTTTCATTTGCTAAGCACATTCCCTTAAGAGTTTTCTTAATTAAACTTCCTCCTATTATGACATCACAACTTTGTGTTATAAGGACCACTAAGGGGTCATGATATTTCGCCGTTCTATAAAGGTAGAAAAGAGAAAAAGTATTTACTTTACTCATAGGGGAGGTAGATGGACAAAGTTTTCCCTTTTTGTTCTTCTACATGGTTTTTTTTAATCTAACAAGGTTAAAGCAAGGACCATTTTCTCTTTCTATGTTCCAGTTTATTTGTTAAGCTTCAAATCCAAATCTCCTTAGTTAAAGCTTTATGATGTTTGGGTGAGTCAACTTGTCAATTAAAAATTTGATGATAAGGAAGGGTAACCATATCACATTTTTAATTTTATGGGAGAGAGAGATAAATCAACACATCACATTTTTAATTCTAAGGAAAAAAAGGAACATTCAACATAGAAAACACATTATTACTTTTGTAAGAACTAGGAAACAATCAGCCAACATGGATCGTAAAAATATTTCAAGGGTTTACACAATAATTACAAGGATAATCAAATATTTCTAGTGGGTCTCTACAAGTCTCAAAATAATTTACAAGGAAGGCCCATTAAGGGAACATAATTACTTTTATTGATCTACAAGGGTTTAACAATGTTTGTTGTTTTGGTGAAAAACATTTTACTCACATGATAAGACAAGGAAAGTTATCAATTCTACACCCATATTACCACATGATACCACCAACCAAGCAATCCAAATGACAAGGAAATATTTTAAATATAAGAACACCACATACTCACAAGAAATCATCAAATGTAAGCAGACAATCAGCTATCTTATTCATCCTGGATTTACGACCAAGAGTCATAGTTTCGCAAGAAGAATCACATTATAAAATACCACCGAGATTAAATTATCAAGGTCTAATTACACTATCATCACTAGTGGCATGGTCCAAAAGACTCAAAGCATCCATAAGTGTCTCCACATAATCCAAAATTACTAGGTCCTGGAGTTTTATTCATAGTAATGTAACAAGTTAAGGAAAGGCTGGACTTATTTATAGGTCGAGAGGGAAAACAAACACACTTAATTTACACACAATAATCAAATGGGATTTATTATAACCATAATTACCAAGATGCATACAAACCACAAGTCACTACTTTATATAATGAAATAAGGAAATCCTGATAAAAATTAGCATGCCATCGAAGAGAAGCCACTACTAGACAAACAATTTCCCACTAACATCCATAGCTAGCAAAAAGTAAACCGATCCTAACATAATTCATCAACCCATAATTAAACACCTTTAATCCGACGAGGTTCAAGCTCTTACCGGATTTTAAGAGAATCACCACCACTGCTAACATAATGCTGACTAGAATGCACAACACAATGGGCTCTCTATCTCAAAAGGTCGAGAAATGAAAAATTCACTCTAAGATCCAAGACACACTCAGGTTTCCGTGCATCCAAAACCAAGGTATAACTTTAAGCACCTAAGAAGACATTCAAGACACCTAGGGTGTACCCCCATACGACGAAATGTCACAATACAAAAAACATAGAACCATCTCATCATCATGCAAGAAGGAACCATGTAATGTTTAGCTAAGTAGCCAACAACATAATGAGCTCCGAGTCACCAATCAAAATAAAATCCAAGAAATATCAGTAATCAATAAAAGTGGCTAAGTAGCCACATTGCAAAGTTTGAAAATTCTCACAAAAATATAAATAACTAGAAGAGCCTCAGAGCTTCCCAATCCAATCATAAAATAAGATGCTGGTACTTGATAAAATAACACAAGATTATGAATGTAAAATATAATATTTAACACCACATTCACTCCGTAACCCTTCCTGTCCGCCAATAGGGGTACTCTACCTCGAGGTTAGTTCCAAGAGCACATACGTAGGATTGAGTCCTAAACGACACCTAGACTTAATGTCCACTCTGCCATATGGGCAACAAAGTGAAAAACTGATACCTAGACCCTCTTCCTAACTACTGAAGGAAGTCCTAAGCAACTTCTAATAACTCTTCCTGACCCCATATCATAACCACTACTGTCCAACCACAAGAATCACACCATACAATTTATCATTCTAAGAACTCCAATGAGGAAGGGTCTATCATCACCAATCCGGCACTATGATAATTCTTTACCGGGAACTCCTCGTGCTATGATTATTTACTAATGCACAAATTTTAGTTTGGTGGATGGAATCTGGAAACACAACAACAAACATAACACAAGAATACCATAGACTATGATAAGAAAGAATGATGACAAATCTGAAATATAAGTGTAAATTATAATATCAACATGAAATTGTTACAATCTCACCTATGAGGTACTTCAAGTGTTACTGACTTCACTTGCCTTCCAACAATAACTATGAGAGAAACTTCACAATTACACCTCTTAATGGCTTCTTTAACACACCTTCAAAATGATGGCTTCCTTTACACACTTACTCATACAATATTTCTCACTACTTCCTTCTATGCTATATGAGGGAAGGTGACCTCTTTATTTATAGGAATTCAGGTTTATCCACCCTATCTCTAAGATAGGATAGGAAATCTCTTCTGGCCAATCATATTCCATGCCTAAAATCTTGTCTTTACATGTAGACTTATCTTCTAAGATAAGATAAACCTTATCATCTCACATGGGTTCCACCTTTTTAGTCTTTTCTACAAATAAAATACACAAAATATTTATGACATCACTCCTTGTCCTTATTACAAATATAATATTTCTAATTCCTAATCATGTAGACCCTACTTCTCTACTTACCCCAACTTTGACATTTTAACATTACCGGACCACTTACGAAAAATATTTACTTTTTACCACAACATTCCTTTTGTACTTTGACTGTTACCGTACTCTACTTTATTGGCGGCACCGTACTGATGGTGCCGTTATCTTCTATTTGACACCACTACTAATTATACTTAACAACATCCTATTCCTAATACATACATTAATAAAATAGAAATTACGGAGGAAAATTTTAATGTCGACATTTTCCCCCTTCTTAGCTTCTACTCCGTCCTCGGAGTAGACTCTTATGGACATTCTGAAGCTGGTTCCTGGAAAATATTTAACTTTTCATGGTTGACCCATTTTGTAATGGGAGTACCATCCAATTCCTCCAGTCAGTATGTACCATTTTCATGCACAGCTGCTATTTTGTAGGGCCCCATCCATTTGGGAAGAAATTTTCTCTGCCTTCTTTTTTTGTATCTGGAATCATATACTAGAACCAAGTCATTCACATGAAATGGAGACCAACGGATCTTTTGATCAAATTATTCCTTCTGCTTCATTTTCTTCTTATAGCTTGTATCCTTCGCTATTTCCCTCATTTCCTCTAGTAAATGAAGATGCACCAACCTTTATTTTACTGAATCACTTTCATCCATCCTTTCATTTTTCATAACTCTCATAGTAGGAATATCAAACTCAATAGGAAGAACTAGATCAATGCCATAAGACAACTAAAATGGGGAGTATCATGTTGCTGACTTTTATGTTGCCCTATATGCCCACAATGCTGCATGAATCTTTTTATCTCACTTATGTACCTGCAAGGCTACATCTTTTACTAGAATTTGACATAACACAAAATTTGTTCATTCCACCTGTCCATTTGTGCTTGACTTGTATGTTGTTGCCTTCCTGTGCTTAATAGAAAATTTATTGACTAGGGCTTCTACCACCTCATTAATGAAGTGGCTTCCTTGATCTGTTACAATTTCTAATGGACAACCAAATCTAGTGACAATGCATTCATATATGAACCTTGCCACTTCATCCATGGAAGCTATTTTCAATGGCCTAGCTTCAACCCACTTGGTTAAATAATCTGTGGCAACTACAATATACTTATTTTGGTGTGGGGTAGTTGGAAGTGGACCTACAATGTCTATTCCCCACTTTTCAAAGGGACCAAGTGGAAGAATATGGCATAATGGAGCTGATAAAGTCTTACGGTTACCATGTGTTTGACAAATATCACATATCTTACAATAATTATAACAATCTCTAAAATGAGTGGGCCAGTGATAACCTGCATCCAAGATCCTTCTTGCTATAAGTTATCCAGAGAAGTGTCCTCCACATGTACCATTGTGGAATTCTTCTATCAGATCCTTCCCTTGATCACGTCTAACTACTCTCTTGTACTATCCATCAGGTCCTATTCGAAATAATACTCCATGCAAAATAGAATATGGATGAATGGCTTGAGTAATCTTCCTCTTAGTCTTTGCATTGACACCATCAAGAAACTTGAATTCATTCAGATAATTCCAAATATCTATGTATTCACTAGGGATTGTGTCAAGGGATAATAATGTTGCATCTGGGAAATCATCATCATCATCACAAGATGAACCTAAACCCTCATAGGCTCGAGAGAGTGCATCTGCATTGACATGCTTCTTTCCTGGCCTATCTATAATATCAAATTCAAATTCTTGTAGCAAAATTATCCATCTTGCTATCCTCCCTAATGGGTTAGGCTTATTTATAATATATTTTAGAGCTTGATGATCTGTTACAACTATAAATTTCTTCCCTAGCAAGTAATTTCTAAACTTCTTTACAATAAAAATGATAGCTAGAGCCTCTTTTTCAGTTATAGTATAATTTACCTCAGCACTACTCATTTGTCTGCTCCCAAAGTAAACTGGATGATCATTCCCATTTTCATCCTTTTGGCTCAGAGTACTTCCTAGTGCTGCATCTGAGGCATCAATATACACAATAAATGGCTTGCTCTAATCTAGATTCTTTAAAACAGGTGAAGACACCAGGGCTTCCTTCAGTTGTTCAAAAGCTTCATGCGCCTTATTTCCTGGTTCATAAGTAACATCCTTCTTCAAAAACTGGGTTAGTGGCTGTGTAATTTTTGAGAAATTCTTGATGAACCTTCTATAGTAACCCACATGGCCTAAAAATGATCTCAACTTACTTCTATTCATAGGAAATGGTAACTCTTTGATTTTTGAAACTTTATAAGGATCAATACCAATACCATATCTGGATACAACATGCCATAACAAAACACCTTTAGAACATCCAAAGACACACTTTGTAGGGTTTAGTGAGGCTTGTGCTTCATCTAACATTTGAAATGTTGTCTCCATCTGGTGCAGGTGGTCCATCTTGCTCCCATAGATGTAAAAATTATCTAGAAATACTCTGATGAAGTTCCCAATGTAGGGTTCAAACACCCTATTCATCAAACACTGGAACGTTGCTGGAGCATTACACAACCCAAAAGGCATAACTCTATAAGAAAACATTCCCCAAGGAGTGGTGAACGTGGTCTTCAGCTGATCTTTCTCCACTATATGAACTTGGTTGTATCCGCTATATCCATCAGCAAAACTATAGCACTCCTGGCCAGCTACTTCATCCAAGATCTGATTTGAGAATGGAAGAGGGTAATGATCCTTCTTTGTTGCCTTATTGAGCTTCCTATAATCAACACAAATGTGTAGCTTCCCATTCTTTTTTATTGAGATCACAATGGGAGAAACCCATTTTGAATTCTCCACAGCAAATATGAATCCTGCATTAAGAAACTTATCTATTTCTTCTTTTACAGTCTTGGAAAAATTAGGATTCATTCTATATGACATTTGCTTTATGGGCTTAGCACCATCTACTAGCTCAATAGAATGTTCTACCCAACTTACTTGACGGAGTTCCTTATAATCAAAAGATAATAGGTGTATGTACCTTTGAAAGAGCTGGAGGTAGCATTCCTTCTCACTCTCCATCACATCATCACCAATCTTTATTTGTTGGAGACAATCATTAATTTCTTCTTCAGTTAATTTTATAGGTTCATGAGTTGGTGTGACTGGAAGGATATCCATGACTGAAACATCAACCTCACTTTCTTCATCTTCTATGTCCACTTCACTGGTACTAGAGTAATCAGAGGATGTCCAATCATCAGTTTCATAACTTGAATCCACAAGTTTTACCTTATGATGCTGAGGGATCACATTTATCTTCACCCTCTCTCTGCCACATCCAAGTTTCATGAAGCCTTCATTCCAGTAGTTTCTTGCATGAACTCTCCTTAGCCATGGTCTTCCCAACAACATTGGGTACACAACAGTACCATTTTTCATCACCTGAAAGTCTACCACACATACAACACCCATAACAGATATTGCCACATTTGAAACAACACCTTCTGGTTTAGTTTTTCCCTTATTTAATGACCTTAACATAAGTGTTGAGGGGTGATCAATTTTTAAACTCAACATATTCATTACAGACTCGGTCATTACATTAACTGTAGCACCTCCATCAACTAAGACATCATGAATTGAAATACCATTACATAATACCTCAGCTTGTGGAGTGTAGGGATCCTCCTCTACCTCCAAAACAGGTACCTCAACCTCCTTACTTCGTCGAGCATTGAGTCCACTTCGCAGCTCTCACCTCTTCTCAGAAGACATAGCCAGAAGTTGACCATATGTAATATTTACAGGCCTTTTGGATAGATCTTCTAAGATGGAGTATGGTCCTTGCCCCTGTGAAAGAAGAAAATCCTGCACACCCAACTTTCTTCTCCTAATTTTTTTACTAATTTCTCCTTTCATCTTCTTAGGATCATTTCCATCTTGGTTATCTTTTTCTTTCTTTCTTTTTGTTACAAACACATCTGCTTCATTATTTATGCTCTTATCTACTACATCAAAATAATTCATAGGTGATTTTCCTTTATCATTATCTCTTGTACCAGATGTAGAAGCTCTATCTAGACAATTATACTTATAATGACCATTTTCATAACAACCATAACATACAACTTCAGAAATATTTCTTTTTGGACCTCTATCTCCTCCCTGAGAACTAAATTCCTTTCCTTGAAGAAGATTAATAGTTAACTGACCCATCTTCTTGAGCATATCTTCATACTCAGTAGATGTACTAGGGAAAAAAATTTTGCTCACTGAGAGTGGTTGTGGATTATGGACCAAAGGTGTTGGTGTAGGCTCTACCTTAGCAACAATTTCTTTGGGCTCCTCTTCCATGCTTTCTTCTTACCTTCTTGCAATCTCATTTGCTTGTTTAATTGTAGCTGGGCGGTCATACTTCACTCGTTGTCTGATCTCTGGCTTTATCCCAAGAATGAAGTTCTTACAGAGGAGATTATCCACGCTATTCATTAACCCATCCGCTAATCCTTCCTTCCGGATCTAGGCATCAAGCTTCCTCCTTAGCTCTAGAACACAAGCATGATAATCCCTTATCTTCACCTTCTCTCCTTGGGATAGCTTTGTGATATCGATCATGAGATCTGCATATTCCTGTTGTTCACCAAATTCTTCAAAAAAACTTTCAGTTAATAAATCCCATGAATTTTTCACATTATCACCTAGTGTTTAAAACCACCTAAGGGCTAAACCATTCAAAAAGGTAGGAAAAAATTCAGTCCATTGTTCCCTTCTTATAAGGCCATTACAAATACAAGATCGTTTAAACTCTTGAATGAAAGATAAAGCATCTTCATTAGATTGGGCTGAAAAAATAAGAATCTTCCCCATTTTAAAAAATAACCACAGTGATAAACCAACTCACAAGTACAATCAATAAGACTTATGTGCACAAATAATTAGACTCACTACAATAGAAAGTGACTTTAAACCTTTCTACAGTAAAATAGGAATGACCACGGTAAAACTTGATTTACTGTGGTAAAAATTGACTTTACTTTGTTAAACACTATGCACAGTAAAAAGTAAAGTTACTGTGGTAAATACTATTCACGATAAAAAGTAAATTTACTGTGGTAAATACTATTCACGGTAAAAAGTGACTTTATCATGGTAACTAATATGCACAGTAAAACCAAGGTTACCCTCCAAATAATTTATGACTAAGTGGGAATATTTCTCTAGAAAATCCACCAATGAGGAATGGTCCTGAGAATGGAACCAAAAGGTCATCACCAATCCAGCACTATGATAATTCTTTACCGAGAACTTCTCGTGCTATGATTATTTACTAATGCACAGCTTTTATTTTGGTGGATGGAATCTAGAAACACAACAAACATAACACAAGAATACCATAGACTATGAGAAGAAGGAATGATGATAAATCTAAAATATAAGTGTAAATTATAATGTCAACATGAAATTGTTACAATCTCACCCATGAGGTACTTCAAGTGTTACTGACTTCACTTGCCTTCCAATAATAACTATGGGAGAAACTTCACAATTACACCTCTTAATGGCTTCTTTAACACGCCTTCAAAATGATGGCTTCCTTTACACACTTACTCATACAATATTTCTCACTACTTCCTTCTATGCTAAATGAGGGGGTGGCCTCTTTATTTATAGGAATTCAGGCATATCCACCCTCTCTCTAAGTTAGGATAGGAAATCTTTTCCGTCCAATCATATTCCATGCCTAAAATCTTGCCTTTACATGTAGGATTATCTTCTAAGATAAGATAAACATTATCATCTAACATGGATTCCACCTTTATAGACTTTTCCACAAATAAAATACATAAAATATTTATGACATCACTCTTTGTCCTTATTACAAATATAATATTTCTAATTCCTAATCATGTAGACCCTACTTCTCTACTTACCCCAAATTTGACATTTTAACATTACTGGACCACTTACGATAAATATTTAATTTTACCACAACATTCCTTTTGTACTTTGACTATTACCGTACTCTACTTTATTGGCGGCACCATACTGACGGCCCTGTTATCTTCTATTGGACGTCACTACTAATTATACTTAACAACATCCTATTCCTAATACATACATTATTAAAATAGAAATTAGGGAGGAAAATTTTAATGTTAACAGGTCTCAAAGGGTTTAACGCCTCATACAATTAAATAACTAGAGTAAATTCTTACTGTATGATGAAAAAGTGACAAGCGAGCATCGGAATCTACAAGTAACTTTTCCTTGCACCTGACCTCCCGAGGTCTTGCTGAGATAGTTGGTGGGGATTGAATATGTGTGGGATGCAGACAAAATAGTTAGGCAATCTGATGTCTTTGACGCGTACTAGTGGAAATTACGAATCTAAGGAAAAGAAGGCCCTCCTAACCTGAACTGGTGTGATAGATCGATCAACAAGGATGAATGCTCAAAGGCTCCAATCAATATCGAGCTCTGGCGTGATTCAGTCTATGGGTTGTGGAATACGTGGAAAATGACCTGGGATAGTTTCGTGTATGTCTCCAGATAAGGTCATAGGGCGGATGGTAAATATAATTGACTCTATGGGTGATTCTATGGCCTAGTCCAGAACTCCTTAGCTTTGTTAGCTACTGTGTCTAACAAGGCTAACTGTTCGATGATGATAGGTGGAAGTGGAGTAGATCTGAATACTAATGTACGTAGGCCAACATCTATGTCCGATTCACCTATGGGCTCGTTGGGCTATGAGACTTGTGGGTCACAACTGTAGATTCGTATTTGTTGTGCTCATGCTATGGTCATGTGTGGATTCAGTCTCTAATCCCTAGTATCCAATAGTCATATGCTTTCTTAGCCTCTATATTCAGATTTAACACTTGTGTGATATTTTTCGAGTATCTCACGGGTTTTTGCACAACCTGAATTCTCAAGCTAGTATCTATATCTGTGAGAGTGTCTCCAGCGTCTGGCTGTGGGACCAAAGGATCACAATTAAAGGTCTGCTCTCTTTCAATCCCTTCCACAGTCATGCAAATATGAATCTAGAGTAATCTGTAGTTTGGTTGATTTGATCAAAACGTGTGTGCTTGGTCGTCTTCTATATTTAACCCGTGCAGTTGGAAACTGATTTGTTGTAAGTTTACCGTTGTTCGGAAGACTTGGATCCTAAGATTCTGATCTATATCAGTTATGGTTGTGACAACATTGGGTTGGGGCATGATTGGCTTGAATACGTATTCCCTAAGCTCTCTAGGTCCCATGATTGTCATACAAAAGTCACAATGTAAACTAAATGTAGCAAAGTAAAATTAACTATGTGAAGAATATCTATAACATATATAACTTCTATATTTTTGTATTTTTTTGATGAATTTTATAGATGAAATTGAAGGAGAAGCTATTTTTATATATCTAGAAATTGATGATTTAATCTAATGAAAAATTTAAAACAAACAAAGTAACCGAGTATAGCTACTTGCTTGTGTAGTTGTAAATCTATTCTAAACAATGAAATAACTGATCTAATCTATTTGAAAGACTCTCGATCCTACCTCAAAAGTGAGGAAAGAATCATAGTGTCTCAAAAACTATCAATCCTCATAGCTTCCCTGGCAATATCAAAATTAAAATTGACTGAAATAAAGTGATTGGCTACTCTATTTGATATGCTTCTAATTTAAAACTTTGAAAGCTAGAACCTGGATTTTGCAGACAGTGGCGAATCCGATAATGTGTGTGATCTTGTCCCCTCAATGTGACCTCCTTGCTCCTTCGTGTTCACATGGATCTAGAAAATCATGTAATGCTAGCATCAACAGAAGTAGATATTGGGACAAAGGCAACTTTAGGATACAAACTGAATACAATGCGAGTAGGAGAGAGATAGCGCAAGAGTACAGAGCTTGGCTTATGCAATTCCTAGTGGGATTTATTAAGAGTCATGCAACATAAAGCATCCAGAACCTGAAACTATCCTGCTTGAAGAACAAAACCTATAACTTTAATGGATTCCTAATGAAAAATAGACTATCTTACTCCAATGGATTAGATGAAATACCAACAACACTTGCACAAGATGGATATGTGGCTTCCTAACAGCAAAACAACACTAACTAAGCATGCAATGAATGAAACTAAGAATTCTAAGAAAAATGAAAGACTAATCTATTGCAATGAGAAATTCAGAGGCAAATTTGAGGGGTCATTTTCTTGAGCACAAGCCAACTATTTATAGCATTTGCATTTACCCAAGGTAAAAACCAAATTGAACTCTTAAACTATAAACAATGGCAAAACACTATTCCAGGGAACCAGAATCATTAATGCAAGCCCAAGGCGGTGAAAAAAAGCTGGTAAACATTGAAATTTACATGAGTTGTGTTAAAAGAGCATTTTGGAAAATACGTAAAGGACTGCCACCTTGAGCAGGGCAGCGGTCACAAGACTGCCACCCAGGTAGGGCAGCGGTTTTGTAACTAAAGAGCAAAAGGAAAAGAAAAGAGGGGAAAAGAGAAAAGAAAAGCATGCAGGGGCTAAGCGGGGCATGCGGGATGATAACGCATACTTGGAGAGCTTTTCTGGATCCCGAACACCTTACTAGGAGACCTGTATCATCATTGGGGCATGTGTTACGTTGTTCCGATGGTGCAGTACCCTACAATTTTGGGTACGTACATATTGCCCCCTCAGAGAAGCATTTTATCCATGAAGAGGTGTAAAATGGTGGGTCCGAGTATGGCGGTCCAGAAATGGAAAGTTAGAAGTTATACCTGATACTTTCGTGTGTCGAAATGACGCCATCCAAAATTCCTGCTTCCTGCAAAATGAAAAGAGAACTCAAGTGCAGATAGACAAGATAGATTGGAAAATAAACACTAAAATAATGGGAAATGAGGACATACCATTTGTGCGGGGGTAAGAACTTACCTCCATCGGCACTCCAAACCTGCGAAAAAAAACATTCAAAACAAGTCAAGCTGCTATATATATGAAAGTGGGCCCATTTTCCTATTCATTTACGCATGTTGATTTGATTGATTCTGAGCTCTGGGACCCACGGTAACGGTTTCTTATGAGAGTAGATTCAAAACGTTCGTGGTGAGATAGTGATCATGCCTCTACGTGCAGATCATTGACCCATGAGATCACAGGTTAGTTCTCCTTAATTTATTATTTTTACCCCCAAAATTTTAAAATGCTAAAATCTTTGTCGTGGGGGGGTTATTTTTGAAAATGTTAGGTTCAAAAGGTCCATCTAGGGGGGGTGCCTACTAGGTAGGCTTTGTTTTTAGTTAAAATGGTCTCTTTTCACATTTTTTGGCCTTTTAGGATATAAAACCCGCGTGGGTCTTTGGGACACGACTGCCGCCTTGCCCAAGGCGGTGGTTACATGACGGTCGCCCTGTTCAGGGTGGCGGTTACAAGACCACCATCCTTAAGGTGGTGGTTGTGAAACCGCCACGCTGCTAAGGGTAGTGGTTCATCACAGAATGTCAAAAGAGCACTTGTTTGAGACTGTTTTTGCATTTTTAGCATTTCTACGTGTTTTCATGATTTTTCTAATGTCATTCGGATGATAACTTACTTTGTTTTGTGTGGTTTTGGGTGTATGTAGGCGAGAGAGGAGTAGATTCGGTGGAGTCGAGAGAGGTAGTGTGACTGGCTCCTAGCAGTGCGAGACGCCCTTTCACAAGACGAGCATGATACTCTTTAGAGGGCTAGTATAATACGTATATCGCGGGTACCACATGTTGCACCATCCAGTCACATACTATGTGACTTATTTTCCTACTGGGATGCTGATCGGAACACCTTTCGATTACCAGGGGTCCGAGGTGAATGGACCATCACACTGGAGGATGTTTACTATATCCTGGGGGTCTCGATCATCGAGAGGTGACTCACCCTCGAGACAGCAGGTTCATGGGCCCAGATAACACAGTCAGCTTCTTACATGGGAGATGCAGTCATCTCCACGGGTTCGAAGAAGGGGGTCAGAGTTTGGTCTATTCCTAGTTTGCCCATCCCCTTGCTTTGCCAGGCTATTATGGGGATCCTTGCCTCAAGATTGATTGGGGATAAGGGAGGAGACACACTACTATATTGTTGGTCCCCCATCATTGTACAGATCGAGGGTCATGGCCGGATTTACACCTGGGGAGCAGATATACTTGGGACTACCTACCATGACTTATACAGGGTAGTCCATTTACAGGGGCAGTCTTTGAGCCACCCGACCCTGGTTCTGAGTTGGGTCTATGAGCACTTCATCCCTTATGGTAGAGGTATAGAGGTGACAGATCCTGGAGTTGTGAGGGCAGCCATATGGATAGATATGTTGGTGCTCAGAGCACCTCATCAGCCAGTTGCTTCTCTGACCACCGATGACATGGAGGCCACACCATATCAGACCATGGCAGGTATATGGGGCGAGGAGGCTCTTACTTTGATCTCCTGCTCCACCACAGGGTAGCTTATTGATAGAGTGGGGCGAGTGGAGATACACCCCTTTTACCGAGTTCCTCAACAGTTTGGCCTACCTTACATGGGCATGCTTCCCTTGGTAGTGCCATTATACAGGTCAGTTTGAGAGGCTAGAGGGGGTCCTAGAGACCGGGGTTGGACAGTTGTTACACCTGGCATTCCTATTGCAACTAGGAGGGTAGTATGTGCCCGGGGGAGATCCAGTGCTCCTCATGAACCCCTACTTCAGATTGTTGCGGGTCCTGCCCATAGCAGTGATGACCCCATCGACATAAACTCTGAGTCTGAGGAGTTCATAGGGGAGAGACAAAGGAGGATACGGAGGAGGACAGTGATCCTAAGTGGCATGACACTCAGGATATCATGTAGGCAGAGAGGGTAGAGTAGAGTGCAGAGAGAGTGACTCTGGTTTCAGAGGAGCCACTGTCCTAGGGCCATGGTGGGGAGGATGAGTCCATTGTAGGACGCTACATCGCTCTAGCCATGGGGGGAGCACCTCAGTCGGCGGCGACATCTGTGGCGGGTGCTGACCCTAGAGATCCATCCTGGAGGCCTGGTGATCCGAGTAAGTTACCACCCTTCCTTTTAATGTTTGTTTTTAATTAGGATTGCCTTAGTTGCTATCTCTCCTTTTGTTTACACTTTTGTTTTATCTCTTGTTTTATTTCTAATTTTTCTTCTCCTTTGTTTGCAAAAACTGCCGATGAGTGGCGAGACTTGATCCGTAGGGTATGCACCGATACCCTGATGATTCCCATGGAGAGGACCCATGCGGAGATATCCGTGGATGCCGGGGAGCCCTCAGCACCTGGCAGACATACTGACATCTTTGCCCCTATCTGGCATGTGGCCAGGATGGTATCAACTCTCCATACGGAGTTAGCGGGGTATAGGACAGTCAAGCCTCTGATGAGGAGTCATTCTCATGGTGAGACTGCGGCTACCTCTCAGGATCTTGAGCCCTTCGTGCACTCAGAACGCCGGCGTAGCCAGAGTCCTAGGTGTGGGCGTGCACCTTCAGAGGGGTCTCATAGGGATTGAGAAGCCACTTGGCTCTCCTAGATTTTTGTATATCTTGGGCTCTTTGAGCGTTTTGACCATGCTTAGCGCATGATGGCATTGTACAGAAATTTTGATCATTTATATATATATATATATATATATAATTTTTGGATCAAACTCTTGGTATTTATGACTTTGTTTCCATTCCCTTATGTGAACTATGATATTATGCTTAGATGTTTTTTAGAATGTATGCAATGGAGAACAAATGATACAAATGTTTACTTTCTTTTTGTATTTCATGATGCTGATATATGATAATGTAGATACAATGTGATTTTTAATCTTAGTTTCTGTAAGCAATTTTGGGTAGTTCATATTTGCTTTGGCAAAGTGGTGAAGATAAGCTGGTATGATGAACAGATAAACCTACCCCTCTCCTAACCCCACGCAACTAGTAAGATGCGAGGACTCATCACCGAGAGCTGAAAAGGGCCAAGTTATGAAATGTGTTGAAATGATATTAATGAAAGATAGACAAAGCTTTGGTGGAACCAAATTAGGATGCTACAAGCCTACTCCACTCGAGTGACTTCATAGTTTTGGGATGCAACTTGCTTTGTGGTTTATCTAGACTTAGATCCATAGATGGCCACATGGTAGACAAAATCTGGGTTTTAGGATTTTTAATTCTCTTGGAATTTTGGACATCCGATTCATTTGTTTTTGACTTAAGACTTCAAGGTTTAAGGTTTGAATTGTTTGTCAAGAGGATCCCCCACACCTTGCCCCATGCTATTAGTAAGAAGCGTGGGTTTATCACCTTAGGCAAGGCATAGGTGAGTAAGGGAATTTCCATCCTTTCCCAACCCTACGTCACTGGTAAGAGATGCAAGCTCATCACCAAAGGTTGGTGGGGCAAGGAAATGTGTAAATTTAAAATTTTCTGTTTGATCTGTATTTGACTTGTTTACTTGAGCAAA
The DNA here is from genome assembly GCA_019776745.2 of Taxus chinensis. NCBI lineage: Eukaryota > Viridiplantae > Streptophyta > Pinopsida > Cupressales > Taxaceae > Taxus > Taxus chinensis. The sequence goes on along the minus strand of CM034153.1, from coordinate 151,137,269 downwards.
ATGTCAGCATGCTCTTATTTCCAAAGAGATATATGTACGGGATAGATGTGACACCATGAAACTTCTAGAACAGACCATAGGCAAGACACCTATCCTAAGAAGAAACCAAAAGTGATAATAAACCCGCAGATCTTGGTATGGTTACCGTTAAGACCTTGTCATATCTAGCTTTATTTGATGAAGTGATTCCCAAATAGTTTGATGATATCATGGAAAATAGAGAAGTATGATTAGAGTGTTTATGCCAACAACATCATGAGTTTGTAATGAATTACTTTGAGAATAAATTCCTTGATCACAAATTTGTACAAAACAAGTGGACAAAATGATCCTAACTATATGAAGATGTAATATAGATATAATTATACAAGTAGTACTAGTTGCTTACGCGTATAATCATTTGAGGAGTAGGGAATTGACTGTTTCACCAAATTCCTCACCTTCTGGCGTACATAGGAGATATGCACCATTTCCATAGTCCTTCATGACTCGATACGGGCCCAATAATGTGGGCCGGAACTTCCTTCCTTCACTGGTATTTTTGTGGATCCAGCTGTCTAGCCTTAGAACTAGATCACCTTCATATGTGTCGCGTTCAAAGAATTTCTTATTATACTGCCGGCACATTTGGTTAGCATAGACTATGTGCCACTATTCAACATCTATCCTAGATTCATCTAGGATTTCTATTTGGGAGAGACGTGATTCTCTATAAGCGTCTTCGTCTAGAATACCTTGTAATGAGATATAGAGACTAGGTATTTCAACCTCAAGTGGGAGAACTGCTTCTACCCCGAATCCGAGTGAAAAAGGAGTGGCTCCTGTTGGTGTTCTTATTGAGGTTTGGTGGGCCCATAAGGCTGAATATAACTTCAAATGCCAATCTCGCTTGTTTTCTTTCACAGTTTTAAGGAGAATGGCTTTTAATGTTTTGTTTGTCGCCTCAGCCTGTCCATTGGCTTGAGGGTAATACAAGGAGGCCGTATGCTGGCTTATTTTAAATTTATTGCACAATTCCTGAACTTCATCATTCTTAAAAAAAGTTCTATTATCTGAGATGATGATTTGCGGGATACCATACCTGCAAATGATTTGGTTCAAAATGAACTTGGCGATTACAGAACCCGACATAGTAGTAAGAGGCATAGCCTCTACCCACTTGGTAAACTATTCACTGGCCGTGATTATGAAATTATGGCCATCTGTAGATGAGGGAGAGAATTTCCCTATTAAATTTAGGCCCCACATAGAAAAGGGCCATGGAGTAGTGATTGGTTGTAGAGCTTGTGCCGGCATGTGAATCTCATGAGAGAACTCTTAGCACTTATGACACCTTCATACAAACTCTACTACATCGTGTTCTAGAGTAGGCCAGAAACAACCCATTCGAAGTATTTTCTGAGTGGTGGCATGGCCACCAAAGTGGCCTCCACACATTCCACTGTGAGATTCATGGAAAATCTTCTTGGATTCTTTTGTGTCGACACATCTTAGAAGCATTCCATCCAATGCTTTTCGATAGAGCACTTTCTCTATAACGACGTATTTGGCTACAATAATATGTAACCACCTTATTTGTTGCAATGTAACACCTTCTGGGTATGTATGGTCCATGATATAATTAATAATATCAGTGTACCAAGGACAGTAAGAGATAAAAGGTCAGGTTTCGATGTAGTATATGCACTCATCGGGAAAGTCCAGATCTACTAGATCGCCTCCGTCTAATGGATTATCAACTAACCAATCCACGATGATTTGTCCTTTAACTGACTTCTGATTTACAAACGTTAGTTCGAACTCCCGCATTAAGGTTATAAAGCGTCTAACCTTTTTAGATAAGGACCCTTGCATGAGGAAAGTTCACAAATGCTCTATCTTTACAATGACTTTTGTTTCTTGATTTAACATGTAATGTCTTAAGCATTTGGTTGCAAAGACTATGGCGAGGCATTCTCATTCTGCTTGCATATAGCATGTTTCATAGTCAAGCAATGTCTGGCTAATGAAATAGATCGCACGTTCTCTCTTGTCATCATATTCTTGAGCTAGCATACAGGCTAGCGAGACATTGGTGGTTCGCGAATATAAAATTAACGGGTGATCCAGCTTAGGTGGCATTAGCGTGGGTAGTGATAACAAGAAACGTTTAACCACGTTGAAAGCTTCATTGCAGTCTTCGGTCCAATCAATGCTATAATATTTCTTGAGTAGATTGTTGATTGGATGAATGGTGAAACTTAAGTCTGGGATGAATCTCCGGATTGTGCCAAGTTTTCTGAGAAATGAACTGATTCCAGATTCATCCGAAGGTGGGATCATTTCAAGAACAACTTTAATTTTGGTTGGGTCAACATCGATCCCGCATGATGATATAATGTAACCTAGGAGATTCCCTCCTGTTACACTCACATTTTTCAGGATTTAGCGTGACTCCGTATTCTATCAGACATGAAATAATGATGCGAAGCACTTCCGGATGGTCACAACGCTTCTTGGCCTTGGCCAACAAGTCATCTATGTAGAATTCCACAATTTTATGAATAAGATCATGAAATATATACGTCATAGCCCACTGGTATGTAGTGCCAGCGTTCTTGAGTCCAAATGGCATAACATTATAACAATAGGTTCCCCAAGGAGTTATAAACGTGGTTTTAGCTTGATCTTTTTTAGATATTTTGATTTGATTGTATCCCGAGAATCCATCCATGAGAGATAAAAGCTCAAATCCAGCTATTGCGTCAACAATGACATCTATAGATGGTAATGGGAAATCATCTTTAAGACATGCCTTGTTAATGTCTTGGAAGTCTACACAGATGCGTATCTTTTTGTTCTTTTTGAGAACCAGAATGATATTAGATACCCACTGAGAGTAATCAATTGGTTTGATGAATCCTAATTGGAGGAGTTTCATCACCTCCTCTTTCACCATGAGAGCTACTTTGGGTTTCATTGGTCTCAATTTTTGTTTAATCGGTTTTGCATCTGATTTAGTGACGAGGTTGTGCACCGCAATGTGTGGTGTAACCCCTGTCATTTCTTTATAATTAAATGCAAAAGCCTTTTGATGTTCCTTGAGGATCTGAGTGTGTATTTCTACTTCTAATGGAGTTAACGAGGATCCTAACTTCAATATTCTTGGTTCATCTTCCATTCCGATGTTAATATCAATTGTTTCTTGGATTAAAGAAGTGTTACCTTCTTCAAACTCAGGCAGGGCTGGAGGTAGTTCCAGATCATCTCCGTTCTTGACTGTGTATATGATGAGTTCCTTTTGTGGAGGAAGCTCTGTCATGGGATTTCCAAAGTAGGAGGATGAATGTGGGATCAGGGATAAATCTACCACGTGATGGGTGAGATGTAATGCCGCATAGGCGTTCAAGAAATCAAGAGTGCTTGTATCACTATCGATGTGGTCTAGGATAGTAGATTTGTTTTCATTTCCAATTAAAAGAGGATTTGACATTGTTTTTATCAATGGTTTAGTACGAAGGGATACCATGAAACAGGTGTCCTCTAACTTACGATTTGGATTAAAACGCGATGCTGAGGTTGCTATTGAATCGGCGAGAAGATTTTGTTCTCATGGGATTGCTTCGATTGATATGAAGTCAAACTCCTTTCTTAAATTCAGTATAGCTGTTTTGTAGAGTTGTAAGTGCTCGGCTTTGGTTTCATACATCTCAGCAACTTGATTTGCTACCAATTGCGAGTCTCCTAACACTCTAATGTTATCAATACCGATTCTCTTAGCTAAGATGAGGCCAAGGAGGAGGGCTTCGTACTCAGTTCCGTTGTTTGTGCATTTGAAATTTAGTTTAAAGGCAAATGGTAGGACTTTTCCTTGGGGAGAAGTAAGGATTACTCCTGCCCCATCTTTGTAATGACATTTAGCTCCATCGAAATGGAGAGTCCAATACTTAGCTAGGAATATGGGTGCTGGGATATTTGTTGTGTTAATATCCTCTACCTCTATCATGCAGAGATCCACTGCTGGAAGAGAACCGACACCTAGGGTGTACCCCATGCCTACAAAATCAAATGGTAGGAACATTGGTAGATCCCGTTCTAGTAATTCAACAATTTTTGTAGTAGTTCCTAAGGATACTGTTTCTATAATCTTATCCTCATCTTTGAGGGTTGGGATTGTCTTGGCTAGGCTCATAGTTTCAAGATGTGTCGTAGGTACCAATTTTTCTTCTGGTTTCACGTTGGTAGGTTTATTAAGTTGGTTTGTTGGGAGTTTAAACTCCGAGTGCATGCCTGGTCTTTTCTTTAGGTCATCCAAGTGTACATCGAATGGTTTTGGATCACCTTTGGCTATGAACACCTTTCCTAAATGCAAGAATCTTAGTTCTTGAAATAGCGTAGAAGGGATTGCCTTCATACGGTGTATCCATGGTCGGCCGAGGATCATATTATAGTTAGTTTCCCGATCTATAATATAAAACTCAGTCAAGATTAATTTGGGTCCTAAGGTGACCGGTAGTATTATAGTTCCAATTGAAGTAGCTTTAAGGCTTTCATAGCCTCTTAGTGTATTTCGAGTTGTGGAACAATTCGTTTCTCCATACCCTAGCTTTTGAAGGAAAGAAAAATAGACTATGTTAATTGCTGCCCCATTGTCAACCATCGCACGTTTCACATAATTATTATAAACCCACACTTGCAAGTGTAAGGCTGGATCACCTTGGCATGCAATCTCAGCATCTATTGGCATTTTATTTATTTTGAATATGAATTCGGTGTCCCTATCCGGCTGCCCCGGAGGGTGGATATAAAAGTCTATATGGTTCACCTATGTTTTGGGAGGTGGAGTGATGTTAATTAGATGACCTAAACCCAATGCTTCTAAAAGAGCAGCCCTGTGAGTAGGGGAATTATTCAATAGATCCAAAAAGGAGATGTGTGACAAGGTTTTCATTCGATCATTAATTAAGTCATAAGCACCCACGGGTTTTATTAATACTTGTTGGATATTGTCTGTTTCTAGCGAGTAGCTTGGAATTGGCTGAGAGGAATACTCTCGTGTCCTTGTTATAGCTTCTACGGGTAGTTCGAAATCTAACTCCACTAAACTGACTATCTTAGGTCGTGGCTGACTTCCTAATTGTGGTGCAACTAACAGATCCAGTGAAGTTGAGGCTTCATGATCATTGTTTCCTGTAATTACACCCTTGTTTGTCCCATTTTGATTTATCTTGTTATTGTTGTGATTTGGGAGCGGATCATTGAAGATATGGAGGGGTGCATTTTGAGGGGAAACTACCCCTGTAAAAGTATTTGGTGTTGGTGACATAGGATCTGCCAAGAACATATCTATAAAAAGTTTTCTTTGTTCCTCTGGCAAACGTTGCATGAATTTATTGTAGTCACAGCACGTTCTAGTGTCATGGCCTTAGATTTTGTGAAAACCACAATATGAGTTAGGATTGTAATTCCTAGTTTGTTGGCTTGGTGTATATTGTGGCCTAAAACTTTGATCAAACTGTTGCCTATTAAAGTTTTGCATTTGTTTTCTTTGGTTTGAATTATGGTTTTGATACCCAGTTGAATTTTGGTTTGGATCCCATGTAGGGCTTCATTGTTGTTGTTGTTGTTGTGGATGATTAAAATCCACTGTATTGATTTTTGGAGTAAAGTTATTGTTTCGTTGGCTGTTTATTTGTGGTGGAGTATTCACAACATTTACCTTTCTAGCCTGATCAATTACTCTATCTGTTGTCACTCCATGATTTTTATTAAGGATTTTAGGTCCTTGATTGACATTCATGGTAGTAGGATAAGTTGTAGTGTTCTAGTTGGAAGTGATTAACCTCCCATTTGCTACATATGTTTTGCGACCACTGTCAATTGCCGCTTGATCTATTCGGAGAGACTCCCAAGTACTTCATCGTAAGTTCTTAGTGGGAACTTCTGGACTTCTTCCTTCACTTCTCTGCCAAAGAATAGTTCCATTTGGTCCATATTTGGAGCACTTTCCAAAGAATAAAGAACTGTACGCCACCTCTAGATGAAATGGGATACATATTCATTGTGTTCTTGCTTTATGTGTAAGAATTCCCTGATTCCTGTTCTTAATAGTTTGTTCATGTCAAATGCCTTGATGAACTCTAAAATGAGTTGCTTGAACAAATGGATGCCTCAGGTATTCTATAATACCAATCGAGAGCGATACCTTCCAAGGTTTTGGGAAATATTTTAGCAATGACCCCATCCCATGGGAGTAGTTCTCAGATGGATGTGGCGTAAGGTTTGATATGTGCGTTCGGATCTCCTTCACCTTTGTACTTGGGAAAATCGGGGAGAGGTATTAGAAGCATGACGCTTCGTATGGTGAAATCTAAGGGTTCTTTCAAGTATTTTGAATATGTCCCTATCGCATAGGTTTCAACCATTGATGTTGCCTGTTGAGGGAGTGGAGGTGGAATGGGTTGTTGGTATGGCATAACGTACATATTGGCGGGGGCATAAGGAAACCCCTATGTTTGAGGAATCATGATGGGAGAGGAGAACATATCCCCTTGTGGTGATTTGGAGTACATGTTTAAATATGAAGGGGTATTGTCCAAGAATGGATTATTTTGTACTAGACTGGGAGGTGTCAGAATGGTGTTAGAAATGATGGTTCTAGTCAGTGTTTGTTGTGAATACTGAGGGGTCATGCCTAACATACCTATTCCTGTGAGGAGGTCTATTTGGCTAGGATTAGAATTTCCTTCCTGCATGAGTTAGGAATGGTGATTTACTTGAGCAAGTTCTAACCGCCTCACTTTTTCTACTAACGTTGAAATGACTTCATTTGGTGAAGTCACGGTATTTTGCCTTAGTGGCGTTTGTTGTATATTTTGGTGTTGTATAGGCATGTGATATCCTACTATGAACTGATCGCTACCCTGCCAAGTTTCCCCTAGGGCATTTCCTATATGTAATGGCATGGAGGTATTTCCTTGAAAAGAGACCTCGGGTTGTGTTTGTAAACTCCCTATAGGTGGGTACATACCTTGGGAACTTTGTTCATTCTTGGCATAACGTATCAAATATTCATTATCTAAAACCAGGTATGGGTCAGCTTGTCTACTAATTTTTGGTCTAAGTAGTACCTGAGGAGACGAACTAGACTCTCCTGTAAGCGTCATATTGTTCGAGCCTGAAGGCTCTATTTTTTGTGTTTGAGCGAATTGATATAACTCCTCTATTTGGAAAGATGAGCTATATCTGACCCTTGGAGTTTGTGTTGACAACTGGTTAGTTGAGTAGTTGTCACCCCATATTGAGAGTGAGGGAGATGATTGTCTATTCTGTTGAGCATAGTATGCCTCAAGACCTAAGAGAGGCCTACCATATGCATCAAATCCTGACATATTCGGGAGGTATATGAATACCCACAGAATAATGAGAAGGAGTGAAGGTGATGGTGAAAGCTGATGAGGTAGTAAAGACGAAACAGGTCGTTTAATTTAAAAGAACTAGTAGAAATCTGACTCCAAATCAGAAAGTAGAAAGTTTCACAGTGGGTTCACCAATTTTGTACAATGAAAAAGTGACAAGTGAGCATGGGAATCTATAAGTAACTTTTCCTTGCACCCGACCTGCCGAGGTCGTGCTGAGACAGTCGGTGGGGATTGAATATGTGTGGGATGCAGACAAACTAGTTAGGAAATATAATGTCTTTGACGTGTACTAGTAGAAATTACGAATCTAAGGCAAAGAAGGCCCTCCTAACCTGAACTAGTGTGATAGATCAATCAACAAGGATGACAACTTGAAGGCTCCAATCAATATCAAGCTTTGGCGTGATTCGGTCTATGGGTTGTGGGAATATGTGGAAAATGATCTAGCATAGTTTCGTGTATGTCTCTAAATAAGGTCATAGGGCAGATGGTAAATATAATTGACTCTATGGGTGATTCTATGGCCTAGTCCAGAACTCCTTAGCTTTTTTATCTGTTGTGTCTAACAAGGATAACTGCTCGATGATGATAGGTGGAAGTGGAGTAGATCTGAATACTAATGTAAATAGGCTAGCATCTATGTCCAATTCACCTATGGGCTCATTGGGCTGTGAGACTTGTGGGTCACAACCGTATATTCATATTTGTTGTGATCCTACTATGGTCATGTGTGGATTCAGTCTCTAATCCCTAGTATCCAATAGTCATATGCTTTCTCAGCCTCTATATTCAGATTTAACAGTTGTGTGATCTTTTTAGAGTATCTCATGGGTGTTTGCGCAACCTAAATTCTCAAGCTGGTATCTATATCTGTGAGAGTGTCTCCTACATCTGGATGTGGGACTAAAGGGTCACAACCAAAGGTCTACTCTCTTTCAAACCCTTCCACAGTCATGTGGATATGAATCTAGGGTAATCTGTAGTTTGGTTGATTTGACCAAAACGTGTGTGCTTGATCGTCTTCTATATTTAACCCGTGCAGTTGGAAACTAATTTTTTGTAATTTTACCATTGTTCAGAAGACTAGGATCCTAAGAATCTGATCTATATCAGTTTATGGCTGTGACGAGATTGGGTTGGGGCATGATTGGCTTGAATATGTATTCCCTGGGCTCTCTAGGTCCCGTGATTGTCATACAAAAGCCACAATGTAAACTAAATGTCATCAAAGTAAAATTAACTATGTGAAGTATATCTATAACATAGTATAACTTATATATTTTTGTATTTTTCTGATGAATTTTGTAGATGAAATTGAAGGAGAAGCTATTTTAATATATCTAGAAATTGACGATTTAATCTAATGACGAATTTAAAACAAACAAAGTAAGCGAGTATAGCTACTTGCCTGTGTAGTTGTAAATCTATTCTAAACAATGAAATAACTAATCTAATCTATTTGAAAGACTCTCAATCTTACCTCAGAAGTGAGGAAAGAATCATAGTCTCTCAGAAACTATCAATCCTCACAGCTTCCCTGACAATATCGAAAGTAAAATTGACTGAAATAAAGTGATTGGCTACTCTATTTGATATGCTTCTAATTTAAAACTTTGAAAGCTAGAACCTAGATTCTGCAGACAGTGGCGAATCTGATAATGTGTGTGATCTTGTCCCCTCAGTGTGACCTCCTTGCTCCTTCGTGTTCACGTGGATCCAGAAAAGCGTGTAATGTTAGCATCAACAGAAGTAGATATTGGGACAAAGGCGACTTTAGGATATAGACTACATAAATTGCGAGTAGGAGAGAGATAGCGCAAGAGTACAGAGCTTGGCTTATGCAATTCCTAGTGGGATTTATTACGAGTCATGCAACATAAAGCATCTAGAACCTGAAACTATCCTGCTTGAAGAACAAAACCTGTAACTTTAATGGCTTCCTAATGAAAAACAGACTATCTTACTCCAATGCATTGGATGAAATATCAACAGCACTTGCACAAGATGGATATGTGGCTTCCTAACAGCAAAACAACACTAACTAAGCATGCAATGAATGAAACTAAGAATTCTAAGCAAAATGAAAGACTAATCTATTGCAATGAGAAATTCAGAGGAAAATTTGAGGGTCCATTCGCTTGAGCACAACCCAACTATTTATATCATTTGCATTTACCCAAGGTAAAAACCAAATTGAACTCTTAAACTATAAACAATGGCAAAACAATATTCCAGGGAACCAGAATCATTAATGCAAGCCCAAGGTGGTGAAAAAAAGCTGGTAAAAATTGAAATTTACATGAGTCATGTTAAAAGAGCATTCTGGAAAACGCGTAAAGGACCACCGCCCTGCGCAGGGCGGCGGTTACAGGACCGCCACCCTGATCAGAGTGGCGGTCACAAGATTGCTGCCCAAGAAGGGTGGCGGTTTTATAACTGAAGAGAAAAATGCAAAAAAAAGAGGGGAAAAGAGAAAAGTAAAGCACGCGGGGGCTAAGCGGGGCATGCGGGATGATAACACATACTTGGAGAGTTTTTCCAGATCCCAAACACCTTGTGAGGAGACCTGTATCATCATTGGGGCATGTGTAACATTGTTCCGATGGTGTAGTACCCTACAATCATGGGACCTAGAGAGCCCAAGGAATATGTATTTGAGCCAATCGTGCCCCAACCCAATCTCATCACAGCCATAATTGATATACTTACCCACTCCCAAAACTCGGTTCAAGATTCAATTTGATTTTTCCTATGATTAATGGAATTAAAAATTCTTAAAACCATTCCCATTAGATAGGAAATTTCCTCACGTTTTCAGTGATATAAAGAAGTCCTTCTAACTCTTCATATTTCTCAAGTTATGGGCTGACGGGCATTGGGGTGAAAATTTTCCCAAAGAGCGGGCCTGCGGGCCTGGGGAGGAAGATTTTCCCAAAGTGATTTTGGGAATAAAGTGCATTTGACCTCCATGCACCCACAAGTATGTGGTGGGGCTTCATGCCTAAGGAGGGAAATTTTGAACTTGGGGTCCGCTAAGGACACGTGTCCAAAATCCTAGCCTCGGCGGGACGACAGGTCGCCAGAGATAAGATGGAAAAAATTTGACTTTATCTTAAAGAGAATAGAGGCAGAAAACTACCCGAGCCTCCGCCAATGTTGCATGATACCATGTGTCAGACCCTCATTGGCCATGGGGTGGTGGGCCAGTGGGGAGGAATAAGAAAATTAACCTTTGAAGTGTAAAGTTTAAATTACTTCCACGCTTCCGCTAATGCTTCATTGGGACACATGTTTAACAACCATTGGCTACAGGTTGGCGGGAAGTCGGAAGAAATTAAGATTTTTTTCCAAAAAAATTCTTTTGAAGGAGTTAGGGTTTAAAAGGATCTGCACCTCCCCTGATGCCCAAAAAAGCCACGTGTCAATTAATGCTTGGCTGCAGGGTGGCGGGGCTGCAGAGAAAAAAATTGTCAAATTGAATTTTTGGACTTAGATCATTTTTTAGACAAAATGAAGACTTGTGGGTTAGCGGAGCAGCAGGAAACTTCATAACTTTGTGCCATTTAGGAAAAAAGTGAAAAAATAAATTTTTAGCCCGCGGGTCCGCCCAAGAATAATTTATTCATTTAAAATTTGACAGTTAGATTATTTTTGAAGCCAAATGAAGTAAAAACTTCAGAAGGCAATAACTTTTGATTACAATCTCAATTTTTGGCAAACAAGGACTTTCTGGAAAGATATCGATGTCCTCCTTGCCCAGAAATCTTGGGAATCTAATTTTGATAAATTTTAAAGGGTATATTTTGAGAAAACTTCTTTCTGCTAATCAAATTGTGAACTGGTCTTTTAACTTGAAAATATTTCTTCAAATCCTCCATTAATTCTTTCTCCACATGTCAAACAGACATGGAGGATTTAACTTGGAAGAATTTAGGATATTTTTCAAGAGTTAAATCATCTTATTGAAGATCAATTAAAATTTTCCCAATTTAATAGCAAAAACTACTGAGAAATTGCTTGAGCCTGATTTTGAAAGGTTTTATGAAAATTTCTTAAGTATTATAGTTTGTTTTGGATCATTTTGATCTTTCTTAGCTTGTATTAATGTTTCAAATGTCTTTCCTAGTCTGCAGGGTTGTTCTATACATTTCTTGATAATACATTTTCCATTTTTGAAAACATCTAACAGAGATGAAATTTGAAAGGATCTATTTTCTATTTATCATCTTCTAAGTAATAGAAATCATTCCAGATCCAATCTAACTCATTAAGTTGATTCAAGTAAACATATTCAAATGCCAAATTACAATTCTGATTTTGAAAACTTTTATTTCTAAAGAACAGAGCATGATGACGTTTCTTCATACGTATTCACTTTTTTCATCTTTCCAACAAAGATTTCAAATTACATTCAACAATCAGATTTTCAATGAAAGCAATATCATTTGAAAAAAGTAACTGCTTCTATTTATATAGATCAAATACAACTTTACAATCACAACTATTTCTCATTACATTCCTTCTTACCAATAGAATATAAAGTACATTTCTTTCACATTCAAAAGGGATTTCATTTCCAAAATATAGTAACTCTTCCGCTCAAAATGTATATTAAATTTTCATCCACATCAAGTGGGGAAATAGTTTTCAAAATTAGTTTCGCAAACTATCAGAACTTTGTCTTCTTCCTCAATTACAATATACAGAATAAAATTTCTTCCACATTTATTCAAAAACAGAGAACAAAGTATATCTCTTTCACATTTCAAATTACAACTTTCAAATCAATACAACATCTTCCATTACAAACATTTACAAGTTCATCCACTTCAAGTGGGAAAGGTTACAATAATATTTCATTTCACAAGGGACTATCAAATTGTCTTTATCTCAGCTCCAGAACAGTAAAATGTGTATTTCTCATTCTTCTAATTTGGTCAAAATAGGAGTAGGGGAAAGGAAATTCTCTCCACCCAACGAAGGCATCCAACGAAGAGGAGAAGTAAGCCTTATTCATTGGCCCCTGAGCCCCAACCACAATGCAATAAAATATGTGATCGAACTCATGGCAACACCATAATTCCAAAACTACACAACCAACATTTTTACAATAAAAACATAGTCCAAAAATAGAATGTAGTTTACAACTACATTAAAGCATGGAAAACATTACTGAGGCTTCATTAAGCAAGCCAAAGGAGCAAGAAACTATGGGGGATGCTTCTTATGCCTCCAAAAAGTGGAAATGAGTATCACCACCTGAATTACAAACCGCCAAAATATAGTATATCAAAACCCTGACATTCCTTATGCCTCCCCAAGTACCCATTATTCCTCACATTTCCTCATGCCTCCCTAACCTCTTATGGCACCCCATAACAAGTAAAGAAATGCAAGCTATTTATTTTACAAGGTAGAACTCAAATCCCAACTCCCTCCACACTTATAGCTCCCCAAAACACTTATTCCTCCCACAAAATACCCCATAGTCTTCTCCCACACCATCCCTAGGAAGTCTACCCAACCAGCCAACAAGCAATAACATACATACAACCATTTACATATTCATAAAAAGGAAAGAAGAGTATTTCCAAGGGCCAAGATCTTACCTCTCCATGATGGAGTTGTTCCAAGTTTAAAACAACAAGCTCTCCAATGCAAATCAATGCAAGAGATAAAAAATCAACAAGTATGCAACAATCTATAATCTCCTCCAAAATCAAGAAAACTTAAAACCAAAAGAAGTCGCCCAAAATGAAGCAATGCAAGGTGAAGTAACCAAAGGAGTGTAACCCCAAAACAAGCAATTGAATTCAAATATATAGAAGAGGAAAGAGAAGAGAATGAGGTGGATCCATGTGGGATGCCGCATCACACATCCTCAACTCCAACTCATTAGTCAACTTCAATCTCTAAAGCACAATAAATAAGTAGGTGAATAAATGATAGTTTACTTACACTCTCCAAAACAAGCCCACACCCCAAAGGACTGAAATTAAAAGCATGTAAGTAAAGTGAAATAAAAACATTCAAATTTACTTACAAAAATGAATAAAGAAGGGCTATATTTAACTCTCTAACCATAGGTAAGGTTGGTATATAAATTTAAGAGGTATGGGACAAGTTTAATGTGACCCACAAGCCTCCAAAATCAGCCTTCAAGGACAAATTCGAATTTCCAAGAAGGTGGAGTGTTTCAAAATCAAAAGTTAACTTACACATCACTTACACATCTCTTACAACACTTTAATTCAAGGCCAACAACTCTATTAATTACTTTCTTATGAGATATTTTAATTAATTAACTTAACAACATGATTACTCATAATATTACACACCATGTAATATATAATGAAAGGGTCAATGCACCACAAAATAAACACATGCAAACATCAATAAAAAGGAACCCAATAAATAAATACACATAACCCTTGGTCATATTTAAAGGCGACCCCCCAATGGGAATCCCTAACAATCAAACACACACACATGAACAATACAAGTTGCCATGGTGACATTATTGAATTCATATAGAATTGCAATGTGGTTGGTCTCCAATCCCCTAATGTTTTTTGTGATATTTTTAACTTGCACAATACAAATACCCCTTCGGCCTCATGGCCATATCTGAACATCCAAATGAAAATTTCAAAGTCATCAATATATATATGAATCATAACAACATCCAAACAATCAACAATATCACTTGTAATTTCATCAACAATTATATAATCATCAAATTTAAATTCAATTTTCTCAGTCTACTCAATATATCTAAATATCACATGTCCTAACAACATCCATATATATATAACCATGTCCAAAAATATGTCAACATCTATATAAAATGTCTCTAACAATCATCATGCATCATATATGAATTAGAGTCAACAATAATCCTTGATTTGACATCTAACACCATACTAAATCAAAACTATAATAATGTCCATAATATAGTCAGTAGTATGATGATCAATATCAAAAGTATCAAAGGGAAGTGGGCACTACAGATTGTAGGGTTTGAAGATGAGTGTTGACTCCACATTTTTAGGAGATCAAAAACTATAAATTGTATGCTCCATCTATGTAAAATTATCTCGAATGAATATAATTTGAATATTATCGCTTTGTAAAACTCAAACCAAATTATTATGAACATTATGGCATTAATACTTATTAATATAATTATCACTAATTAGTTTTATTTTGTGGTATTGTGGGTATGCATTTATTCTGTTGATTATAATATGATGATTGATTAATAATGTATGTGATGCCTCTTGTTATAAGAAAATTTTTATATGCAATAATTCACATGCAACCAAGGGATCCATACGCAGCAACACATCCAAAACCAAAAGGAATCATCGACAACTAAGGCATCATCCACGATAAATCACATGTAGCCAAAGGAATTTTATCCAACAAAGTGTCTGTAACAAAATGAGGTCACACACGTGAATAATCCATGATCTCGAGAAGCTCATGGAATGTGGACATTACACTTGAGTCTACACATGTCGAGGGAAGAAGTAAATACAATTCCAACATGAGAACTAGGAGATGACTTAACTTTAATAGCTGACTATGCATTGCAACTTAGTAAGGAACTAACTGATTAAATTCATTATTTAGGAACCGAACGGTTAGTTGAGTTATGTGATTTTCATGTAAACACATGTTGATTAATTCTATTGTATGCTTCTAGTTTCTAGATTATTTGGTTAAGATATTTTACGTGATCTAAGTTGAACTGCCCTGTAAGAGGTAGGGATATAAAGAGATAGAGATCGATCAATAGAGAGGGGAATTGTTGTATTTATAATTGTACTTTTCATGCCAATGTAATAAAAATTATGAGTTTTGTTCATTAGCTGTAGTCACAGGGCTTAGGAGGGATTAACACCTACGGAAGGGCCAACTTGTGGTTTGTTAACCCTATAATTTGTTTGTTGATTTGATTTATTGCATGATTAGATTACCAAAAATTTATTGCTTTATCTGTATTATGATTTTAAATGTTTTTCCTTAGATTTAATATTTACTTCCAATCTGAATTTAGTTTTTTTCCAAGCATTTTTATTTCTCAAAACATAGTGACAACAATTTATCTTCCTATCTTTTAAATATATGTAACTGTGCATACAAAATTAGTAGTATTGAAAGTCTACATCACTTGATTTGATAATTAAATGACTATAGATTAATGAACAACACACTAATTGTTGTATTTTAATTTACACCACCATTATTGGCACCATTTCTGGGGATACTACCAAGTTATAAGGTTTTTGAGAGGTTTTTCATTTCTTAGAAGAAGTTTAGGTTTTAGGAAATTCACGTCCAACCAACCCCCCAATTAATTTTCATTTATTGATTTGAACTAAGTTGATGCATGCACCGTCTAATGGATGCCCTTGGTATAATTTTACCCAATCCATAAGTAACATAGATCTCTTCATATAATTTTGAAGATTCTGAAGAAGATATACTTTCCTATGTACAAGGTTTTTGGTTTAAATATCCCTTCCCAAGTGAAAGTTCTGAACCTTCTCCTGAGCAGCTAGAAATGACAAAAGAAGTAGACCAAAAAATTTAAAATGGGGAAACTACCTTTGAGTTTCCCATTACCAACAATGAGGAATCTGCTAAGAATAATATTTCTCCCTCAGTATTTCCTAACTTTCATGGATCCATGAGTGAATATGCATGCACCTTTCTATTTGAGTTTGACATTTTATGTAGGAGCTATACTTATACCACAAATGTACAAAAATTGAAGATATTACCTGCTACACTTAAGGATGCAGCCTTGAAATGGTTCATGGGTTTAGGAAAAGATGCAGTTACCACTTGGGCACAAACGAAGGAGAAGTTCCTCAACAAATACCAAGATTATTGTAGACAAAGCAATAGAGGAGGTGATGAAATCTAAAAAATGGCACAGAAGGAGGATGAACCATTGAAAGACTATCTAGAAAGATTATTGTTCTGCGTTCAGAAGATAAGGCACACAAGACTAGCTCCTAAATCTCTTAAATTACTCTTTTTGAAGGGACTTATAGAGGAGGACATGGATTCTCTGGATCTAATTGGAGTAGGAGAAATTTTAAAAGCTTCCTTTGAAGAAATATGTGAAGCCTGGAGGAATTACTCAAGAGATACTATGAAGAGAATAATAAATGTAAGATCAAGAGGTGGATCAACTACCAAAACCTTTGGGAAAAGATCCAAGTCAGATATTGTTAACATGTTCAAAAACATAAAGCATAAGATTATCAATGACATGGCCAATCAATTAGATTCTCTACATGCCAATAAGAAAAGGGAAGATGCAGAAGTTACACTCATAGAGTTTTTCCATGCATACATAAGAAAGAAATATGACAGGAGATGTAGAGGATTAGCTAGCATTGCAGAAGAAAAGGAGGCTTCACCTAAATTCAGGATGATAGAGATAGAGGATGTACAAGTATTTTATGTTGCTCAAAGAAAATTTTTGCCACCAAGACAATGAGGTATGTCACAAGACCCTATGTAAGAATTTAAAAATTGTTCTAATAATCAATATATGCCACCCCAACCTTGGGATAATCAATAGCAAGGTTGGGCTCCATACCCTAGACAATACCAACAACAATTTCAATATCGATTTGTAGGCCAACAACAATGGAAAAAATCCCCTCAATCATGGAATCAACCTTGGAGAGGAGGGAAGCAGTGGAATAACCCACCTCCTAATTACCAACAATATTACTAGCAACCTCCTTATCCATAGTAGAAAATACTAATGACCAATCCCCAACATGTCTCTCAGCGGAAAGCAACTGAACTACCATCTCAACCAATTCCTAACCCCAATAATAAATATGCTGAACCATACTACACCATTGAACCATCTCAATACCCTACCTATTCAGTTGATGTTGACAATATCCATCTACACTCTAGAAGAGTAATTCCTCCACCAAGTAGACCCACTATCAAAGATATTTTGGATGAACCACAAACACCATAGATTTCTCTTCATATAAGCAAAAACACGTTACAGGCCGATCCACAGAAAATCTAGAAGATGCTGCAAGCTAATCCATAACAACATGGTCAGAATTCTAGCAATGATAAAACACAGGCTAATGAAGACTGACCTTAAATGTGAATTTAATTCTAATTTTTTCAACTAGCTGAAGGATATTTTTGTCAAAAATCCATTGATTCAAGCCATTAAGGACATGCCAATTTATAAAAAGTTGGTTAAGGATCTATGCATAAAGAAACTAGGCATGAAGAGAAAGGATCTGTCTACTATGTAAGTTATTGGACAACTAGCTGATATTATGCTTAAAAATTCAATTTTTCCCAAGTATATAGATTTGGGAAATCCACTGGTAAACATTTCAAAAAATGACACAACAATAAAGAACACTCTGATTTATGTAGGGGAAACCATAAAAATCATGACCAAGCAAATCATGGATGATTTGAAGTTGGAAGGGCTAAGGCCAACAAATACCATCTTATAGCTTGCAGTTAGATCAACAGTGAGTCCAGAAGGAGTCATTGAGGACATAGTGGTCATGGTATACTCTTGGGAATACCCTCCCGAATTTATTGTTCTTCAACCAAAAGCAAGCTTAGGAGGATATCCTATCATCCTAAGAAGGCCATGGTTGGCCACTACTAATGCATTCATAGGATGCATGTCTGTTGATATGATTATTTCTAGTGGAAGTGCACTAAAAATGTCATATTTTATCCTCCTACACAACCATTGAATGAAGAAGATTAGACAATTTGGGTAGAACCAAAAGCAGATCAGAATTTTGTATAATAAATCATGATGCTAGAAAAATCATGTACAATTGAAGGACAAGAGGAATATGTCATTCTCTCCAATATCATGCAAAAAACTATGGAAGAAACAAATAAGTGGATAATATAATAAGGTGTTTAAGCTGTCCCTCTGATCAATTTCTACCATAGAAAAACATGATGAACATTTTAGGTAAGAATTACGTTCTTCATCAACTCCTTCCTCATGACTGTATACTAAATTATATCAGTAACAATGTGTGTTGAATATCTAATCTCTCCAAGCAAGTGGATATAACCTCAGGAAAGCCACTAAACATGAACACAATTCTCAATATGTAGTAAGAGATTTTTTTGATAACTCTTCTTCAAAAAAATAGAACAACATTTGTGTGGGAATATGGATACATGTGTGGAATTCATCCTAAGCTCTGCACACATAAGATTTATATTAGTGAAAATTGTAAGACAATCAGGCATCCACAAAGAAGAATTAACCCACTAGTCAGAGAGATTGTGGAAGGAGAATTGAAGAAGTTACTGGATGCAAGATTCATATATCCAATCTCAAATAGTCAATGGGTTTCACCCCTTCTCATTGTGTCAAAGAATAATGGAAAATGGAGGATATTTTTGGATTATAGAGAGATGAATGCAACATCAAAGAAAGATCATTTTCCTCTTCCCTTCATTGATCAAGTGCTTGAAACTCTGGTTGGTAAGAAATATTTTTATTTTCTTGATGGATATAGTGTCTATAACTAGATTAAAATTACACCAGAAGATCAGAACAAAACTACCTTCACATGTCCATGGGGAACTTATGCTTATTCAGTTCTTCCTTTTGGCTTATGCAATGCACCTACTACATTCCAAATGGAAGTTTTAAGAATTTTATCAATCTTCATATCTAAAAAATGATTGCATGGAGGTATACATGGATGATTTAAAATTACATGGCAACACATTTGAGGATGCCATGTAAAATCTAGAAAAAGTCTTGAAGAGATGCAAAGAACACAACTTGTTTCTGAGTAATGAAAAATGTTACATGATGATGTATGAAGGAATAGTGTTGAGACACTACCTTTCTTCTAATAGAATTAAGGTTGATCCAACAAAGGTATCCATTATAATAAATATGCCAACACCAAAGAAGTAAAAGGATGTTAGGAGTTTCCTAGGCCATGTTAGTTATTATAGAAGATTCATACAAGATTTCAACAAAGTGTTAGCTCCATTGTTTGCATTATTGGGAAAGGACGTTGCATTTGACTGGATTAAAAATTGTGAGACTGCATTTCAAACCTTAAAGAAATTGTAAAAAAAATCCCCTATATTGAGAGGACTTGATTGTAATCTACCATTCTATATTCATGCTAATGCTTTAGACCATGCCATTAGAGCTATTTTGGGACATAAGGTTGAAGTTCTTAAATATGCAATTTATCACGTGAGCAAGAACTTGCAACATGTTGAACTTAATTACAAATTCATAGAGAATAAATTCTTAGCAGTTGTTTATGTTATCAATAGTTTTAGGCACTACATCATAGGTTATCCAGTATTCATTCATATTGATCATAAAACAATTAAATATTTGATTAATAAACCAGTTGTGAGTAGTATAATAATTAGATGGTTACTACTCTAGTAAGAGTTTAATGTCACTATTGTCGACAAACCTAGAAAGGACAATGTGGTAGAATATTTCCTTTCAAGAATGGACACCAATGATGAAGAGTAGGTACTAGATGAATCTTTTCTAGATGATAATTTATTTTCTATCTCCACAAAAAATCCTTGGTATGTAGACTTATATTCTGAAAAATAAATACATAGTTGAGAATTTTATGCATTTTTTTAGATAGTTGGATTTATGTTTCACACAGGGCATGATAATTTCATGAGAATATGCATTGGTTGTGAGGATATTTATGATGTTCTTAGAGCCTGCCACAATGAACCTTGTGGAGGAAAAATTGTTGCAAAAAGAACAACATAGAAGGTGCTAAAAACAAGCTATTATTGGCCAACACTTCATAAAGATGAAACACTATATATGAGGAGGTGTTATAGATGTCAAGGAATGGGTAAGCCTACCAAATCAGATGAAATTACATTGCAACGTCACTTGGTCTTGCAATCATTTAAAAATGGAGTTTAGAATTCATTGGTCTTATAGATCCTAAATCCCAGTAGAAGGAATACAACTTGGTGTGCAAAAATTAGCTAAGTGCGAAAAGCTAAAAGCACTACCAATTCAGAAGAGTGAGAATGTAGCCAAGTTTCTCTATGATCACATTCTCACTGGGTATGGAGTGCCAAGAGAAATTGATATTGATCAAGGTACACACTTTACTTGTGAAGTTATTTCTGATCTAGCTAAAGAGTGTGAAATAAGGTATATGAAGTCTATACCATATAATCCCAATCTAATGGACAAGTAGTGGTGACAAACAAGGAGATAGAAGTTATTTTTTACAAAAACCATTTCACTCCACATAAAATATTGGTTATAAAGGCTTCGAGAGGCAATATGGGCATTCAACAAAACATGGAAGGAAACAACATGCTACACACCATTCAAGAATTTTTACGAAAAAACTACTATTATCCCTATTGAATTTTAAAACAAGACATTAATTACTATAATAGAACTAGGCATATATTTGTTTGAAGCTCAAAAGAAGAGGATTCTCTATCTCAATGAGTTGGATGAAATGAGGAGATAGGCTATGCATAATATAAAGGCAATACAAAAGAAGAGGATCAAATGGCATGATAGGTTCATCAAGAAAAGACAATTTCAAGAAGGTTACTGGGCCTTATTGTTTGTATCGAAGTACAAAGACCATATGGAAAAACTCAGGACAAGATAGTTAGGTCCAAACGAGATTGAGAAAATCTTTCTGAATGGATTTGTAAAACTCACCACCATACATCCTGTGAGGTTCAATCTACTGGTCAATGGACATAGGTTGAGATTATAAAAGAAGCCAACTGATAGAAACACCTTCATGCAGTAGTTTAGAGGAAATCAAAATCAGATGGAAATGTGAACATCAGAGTTAAGATCAGAAGTTGAGCATGTTGGTTCATCTTCTAAAATTTTAGAGGAATGAGATGTTTCAGTGGCCTTGGTATACTCAGCTTGCTGGATATCCCATGGGAGCATAAAATTTTTGTGATCATCACTTTTTATGATAAAAAACACTCTGCTGAATTTTTTTTTTTTAGTATTTTTGTTTTACAATATTTAATGTATATGTTGTAAGAGTGCATAATATTTGACATAGGGAGACAATGAAAATATTGGATTTTCCACTTCCAACAATATGCAAAAAAAATCTATTTTTGTTTTCATATTTAGTGGAACTCATGATTTCATGGAGAAAAATAAGGAACAATCTACACATGTGAGTGGTGATCGAGATAGTTGGTACCTGAACAGGTCAATATTCCCTCTCTGAGAACTATCTGATTTAAGTAAGGAACCTACAGTACAAGTTTTGCATATGCTTACAACAACAATATCTACAACATCATAACATACCAATATGCAACAAGGGCACAATTACCACAATGCATGTGCTATCATCATCCTAAATTTTCCTTGAGTTGAGTGCACTCCAACCACTTTATTAAAGTATTGCTAGTATAATTATTTTAATTAGTATTTACACCATGCCATAATGTCTTTAATTGTAATTATACATTGCTGCATTTATCCTATGGGCTATCACTCCATGTCATCCCACTTCGTCACACCACTTTACCTCACATGCTTGCTGCAATAAAAACAATTAAATTTGTTTTCCCTATACATTTTGTGTGAGTCAGTCTCAAAATTAAAAAATAAGGCACTCAAATAATATCCCATAGTTTGATTTTTACATCATTCCTCCAAAAACTATCAATTTTAGTACCATATATGAGAAAGCTACATAATTGAGAATGAGGGGAGAATTAATCCACCATGAACCAACATAGCATTCCCATATTCTCAACCAACAACAAATTTTGTAGTATTTTCATAACAGTGGATAGATGGACTACATTAGCAAATTTCAGGGTTTTAATGAGTCTATGCTTAAGGAATTTATTGCCACATTTAAGGATGGAGAATCTAAGGTCAAGGGTTTAATAGTGAAGGTGAATGATGATATTTTGGCTGTAGTTACTGGGCTTCCTACAGGAGGTAAAATTTTCCCTGAGGCCAAGGATAAAGAGGTTGAAAGGCTGAAGAAGAAGCAGGATGAGACACTTAAAGTGGCCTATGAGATAATTAGACACATGAATCCTTCAAATGTCTATGTTTTTTTCCTGAATGAGAAGATGTTGTAGATCCAACTTACCTATATTAACTCTGACATGAAATTTGACATCAGTAGATCTATTAATTTCTTGACATTATGTTTGAACGGTCCTCAAGAAATTTAGTGCCTGTTATGTGAGTTATACATGTATAATTATTCCCTTGAATATGATAGGGATTGGATTCCAATCCTCTATGTTGGAGATGTACCAGTCAAAACACTTATTTATAGCTTCATAAATGAATTGGACAAAGAGAAATATATAGAAGACTACATGAATCCACAGAAAGTTCAACCATTGATGGTCAAGGTAGAGGATTCAAACCCAAAGGTAGTCATGGAAGATAATAACAAGTATATAGGATACAAGGAGATTAGAAAGTGGGGATGGAAATTGAGAAAATATGCAAATGAGAAAGTAAGGAACATGATTACCCATAGTGGAAGGGGATTAGTAAAATCATGTCAGATGCGTTGGAATGAAATGAACCTTGAAATGTAAAGGAAGGAGATGCACTCCTATCCAAATATAATACCAAATCCGAGAAGGGTAAATGTTTACATTGACTTTCTATTAAATATGCAAACACTTGGTTCCTAATTGGTTATCAGTCACCAATATTCCACTTTCCTATACCACATTGTTTTGGTGATATACCAGCGGATGAGATGATTCAAGACAGTGTTTAGGACAGGTACATATTGAAAACTACACAAGTATCCACCAATCCAGTAGGGATTTATGTTCTAATTGATTTCAAATGCTTATGTAACACCATTTAGGTAGATCTTAAGCCAATTTTGGTACTTGAAGTTCTTGAATGAGGAAATTCAAGAAGTTAAGCTTGGTGTAGACACTAAAATCAGGTCACACTCCCCTTTCGTACCTCGACAATTAAGCACCCTTTATTAAATTAACCTAGCCATGACCCCCCTTCACCCCACTAATATTAATTTAATTAAATTAATGCATTATCCTCACTATATTTATTATTTCAATATTTTATTTAAATAATATCTACACATATAGTTAACTTAGACACCTCACCAAGCAAACTCAACCTAAGACCTATTCTTAGTAAGTTGCCATGACTAACTAACACTTACCCAAACCCTAAAAATCAATGCCTACATTCCCTCTAACCACATTCCCACATGCTCACAAGAAGCTCCCAATCTAATCCATGGGATAACAGCATGAGATCCAAGGAAATCAGGAGGATCTCCCTAGTTTAGTAAACCTAGGAAATCCCGCTTTGACCGATGCCGGTTACCCCTAACTGTCACCGGTTAAGCCGGACCGCCGTTGGTTACCCCTTTTAACCCCTAAACTACCTTATTCCCAAGGTTGGAAAACATTGAGAGAAGATTGACGAGAAAGAACACATCTCAAAGAGATAATGCATCTTCACAGAGCCAATTCCAGCCAAAAATCACATGCAAGGAAGGAGATTGAGCATCTTCTCCTGCACAACCATCCCAACCATGATCTGATCTATCCAAGCAAAAATGAGTGTACATGCAGCCCATGTAGAAGGTTTTCTTCAGTTGGTGATCACTTGCAACCTTCAAACCCATCATAAGCACCTCCATCCCTCACACAAAGGCATTCAGGAACGGAATCCAAGTAATTATAACATCCTACTTTCCTGGTTTATTTCATTTTGTCATCATTTTATCATCCATTGTTTATCTTGCCCCTATTGACCTATCGACACTAAAATTTTCCTCCGTAATTTCTATTTCATTAATGTGTGTATTAGGAATAGGATTTTGTTAAGTATAATTAGTAGTAGCGTCTGATAGAAGATAACGGTGCTACCGGTATGATGCCGCCAATAAAGTAGAGTACGGCAATTGTTCAAGTACAATAGGAATATTGTGGTAAAAAGAAAATATTTGTCATAAGTGGTCCGGTAATGTTAAAATGTCAAAGTTGGGGTAAGCAGAGAAGTAAGGTCTACATGATTAGGAATTCAAAATATTATATTTGTAATAAGGACAAAGAGTGATGTCATAAATATTTTGTGTATTTTATTTGTGGAAAAGTCTATAAAGGTGGAATCCATGTGAGATGATAAGGTTTATCTTATCTTAGAAGATAAGCCTACATGTAAAGGCAAGAGTTTAGGCATGGAATATGATTGAACAGAAGAGATTTCCTATCCTATCTTAGAGATAGGGTGGATAAGCCTAAATTCCTATAAATAAAGAGGCCACCCCCCTCATTTAGCATATAAGGAAGTAGTGAGAAATATTGTATGAGTAAGTGTGTAAAGGAAGTCATCATTTTGAAGGTGTGTTAAAGAAGCTATTAAGAGGTGTAATTGTGAAGTTTCTCCCATAGTTATTATTGGAAGGCAAGTGAAGTCAGTAACACTTGAAGTACATCATGGGTGAGATTATAACAATTTCATGTTGATATTATAATTTACACTGATATTTCAAATTTATCATCATTCCTTCTTATCATAGTCTATGATATTCTTGTGTTATGTTTGTTGTTGTGTTTCCAAATTACATCCACCAAACTAAAAGCTGTGCATTAGTAAATAATCATAACACGAGGAGTTCCCAGTAAAGAATTATCATAGTGTCGAATTGGTGATAACATTTTGGTTCCGTTTTCGGGACCATTCCTCGTTGGTGGATTTTCTGGAGAGATATTCCCACTTAGTCAGAAAATATTTGGAGGGTAACCTTGTTTTTACTGTGCATAGTAGTTACCATGGTAAAGTCACTTTTTACCATGAATAGTATTTATTGCAATAAAGTCACTTTTTATCGTAAATAGTATTTACCACAGTAACTTCACTTTTTACCATAAATAGTGTTTACTGCAATAAAGTCATTTTTTACCGCAGTAAGTTAATTTTTACCATAGTTTACCGTGGTCATTTCTATTTTACTGTAGAAAGGTGTAAAGTCATTTTTTATTATAGTGATTCCAACTATTTGTGCACATAGTCTTGTTGATTGTACTTTTGGGTTGGTATTTCACTGTGGTTACTTTTGAAAATGGGGAACATTCCTATTTTTTCAACCCAATCTAATGAAGATGCTTCCTCTTTCATTCAAGAGTTTAAACAATCTTTCATTTGTAATGGCATCATAAGAAGGGAACAATGGACTGAATTTTTTCCTACCTTTTTGGATGGTTTAGCCCTTAGGTGGTTTGAAACACTAGGTGATAATGTGAAAAATTCATTGGATTTATTAAGTGAAAGTTTTCTTGAAGAATTTAGTGAAAAATAAAAATATGCATATCTCATGATCGATATCACAAATCTATCCCAAGGAGAGAAGGAGAAGATAAGAGATTATCATACTCATGTTCTAGAGCTAAGGAGGAAGCTTGATGCCCAGATCTGGAAGGAAGGATTAGCAGATGGGTTGATGAATGGTGTGGATAATCTCCTCTGTAAGCACTTCATTCTTGGGATGAAGCCAGAGATCAGAAAACGAGTGAAGTATGACTGGCTAGCTACCATTGAACAAGTAAAGGATATTGGAAGAAGGCAAGAAGAAAGCATGGAAGAGGAGCCCAAAGAAATTGCTGCTAAGATAGAGCCTACACCAACACCTTTGGTCCAGAATCCATAACCACTCTCGGTGAGCACAAATATTTCTCCTAGTACATCTACTCAGTATGACGATCTGCTCAGGAAGATGTGTCAGTTAACTATTAATCTTTGTCAAGGAAAGGAATTTAATTCTCAGGGAAGAATAGAGGTCCAAAAAGAAATATTTCTGAAGTTGTATGTTATGGTTGTCATAAAAAGGGTCATTATAAGTATAATTGTCTAGATAGAGCTTCTACATCTTGTACAAGAGATAATGATAAAGGAAAAGCACCTGTGAATTATTTTGATGTAATAGATAGGAGCATAAATAATGAAGTAGATGTGTTTGTAACAAAAATAAAGAAAGAAAAAGATAACCAAGATGGAAATGATCCTAAGAAGATGAAAGGAGAAAATAGTAAGAAACATAGGAGAAGAAAGTTGGGTGTGCAGGATTTTCTGATTTCACAGGGACAAGGACCATACTCCATCTTAGAAGATCTGTCCAAAATACTTGCAAATATTACATATGGTCAACTCTTGGCTATGTCTTTTGAGACGAGGCGGGAGCTGCGAAGTGGACTCAATGCTCGACGAAGGAAGGAGGTTGAGGTCCCTATTTTGGAGGTAGAGGTAGATCCCTATGCTCCACAAGCTAAGGTATTATGTAATGGTATTTCAATTCATGATGTCTTAGTTGATGGAGGTACTGCAGTTAATGTAATGACCGAGTCTGTAATGTATATGTTGGTTTTAAAAATTAATCGCCCCTCAACACTTATGTTAAGGTCATTAAATAAGGGAAAAACTAAACCAGAAGGTGTTGTTTCAAATGTGACAATATTTTTTATGGCTGTTGTATGTGTGGTAGACTTTTAGGTGATGAAAAACGGTATTGTTGCATACCCAATGTTGTTGGGAAGACCATGGATAAGGAGAGTTCATGCAAGAAACTACTAGAATGAAGGCTTCATGACACTTAGACGTGGAAGAGAGAGGGTGAAGATAAATGTGATCCCTCAGCATCATAAGGTAGAACTTGTGGATTCAAGTGATGAAATTGATGATTAGACATCCTCTGGTTACTCTAGTACCAGTGAAGTGGACACAAAACATGAAGAAATTGAGGTTGATGTTTCTTTCATGGATATCCTTCCAGCCACACCGACTCATGAAACCATAAAATTATCTGAAGAAGAAATTGATGATCATCTCCAACAAATAAAGATTGGTGATGCTGTGATGGAGAGTGAGAAGGAATCCTACCTCCAGCTCTTTCAAAGGTACATACACCTATTATCTTTTGATTACAAGGAATTTCGTCAAATAAGTTGGGTAGAACATTCTATTGAGCTGGTAGATGGTGTTAAGCCCATAAAGCAAATGCCATATAGAATGAATCCTAATTTTTTCAAAACTGTAAAAGAAAAAATAGATAAGTTGCTTGATGCAAGATTCATAATTACTGTGGAGAATTAAAATAGGTATCTCCCATTGTGATCGCAATAAAAAATAATGGGAAACCACACATTTGTGTTGATTATAGGAAGCTCAACAAGGCAACAAAGAAGGATCATTACCTTCTTCCATTCTTAGATCAAATCTTGGATGAAGTAGCTGGCTAGGAGTGTTATAGTTTTGCTGATGGATATACCAGATACAACCAAGTTTGTATAGCAGAGAAAGATCAGCTGAAGACCACGTTCACCACTCCTTGGGGAATGTTTTATTATAGAGTTATGCCTTTTGGGTTGTGTAATGCTCCGGCAATGTTCCAACATTTGATGAATAGGGTGTTTGAACCCTACATTGGGAACTTCATCAGAGTGTTTCTGGATGATTTTTACATCTATGGGAGCAAGATGGACCACCTGCACCAGATGCTGACAACATTTCAAAGGTTAGATGAAGCACAATCCTCACTAAACCCTACAAAGTGTGTCTTTGGATGTTCTAAAGGTGTTTTATTAGGGCATGTTGTATCTAGAGATGGTATTGGTACTGATCCTGATAAAGTTTCAAAAATCAAAGAGTTACCATTTCCTATGAATAGAAGTAAGTTGAGACTATTTTTAGGCCATGTGGGTTACTATAGAAGGTTCATCAAGAATTTATCAAAGATTAAATAACCACTAATCCAGTTCTTGAATAAGGATGTTACTTATGAACCAGGAAATAATGTGCATGAAGCTCTTGAACAACTTAAGGAAGCCCTGGTGTCTTCACCTATTTTAAAGAATCCAGATTGGAGCAAGCCATTCATTATGTATAATAATGCCTCAGATGCAGCACTAGGAAGTGCTCTGAGCCAAAAATATGAAAATGGGAATAATCATCTAGCTTACTTTGGGAGTAGACAAATGAGCAATGCTGAGTAAATTATACTGTAACTGAAAAAAAGGCTCTAGCTATCATTTTTGTTGTAAAGAAGTTTATAAATTACTTGCTAGGAGAGAAATTTATAGTTGTAACAGATCATCAGGCTCTGAAATATATTGTAAATAAGCCTAACCTATCAGGGAGGATAAAAAGATGGATAATTTTGCTACAAGAATTTGAATTTGATATTATAGATAGGCCAGGAAAGAAGCATGTCAATGCAGATGCACTCTCTCGAGCCTATGATGGTTTAGGTTCATCTTGTGATGATGATGATTTCCCAGATGCATCATTGTTATCCCTTGACACAATCCTTAGTGAATACATAGATATTTGGAATTATTTGAATGAATTCAAGTTTCTTGATGGTGCCAATGCAAAGACTAAGAGGAAGATTATTCAAGCCAGTCGTTTATATTCTATTCTGCATGGAGTATTATTTCGAATAGTACTTGATGGATACTACAAGAGGGTAGTTGGACGTGATCAAGGGAAGGAGCTGATAGAAGAATTCCACAATGGTACATGTGGAGGACATTTCTCCGGATAACTTATAGCAAGAAGGATCTTGGATGTAGGTTATCACTGGCCCACTCTTTTTAGAGATTGTTATAAATATTGTAAGACATGTGATATTTGTAAAACACATGGTAACCGTAAGGCTTCATCAGCTCCATTATGCCCTATTCTTCCACTTGGTACCTTTGAAAAGTGGGGAATAAATATTGTAGGTCCACTTCTAACTACCCCACACCAAAATAAGTATATTGTAGTTGCCACAAATTATTTAACCAAGTGGGTTAAAGCTAGGCCATTGAAAACAACTTCCATGGATGAAGTGGCAAGGTTCATATGTAAACGCATTGTCACCATATTTGGTTGTCCATTATAAATTGTAACAGATCAAGGAAGCCACTTCATTAATGAGGTGGTAGAAGCGCTAGTCAACAAGTTTTCTATTAAGCACAGGAAGGAAGCAACATACAAGCCAAACACAAATGGACAGGTGGACCGAATGTTTTTTGTGTTTTGTCAAATTCTAGTGAAAGATACAGCCTTACAGGTACATAAGTGGTATAAAAGGATTCATGCAGCATTATGGGCATATAGGGAAACATCAAAGTCAACAAAAAGATACTCCCCATTTCAGTTGGCTTATGGCATTGATCCAGTTCTTCCTATTGAGTTTGATATTCCCACTGTGAGAGTTATGAAAAAGGAAAGGATGGATGAAAGTGATTCAGTAAAAGAAAGGTTGGTGCATCTTCATTTGCTAGAGAAAACGAGAGAAATAGTGAAGGATACAAGCTATAAGAAGAAAATGAAGCAGAAGGAATACTTTGATCAAAAGATTTGTTGGTCTCCATTTCATGTGAATGACTTGGTTCTAGTATATGATTCCAGATACAAAAAAAGAAGATATAGAAAATTTCTTCCAAAATGGATGGGGCCCTACAAAATATTAGCTGTGCATGAAAATGGTACATACCGACTAGAAGAATTGGATGGTACTCCCATTACGAAATGGGTCAACCATGACAAGTTACAGATTTTCCAAGCACCAGAATAGTCTACTCATGGACAGAGTAGAAGCTAGGAAGGGGGAAGATGTCGACACTAAAATTTTCCTCCATAATTTCTATTTCATTAATGTGTGTATTAGGAATAGGATGTTGTTAAGTATAATTAGTAGTAGTGTCTGATAGAAGATAACGGTGCTTCCGGTATGATGCCGCCAATAAAGTAGAGTACGGTAATAGTTAAAGTACAATAGGAATGTTGTGGTAAAAACTAAATATTTGTCGTAAGTGGTCCGGTAATGTTAAAATGTCAATGTTGGGGTAAGCAGAGAAGTAGGGTCTACATGATTAGGAATTATAAATATTATATTTGTAATAAGGACAAAGAGTGATGTCATAAATATTTTTTGTATTTCATTTGTGGAAAAGTCTAAAAAGGTGGAACCCATGTGAGATGATAAGGTCTATCTTATCTTAGAAGATAATCCTACATGTAAAGGCAAGAGTTTAGGCATGGAATATGATTGGCCGGAAGAGATTTCCTATCCTATCTTAGAGATAGGGTGGATAAGCTTGAATTCCTATAAATAAAGATGCCACCGCCCTCATTTAGCATATAAGGAAGTAGTGAGAAATATTGTATGAGTAAGTGTGTAAAGGAAGCCATCATTTTGAAGGTGTGTTAAAGAAGCCATTAAGAGGTGTAATTGTGAATTTTCTCCCATAGTTATTGTTGGAAGGAAAGTGAAGTCAGTAACACTTGAAGTACTTCATGGATGAGATTGTAACAATTTCATGTTGATATTTTAATTTACACTGATATTTCAGATTTATCATCATTCCTTCTTATCATAGTCTATGGTATTCTTGTGTTATGTTTGTTGTTGTGTTTCCAGATTACATCCACCAAACTAAAAGTTGTGCATTAGTAAATAATCATAGCACGAGGAGTTTCCGGTAAAGAATTATCATAGTGCTAGATTGGTGATGACAGAACTTCTCCAACATTTTCACCTCCATATACGCAATATTTCACCCCGACTCACCAAAGTCCTTTGTGCAATCACAAAGTAGACCACAGCTTGTTCTGTGACATTTTCAGATCTCACAGTAACCGGCACCGGTTACACCTAACCACCGTCGGTCACCTCTGACCGACACTGGTCTCTGTATTTTCACACAAAGCCTAGAATAGATACCTACCCACCAAATTTTATCTCACCCCCATTCACCTGTGATCTACCCGAAACCTCTATCAAACCTGTAGAGAACCAGAACCAATCATTTGACCTTTGGATTCTATTCTAGCTCAGCCTATTAGATTAGATATTTTTCGTATTGTATTTTTAAGTGAGATATCTAAATCATTTTAACTAACAATAGGATTTACTTTGTTTAAAACATTAAATTGTTTAAAACAGTGAACTGATAGCCATCTACGAAGTATCACACTTCCCGGATCTAGCATACGCTAGGCAGTTCACTTCCCATATTGTTTAATTTCTTCTGGTGGTCTTGTTTTCATTATAGGTAGTTCCTCCTAGCCAAAAGGAAGCTCTCACGATTAGCTATGGATACGGAAGTCATACATGCGCAACAACCCATCAACCAACATTTGAACATATATTCCTCCTACACTCGTTACCCTATCTATTTTTTCAACACTTCAAAGAAAAGATCTAAGAATCAGGTGAAATATTTTGGCACGCTCGGTGGGACCCATCCGGGGTTCCTTGAATTTATTTCATTCCTAGGAAAAAATTGCATGTTTTTTTCCCTTCTAAAAAGCATACACACTAATTTTATTCCTTGTTAACCCACCTCTTCTTTCTATTTGCTCTAAAGGAAACTTTTCTTTTGGTGTAATTAAAAAGAACCATTTCTTCATGTTTTCTGCATCGTAGTGAAAGAGCTTCCCTCTTCCTCTTCATCTTATTGTGTCATCCCATTCAACATTTTGATTTGGGGTTAAAATAAGTGCATTCGATTCTGATTTATTGCATTAGCTCACATTAATTGAGGGAAACCTATACGCTGGAAGTCATGACCAGTTGATGGTTGACAAACGAATCGTAGAAAAGAACTTATATCCTTTTCTCTTTCTTTGAGTCTTACCAAAGCACACAAAAATTCAAAATACACAATTCTTAAACAAAATCCTACCTGGAAGAAGCTGTAGGTGATCACACGATCACAACATAGTGGGTACCCAGCTCGCTGCTCTATTGACTCATACTTTAGAGCGAAGCCCGCACCCACCATAACATACCTAAAACCTCACCTTTTATATCTCCTTCTTTGTAGGAAGCCATCCTCACTAAAAACTCTATTTCACAATTCATGTGTCAGTCCATAAATAGCATAAGCTAAACAAACATAATAGAAATGGCACTCCTAGGATCACATTTTCTTAGTGTTTTTTCTTGGCTTGCATTTTTAGGTGAGAGATCACATTCATCACTTTGTTTTGTTCATTCTTGTATGCTCCTTATCATAGCTGGTGTATTCCGGCTTCACCTGAGTGTGCCTGGGCCATATCATCATCATTTTCAGAATTCTGGGTCTAATTCTACATCAGATTTTAATTCACAACCACTTTCTTTCATCATTGTTTTAATTTCACAGTAACTGTCGTTGGTTACCTCTGACCACCATCAGTTATACCCAACCGACATCGGTTCCAAGGCCTTTTGCTAACCTACCCAAAAGGACATTTTACTTCACTTTCTTCC
This sequence comes from Taxus chinensis, assembly GCA_019776745.2. Taxonomy (NCBI): domain Eukaryota; kingdom Viridiplantae; phylum Streptophyta; class Pinopsida; order Cupressales; family Taxaceae; genus Taxus; species Taxus chinensis. The sequence continues at coordinate 151,104,544 of CM034153.1, read as the reverse complement.
AATTTTCATAGCCTATGTCACTATCATTATTTCCATTGACGTTGTAAACATCATTAGATTTGGCATACTTGTCAGATTTTACCTTCTGCCTCAATGTTTACTTACTGTCCATTTTCTACAGTGAGTGGCAGCAGTTACCCATGACCGGCATCAGTTTTCCCTAACTGCATCGGTTTTCCTATTTCACATTCCAGCCACCATTTGCTACTTCATCCTCTTTTTATCACTAGATTCACTTATTTATGTTGTTCTCTGTGTCATTTACAGAGAAGTAGCCCTACCTAATCAGTACTAGTTCACATGGTGTTGACCTGAAGATAAGCAAGTGCACTCATATTTCATGCTAGTTGTCAACCACTCCCACCTAGTCCTTCACCACCTTCTATTTTATCACCAGCCATGGATCCCATCTAGCCTACTACTATCACTACCAGAGATGAGGAGTTCACACGATTCCTTTACTAGAACCCTATCACCTTGCAGTTTTACCTTTCCCACTCATCCACTCAAGACGCCTCAGGTCAATTGATATACGGAATGCCCGTATCTATCCCTTTGACCCTCGTACCTACTTCTGCATTGGCCCCATCTAGCTCTGTGCTACCCACATCCACCTTACCCCCATTCATTTCATAGTTAGGTCCTATACCCACTATGACTGCCGCGTCTATTACCTCCGTAGCCCTTGTTACATCCACCGTACCCTTGACGAATACCCCAAACACAACCTCATCCACCCCTAATGTCTCACACATACTTGTAGCTACATTACCACCTTCAGTGTCGGTGACCCCTACCCCATTTCATAATTTTGTTCTTTCCATTCCACAATCATTAGCCTCTATTACCACTATGGTTACCATGACCCTTCCACCCCCGTATACATACTACCAACAACCTCATGTTTCATCCATTCTTCATTCTAGGTACGTACCCCCTATTTCACTTCCTTATTCTCCACCACCCTACATGGCAGCCGCATACACTAGAATGTCACCCCTGTAATATGCCCAAAACCAACTTCCTCACGCTACTGGAGGCATTCAATCATCACAACCCACCAATGACCTAATTAAATTTATGTTGGACAAGATGCAGACATTAGAGGCATCGGTTTCTAAATCCCACAACACTCTCACCTATGACAAAATTTGCAACGAGCCTATTCACCAATCCATTCCTATCTGTTCATACCCTATGCATCGGGAAATGCCTAAATTCAATTTTTTCAATAGCAAATAAGACCCACAACAAAATTTTCAGTCGTTCAAACACGGGTGTTATCTTATCGCTCATGATGATGCCTTGCTTTTGAGAACCTTTCCCATGTCCCTCATTGGACCTGCATTAGATTGGTATAGTGGGTTACCTAAACACTCTATATTCGCATTCAATCAGGTAGCCCAAGCCTTCTTGGATCATTTCTCTATTAATATCATCAAGAAGGTTACCATGACCAATCTATATTCCACACATCAGTATGAGGACAAATCTATCACAAATTTTTTTGCTCGTTAGCGTAGCCTGATCAATCAACTTACCTTCCAACTGCCACAAACCAAACTCATCGAGCTCTTCACATGGGCTTGCACTAGAATTATCTCCCTGACCTCGTAGGTCCAAACCTTCCAAAAATTCGATGAGGCATTCACTATGGCATGAAAGTTAGAGACTCAAGCCATCAAAGAGAAGAAAATCCAATTACGTAATAAGAATTTGGCATTCAAGTCAAATGATACCTCTTTTTCTTCCAAACCACAAACCAATTATTCAAAAGCTAAGGGCACTACTAATGCAGTGGTACTCATGGCTAGCCCAGCTCATCTGTCAAATTAGGCTACACCCTCATCTAATCTCTCACCTTTCAGGACTTTTCAATTTAGACGAGAGCAGCAAAAATATACCCCAATTGGGGAACCTTACTCTTATGTATTAGAAAATCTTATCAGAGCTGGAGCCATCACCCTTCCACCTATAAAACCACACACTAGTTTTAACCCTACTCGCCCCATGCCCACATGGTATAAAGAACATGATTTCTGTAAATATCATCGCATAAAGGGTCATAGTGATGGAAAATATGTCACTTTTAAGAATATTGTCCAAGAAATGCTCGATAAATGTGAGTTAACTATAGATAATCCCAACACCACCCCCAACCAAAATCTACAAATCTTCAAAAAATCATTTCCCAACCATGCCCCTTCATCCAATCAAACCGGTGAGACATCAACTCATGATACCCTTACCCACGAGGTTCACGCTATCTTTAACAAGGTACATGTCTCCTCTCAATTACCCCACATTCCTTCCATAGAGGAGATCCTAACCCAAAATCCTCCTTCCGCATTGGAACCGACCTCCCCTATTCCTTCACCCATAGAGGAACACCTTTCATCTCCTTCATCACCAATAGAGGGGTCTTCCACTAACATCGAGACCATCTCACCCCTGACTTCTCCACTTAGAGAACCTTTACCTACAGTACCTCCAATGTCATAGAGGAGCTCACATTATCTCCTCCACCCATCTGAGGATCACCCATTGCCTCCTCCACCTAAAGAGGCGTGCAATCTATTCATCGACCTATAGAGGAGCTCCCATCATCTCCTCCACCAATCATTGACCCGCAGATACCTTTGCCTCTTGGCGAGCATTCTCCATCCACTACCCAAGATCCTCCTACTTCTCGGCTACTCTAACATGGAAGATGAAGCAAGCCAATTCACCCATCTCATAAGACTACATTTTACACAATTACCATTAGGTCCTCACTAATTCCTTCCTCAGCATACCTTCTCAACCTATCACTTAGATTATGTCACAGGGATTTACTATGGGGGCACCTCTTACACCCGCTCAACAAAGATGTAGTCTTCACTTTACCACCAATCTACCTTCAAACATATTTCAACCAATTCAACCAAATACCCACCTCTGTACACTTCAGTCATTTTTCCTCACACCCCAAGTAAGAACTGCGTCATCTACCTTCACAGCACCCCCGTTATCCCCGTGGGTAACTCATCCTCTTCCTCCATATGCTTTTCCTTCTAGACCTCATATACCCACATCACCTTTACCCAAGAAGGTGCAACCCAAAAACAAAACCCCACTACCCCACAACAAGATAGTCAAAACAACCCCACACCCTCCTACCCATCCATCTATTGTACCCCTACCCAAACAAACATGACCGATACCTAAAACCACACCGAAAACCTAAAACCATAACTTGAACCATTCCTACTCTTCCAAAAATAGTTCCTCGACAATCAACCACACCTACACCCAAACCCACATTCACTTCCCATTGTGATCCACTAGCAGGGTCCTATGCCAAAATTTTAACCAACCTCCTCGAGACTTCTATTATCACATTACCGCCACTCCGACCTTATGACCCCCTCAAACCCAAGACAAAAGGGTTTGATGATACTAAAATTTACGCATACCATCATGTGTCAGGGCATGATGTGGAGAACTGTAAGGCCTTGAAAACCATCCTTATCCAATTATGTCCACTAGAAACCAACTTTGATGACTGACGAACCTTCTTGATGAGGATCCTGCTTCACCAACACTCATTCCCACACTGCCCACTCAACAACCACAACCTCCACCCTCACCTCTCCTAGAGCCATCCCCAAGATTTGAAATTAACATGGTTCACATCAGAGAACTTGCCACACCACCACCCAAATGTCGTTGCACGCAGCTCACCTCACAAGGCTTTTCTCCTCCAGTAGGTTTTTTCCCTTCATGTCATTATACCACTCATCCTACACCTTCTCCATTTTCCAACTCCCCTCAAATCAACATGATACATGTCACTACACATGCGTAGAAGGGAAAAGAAAAGGCAACTGACCTACCAACCAATCCTATACCCAACATACCATCTACACCCATACCTAAAATAACTATCTGCGGCCCCACATACCCCATTTCTAATGGCATCACACATCGCACCATGCTAAAACAATTACACCAATCTCCCCTCAAAATGTCCTTATATGACCTCATCCAAACCTCAAAATCCCATCGTCAAGCCCTCATGGAGGTTCTTCAATCTATTGAGGTTTTACCCAATGACCCTACACCCGTAGCCTCCATTATCACACCCCATCATGTAGCCTCTCTCACCAAATTACCACCTTCATCTTCACCCCATCTTGTTCACCAAGTGGCCTCCCTTAGCTTCTCAGAGGAAGAGATCGCGCCACACCAAAATGATGACCCAGACCCAGCCTCTTCATCTCCATCCACATTGATGACATATGGGTATGCCATGTGATGATTGATGGAGGTGCTAGCATTAACATCATTTCATCCCATGCATTTGCTCAAATGCACATACCTTCAAATTACATGCATAAACATCCAGTCATGTTGTGTTCATTCAACGAAACTATCACCTCCACACTAGGAATTGTCATCCTTCACGTTCGCGTGGGCCCCCGCACTATTCCAGAATTGTTTTATGTTTTGGAGGGGGAATTCCAATATAACTTGTTGCTTGGTAGACCCTGGATCCATGTCATGGGTTGCGTTCCTTCCACTTTGCATCGTTGTGTAAAGTTTGAACACGAAGGACACACTTATACCATTCCAGCTGACCCATCACCTTTCAAAACATGCAACATGCTTTACCGACCTAATGATGTGCTCATACCTATCAAGTCATCTACCTCCACAACCAATACCGCTTCACCTACACCTCCACCTACCAGTACAGCTGTTGCTTTCACTGCACATACCTCCTCCATTCCTACCACTGCTATAACCTCCATGGCTGACCCATTAGCTTCCCAATCCATTAACTCCACCTCTGCATCGACCTCTGACACATCATCCATTCTAGCTACCTACATACCAACCACTGACCCCTTGGAAGGTGTTTTCAATGCCTCACTCTGGGGGAGTACCTCCTATATAGTGTCAACACATTCCTTACTCCACACGAGTATGGAAGCCTTCACCAACACCCTCACTATGATCACCATATAGGAGAACACCTCCTTTATGGTCCTCCTCATCTTCGTACTAGTCTCACCTATGGGGGACTTGATACTACCACTTACACACCTGAACCACCATCACAACCCCCCATTTTCCACTGACTTCCAATCACTTACCAATTTTTTTTTCACCCACACCTTCCTGCACCGCTGTGTGTGGAAGGGTTTTGGTTTTGGATTTTACGAGCAAGGCTGCCATACTATTATTCCATGTACCACCCGCAAACATAACGACCGTAGTGGTATCAGCTTCCCCAAACCTCCTACCAAATAGGCCCGCATTGAACTCATTGAGGACCCTAGCCCTTTTCCACCTTCATCTTCATCACCAACTTCACCCACTCCACCTTCATCACCACCTTCACTGACAGAGTCAATGGATCTTGAATCTATCCCCCCTAACTTTTTTTTTCATAAACACCATTTCCTTGGGGCCTTTGACTTATAAACGTGAAGGCGAGGCCCCTTCCACTCTTCCATTCCTGTATCCTGAAATGATTGATGATGACACACCTATAATTAACATCATTCAATGTTAGGATGATGAATCCATACTCACCTACCTTGGTGTAGAAGACTCATATATTCATCAGTCGTTACCCTCTGAGACACAAACCATGTTGAATGAATCGACTATCGAGATCAACATTCATACTCAGGATGACCCACACATCCTAAAGATCAGACAATCTTTAGATGCTACTGAATAGGAAGCCATCACTTCTTTTCTCCGAGATCATAACCACGCTTTCACTTGGTCTTACGTAGACATGCCCGGTATTGACCCCACCATAGTGGTCCACAATATCGTAACCATTCCCGATGCCAAACCTATTAAACAAAAGTGAGGAAAATGCACCCTCGCATTTCTCTTCTCGTCAAAGAAGAACTTCAATGCCTTCTTTCCATTTCCTTCATCTTACCATTGATTATCCTCATTGGATTTCTAACATTGTCCCTGTTACTAAAGCAATAGGGGGACTCCACATTTACACAGACTTCCATGACCTCAACCTAGCCTACCCGAAAGATGACTTTCCCTTGCCTGGTATTGATCAACTGGTTGACCTCACCGCTGGTCATGAGATGCTCTCACTCATGGATGGCTTCTCTGGTTATAACCAAATTTTTCTTGCCCCAGAAGATCAACACAAGACCACCTTCATCACCCCTTGGGGAACCTTTTGCTATCGAGTCATGCCTTTTGGCCTTAAAAATGGTGGTGCTACATATCAGTGTGCTATGACTTACATCTTCCATGATATCATGCATTTCATATTGGAAGATTACGTGGATGATCTCTTGGCCAAATCTCAACATGTCGCACCAAGCACCTCAATGTCCTCAAAACCATCTTTGACTGTCTCATTAAATATTGCGTCTGCCTTCAGCCTAAAAAGTGCGTCTTCGTGGTTCTCTCAGGAAAGCTCCTGGGATTTATTGTTTCCCTCCATGGTATAGAAGTTGACCCTACTAAAGTCAAGGCCATCCTCGAAATGCCTCTGTCCACTAACCTTAAAAAACTCTGTAGCCTGCAAGGTAAATTACAGTCCATTCACTGTTTCATTTCACAATTATCTGATCGGTGTCAACCATTTCATCATCTGCTTAGGAAGGATGTCTCCTTTAAATGGGATGATGACTGTCACAAAGCTTTTGAGGCCCTAAAACAATACCTTCTCCAACCACCCATACTCATTCCACCTAAAGATGATCAACCTTTTTACCTATACATATCAGCTACCGATCATTCCTTGGGAGCCATGCTCGCTCATCATGATGAACAACATAGGGAGCAGGTGGTTTATTACATAAGCCATACTCTTTTGGACTATGAAACCCGATATAACCATCTAGAAAAACTTTTCTTAGCCTTAGTTTTTGTTGCCACCAAACTCCACCATTACCTACTCAACCACAAAACCTATGTTGTGACCAACACCGATCCCTTACACTTCATGTATGCCAAACCTTATCAAAATCAGCATGTCACACGATGGCTTATGCTTTTAGCTGATCTTGACCTCGAATTCATTCATCAAAAGTCCATCAAGGGCCAAGCTATCACCGACCAACTGGCTGATGCACCTATTTCCAGGGATCAACCCTCTAATTTTGACTTTCTCGATGAGTCAATTACTACTCTTTCCCTGGACGAACCCCCTTACCAAATGACACTGTTCTTCAATGGTTCCAAGTGTCAGCGTGGGGGTGGGGCTGGTATTATCCTCATTCCTCTGGATGGAGAACCCATGCCTTTGTCTTTCAAACTAGACTTTGAATGCACCAACAATATTTCTGAGTACGAAGCGCTCATACTAGGTCTCCAAGCCGCATATGCCCTAGATGTCAAATCAATCCACATCTTTGGTGATTCACAATTGGTCGTCAACCAAGTCAATGGTATGTACCAATGTTGTAACGAGATACTTCAAAAGTATAAACATCATGTAGACATACTTGTGACCACCTTTGATCGTTACACCCTTCAAACCATCCCACGTTCAACCAATAAATTTTCTGATACCATGGCCTGCTTAGCTTCCCAAATACCCGCTTCCCCTACCGATTCTAAAATATTTGTCACTGTACAACGCCTCCATTCACCTTCTTATTTACCTCATGATGTTTACTCAATTAGAACTGACACCCCTGACCCGAGTGACCTTTGGTATAAACAGTACTCCGACTACCTTTCTCTCTCCATCTTACCTCCTGATCTCACCCGTAATGGAAAATGCACCTTCCTTAAAAAGGTCTCTCATTTCATCATTCTGGGGGGACTCCTCTATAAATGCGGCTTTGATGGTATTCTCTTATGATGCCTCACAAGTTCTGAAATTCCTTATACCATTAAGGAGGTTCATGATGGCATATGTGGAGGTCACTTTAGTGGCCTTGCTGTTGCTAAGTGTATTCTTCACCTAGGCTATTACTGGCCGACCCTTAACCATGATTGTTGCAACTATGTCAAATGTTGTGTAAAATTTCAACAACATTCCAACCTTCATCATACACCCAGTCATGCCTTATAGGTCACTCGTGACCTTTGGCCCTTCTCTCAATGGGGTTTGGATCTTGTCAGAGAAATCAATCCTCATTCTTCCCAATGCCATCAATGGATCATAACTACTACCGAATACTACACAAAATGGGTGGAAGCCATACCACTCATCTCCACAAAAGCTGAGAAGATATGTGAGTTCATTAACCATCACATCATTTGTCACTTTGGTGTTCCTCATCACCTCATCACTGACAATGGAAAACAATTCAAAAACAAAACATTGCAAAAACTTTATGACGCCTTCAGCATTCAGCTTAGTTTCTCATCACCTTATTACCCACAAACCAATGGCCAAGCTAAATCCACTAACAAAACCCTCAACAAAATTCTCATGAAAGTGGTTGACGATACTGGGAAGGATTGGCATACGCACATTCCTTTTGCCCTATGGGCATACCGCACTAGTATTCACACTTCCACTACGGCCACACCCTTTTCACTGGTCTATGGTATAGAGGCTATTCTACCTCTCAAAGTCCAGATCCCCTCACTCCACATTTCTCTCCATGACATGCTTACTGATGATGACTTTCGTCAGGACCGCTTAACACAACTAGAGTTATTAGATGAACATCATCTTAACACTCTGGATCACCTTCAAGTTTACCAACAATGTATCAAATGTGCTTATGAAAAATGTGTTCATGAATGAACCTTCCAAGTTGGTGACCTTGTCTTGAAAGAAAATCAACACGTAACCAAAGCAGAAAAAAGTAAACGGGGAAAATTTTCTCCTAATTGGCTTGGACCATACATCGTAACTCATACCTATGGATCAGGTGCCTATCATTTATCCTCACTTGATGGTAAACCCAAACCTGAGCCCCTTAACGCATTACATCTTTGACCATTCTATTGTTGACTCATTTGTCCTACCTCACCCTTTGTCTCTTTACAGGCTCGTCCCTTGAGTGCTATCCACTCCATACACCTCCCTAATGATTAAACAAGAATCATGTGAGTACCCGTCACTTGTTATCTTCTCTTGAATATGTGTACCACGGCACTGCACATAACATGATTCTCATGGATACTTTTCATCTACTTTTAGATGAGATCCCATGGTCATTCCACCTTGCCTTTTGAACAAGAGTCCTATCCTCCACCTTGGTCTTGTCCATGACTTCAATGACCTCATATGGGACCAAAATTCTTGAGTAAAACTTCTAATAAAAGATGACTCCCTCAAAAGGACATCTTCCTCTCGAAAAAATTGCTGCTATAAATAGACTGCTCCCTCGAAGGACAACTATGTGAAAATAGACTACTCCCTCGAAGGACAGCTAAAGTTTTCAAAAAAAAACAGAGAGAAACCGAAGCTTCCCACATCGATCAGCTTCATGAAGACCTCAAGGAGTACCATATTATTTATCCCATATAGACTTCCCACATCGATCAGTCTATCAAAACAAAAAAATTTAGTCATGGACTTGCCCATTGTGACCTAGGACCTCTTGCCCAAAAGCCCTGTCACTCAAAACATATAAAATTAACTACCTTTCACCCTCCTTACAACTTCCACTCTCATTGTCTCAATTGCCTCAAGGGACATCTTGGAATTTAGACATTTGGTGATCCTGTGACTACCTTCATCATAGAACCATTAATCATGCAATGCCTTTCGGGTCTTATGTTCATCACCCCCTCCAAGGTATGATCTACTCGGTATGATCCTACCCAATCAGGTGGCTTTATTGCCCCCTTCTTATCTTTTAACCATCTTTGTTTATGTTTTGATTACCTTATACAGGACTTAGTCCTCGATGCTTACCTTTGAGGTAATCCTCCCCTTTCACCATAATCACCTTCACCTGCATCCTTTTACCTACAATCTACCCACACCTATTAAACCTAAACCCACAACATGCCCAAAAACCTACCAACTCATTTTCATATTCTTCCCTAGCTCATGGGAGAACTACATCGGCCTGAGGTCCCTTTTCACCGGGACTATGTAGGCAGCACTCCAAGGGCATGGGGCACTTGGAGGTTAGCTCGGCCATTCTCTACCCTAAAAAAATTCATCAACCATGCCTAACTCACCATTTACATCACATTTCACTTAGTTCCCCTTTTATAACAAAATTGGAAATGAAGCCACATACATACCAAGTTGCTTACCACAACATACATTTATTACACCTACCATCCCTCTATCATCACTATGCATAGATTATAGAACATTTCACATATGACCCATAGTATCATTCATTGCCAAAATAATGAATCATAACTGAACCTACTTTCAACTCAACCATGCCTATAACCTGACTCAACCATGCCTATAACCTAACTCAACCATGCCTATAACCTGACTCGATCCATGCCTACAACCTGACTCGACCATGCCTATAACCTAACTCAATCCATGCCTATAACCTGACTTGATCCATGCCTAAACCAACCATAACTCTCATCATGCCTAACCTCACCTGATCCATGCCTACAAACCAACCATTACCAAGTAACTCCAATCCTATATCTCATCTAATACAAGCCATAAACCAATCCATCTCATAACCTGACACATTAAAACTTATCACAAAATACCATAATCTCATCATATAAAGTCAAAAAACCATGTATCATCTAATAAACGCCATAAACCAATGTCTCATGACACACATCAACAAATCATGAAATACATGAATCTCATCATAACAAATACAATGAATATGTATCAATATACATGTCTATCTCATCCTATCATCTCAAAAATGAATGAATGCCAATATAATATAGTACAATATCTTTGGCATGTAGACATATATGCTCAAACATATACAAAAATGAACTCATACATCCTCACTTTCTTCATCACGTAGGCTAGTATGTGATAAAAAATACAACTACCTTCAGCACGCAGGTTGGCATATATATCAAAAAATTGCTAGTATACATCAAAAATTAGGTGACCACATATCAGGCATCTCATCAGATGTCCTCCATATCTGTGTCACATGTACCCTTGGCCTCATGTCCCTGCTGGCACATCACCTAGCTCTAGTCACTGTGCACTGGTGGCCTCTCCCTGATCAGGCCTCAGAGCTTGCTGACCTCCTGTGCTCTCCACACTATGTGTGTGGGATCTCATCCTCTCACTAGATGCCTGTTGTGCCCTGTACTCTCCATAGGATAGGAATTCTATCCCAGCTACCATGAGCTGATCCTGATAATATCTCGCCTCACCTAGGGCATCCCATAACCTGGATACAGGCATGGTCTGTGGTGGTCCCATAGGTCTCGGTCCCTGTACCTTCCCTGCAGTGACCTGCCCTGCGCTAGCCTGTGAACTGGGACCAGCTCCCTATGCCTGTGGTGGTGCCCCTGTCCCTATGCCTGTGGTGGTGCCCCCTACCCCTGTGCCTATATCTAGGCCTGTAAGGCCCCAATCTATGCTTGGGCTGTGGCCAACTGGCCCTGTAAACCTGCCACCTGAGCCAGTAAGGCTGTCCACCTGACCATCTCTATCTCCATCTCCTCCATCCTCCATCCCCTCCCTCTGCCATCTGGGCCTGCAGACTGACCACCTGTACTCATAGCTCTACTACCTCTACCTCTGACCCCTCCAGCTATGTCTGCAGTATACCTATCTGGGTGATCAACATCGCTACCTACCCTTGTAGGGCATCTCTCTGCACTGTAATGGTAGCTAAGTCAGGCTGCCCCAGTCTAGGTGGTATGGCTCGTAACTGAGCCACCCACCACTACCTATACCTATCTGTACATCCGGCATCATCAATCCACTGATCCACTGGCTCCTCCTCCTCCCCTGTAGGCACTGTAGGATGTGGTAGAGGTAGAGGCCTCTCCACGTCATCTCTCTGATACTATGGGAAGGACGGAGGAATATCCTGTACAAGCCCGAACTGTTGTTGACCCTGTCTACCGGGATCATCTCATCCTCCCTGGCATGGTGACCCTGTATCCACCTCTCTAGCTAGAGCTCAACTAGCTCCTCATGCATGTGCCTATATGAGGGGAATCCCACATATGGCCTCCAGATAATGTCCACTCTAGACAACCCCTCCAACAACTACCAAAAATGGGCCACATCATATGTCGGCCTATCCAATCTCTGCTCTCCTACAACTGACACCCATCTCCTGTATCCCACCCACACACATCTCATGGGAAATGCATCTACTCAGGGCATCCCTATAGGTTGAACATAGACTATGTGCTCGTAGGCCCAGCAGTGTAGTATAAAGGTACAACACAGGCTAAACCTACGCAACCGCCCATATGCCCACAACTCTTTGTATAGTTGCACCAAGAATGTTGGTGCCCAGGAAAAGCATGTCTCATGCACCATCATATCATGGAGCACCCCCATCAATGATTGGGGAAAGCGTCCACCCTCTACATCTGGCAGTGCATAGCAGCACACTGCCTCCATCAATAGAACCACTAGCCTCGTCTCATCTAGATGGGCTAGGTACATCTCGCCATAGCTCAAACTAGCACTATGGAATCTCAGCTCCACTGCCCCCTCACCAAAAATTGTCCCGATCAGCTCCTCTGAGGCCTCAGAGGAGATAGAGTAAACCTAGGCACCCAATATGGGTAACCACAAAATCTGGAACACGTCCTCCAGGGTGATAGTCATCTCACCCATCGGAAGGTGGAACGTGTTGGTCACGGAGTCCCATCTATCGATGAGTGCGACCATCAAGTTGGGCTATGCTGAATAGCATGTCGGTAGTGAATCCCACTCAAGCCCACTACCTCCATGTGCTGCAGCTTTAAAGGGGTTGTTAAGCTACGCAATGTCACCAGTAGAGGTAGAACCATGTCCCACATATGTAACTGTGATCTCCCCTGCATCTAATCCAAGCACAACATTAATCTGTATTTTACCATGACCATATTCACCAATTATCGTTACCCTCCACCCTATTTTTACCCTACCCATCTCAACCACCTAACCTACATCACTTTTGCACCCTTGTGCCTAAAATCCTGACCTGTACCGGTTCATTCTAACTGACTTCGGTCACCTTTAAACTGGCATCAGTCACCTGTTTGGTGACCGATAATGGTTCTACCCAACTGACGCCAGCCAAGCTTGACCAACGCTGGTCACTGTCGTGGAAAATTCTGTGACTTCCCAAACCCCCCTTTTCTATAAACCTCCCCCTACCCCTTTAACCCCACCTATAATGACCTAAACTCCCCTTAGACCCCTACCCACCCCACCTATACAATTTACTACCCTCCCCCCCCCTCTTTTTTGCCCGTTATTCCCCCCATACCCAAATTTAACTTTTACCCACCCACAAAAACAAAAACCCACAAAACCCTACAAATAAAAAATAACAAAACTTCTAATCTATTTAATCAACAATGTAGAGTTGGGTGCTTACCTCATCACGTTGCCGCTGTCTCGGTGGCACGTCTGGCCATGTTGTGCCAATGGTCCGCTTGATCCCTCTCCATCCTCTACCATCACCGAATATCTACTCACAACCTCTGACCAATCAACTCTCTCACCCTGATCCTATGGACCCGCTACTCACCCACCCAACCCTCATCAAATCAGACTACCAGCTCACTGTCCCATTTCTTTGGACACTTTTTTCTCTTTTCTCTCTCTTTTTTGTCATTTCTTCACTTTGAAAATAACAAATGAAAAATGTGTATTTTTTATTTTTATAACAAACCTGACCTAACCAACATTGGTTCCCCTTGACTGGCATCAGTCGCATGCCCTACCTCACCATCGTCAGTTTTCCTATACCGACGTCGGTTATCCATGACCACCATCGGTCACCCTCACCTACACATTTCCCTTACTTTTCCATTTTACCCACCCTTTACCTTGCTTCTTTACCCCATCCAACCTTTACCCAACCCATTACCTTACCTTTCCTGACCTCGTCACTTCCTACCTCCATTTTTCCTCCTTTGAGGACTTCTTATTCTTTTACCCCTACCTTGGCCTTACCTGTGTCGTGACCTAGATATTTTGGACCTGAGACCATCGCTAGTGACCTTTGACCTCATGTGTTCGCTATACCTTGCAGCATTGTTACCTGTGTTGATTGACCTAATGACCTTACCTAGCCTATTGCCATGACCGTTTATCCTGACCCTACCTTTGGTGTACCAGAACATACCTAAATGTTCCTGCACCTAACCTACGTTGTGTTTCCTGACCATATCCTATACCTTGGATACCGGATTCACTTCAACCTTGTTCAGATAAACCTATCGACCTTAGACGATGTAGAGTTTTCCTGCTCTTCAACCTGGTAGTGTGTTGCAGTTTATACATGTGTGTGCATTTGACTGTTGCTACCTTTGACCCTAACCCATTCCCTAGATTTCTTGAGTAGACCTTTCACCCTTTTCCCCTATACCCACTTGCCTTTTCCTCACATTTACCTTTTATCAAACCACTTACCACTTCAGCCTGCTGCCTCGTTAGTTCCTGGTTTGAGGGGGATCACCTTCACCCACACATGGGGCAACCACATCTTATTTTTTGTTAGCATCACTTACCAATACAAGCTACACAACAAAAAGGGGAAAAATGTAGACACTAAAATCAAGTCACACTCCCCTTTCGTACCTCGACCAATAAGCACCCTTTATTACATTTACCTAGCCATGACCCCCCTTCACCCCACTAATATTAATTTGATTAATTTAATTAAATTAATGCATTATCCTCACTATATTTATTATTTGAATATTTTATTTAAATAATATCCACACATACACTTCACTTAGACACCTCATCAAACCAACTCAACCTAAGACCTATTCTTAGTAAGTTGCCATAACTAACTAAGACTTACCCAAACCCTAAAAATCAATGCCTACATTCCCTCTAACCACATTCCCACATGCTCACAAGAAGCTCTCAGTCTAATCCATGGGTGAACGACATGAAATCCAAGGAAATCAAGAGGATCTCCCTAGTTTAGTAAACCTAGGAAATCCCGCCTTGACTGACGGTTACCCCTAATCGTTGCCAGTTAAGCCAGAACACCATCGGTTACCCATTTTAACCACTAAACTACCTTATTCCCAAGGTTGGCAAACATTGGGAGAATATTGACGAGTAAGAACACATATTAGAGAGATAATGCTTCTTCAGAGATCCAATTCCAGCAAATAATCGCATGCAAGGAAGGAGATTGAGCATCTTCTCTTGCACAGCCATCCCAGCCATGATCTGATCTATCCAAGCAAAAGAGGAGTGTACATGCAGCCCATGTAGAATATTTTCTTCAGTTGGTGATTACTTGCAACCTTCAAACCCATCATCATCACCTTCATCCCTCACCACTGGTATTCAGGAATGGAATCCAAGTAAGTATAACATCATACTTTCCTGGTTTATTTCATTTCATCATCATTTTATCACCCATTGTTTATCTTGCCCCCTATTGACCTTCTCTGACATTTTCACCTCCATATACCCATTAGAACCTCGTAAAATCCTACTCTAGTAACCTAATATTTTACCCGACCACTAAAGTCCTTTGTACAATCAGAAAGGAGACCATAACTTGTTCTGTGACATTTTTAGATCTCACAGTAACTGGCACTGGTTACACCTAGCCACTGTCGGTCACCTTTGACAGACACCAGTCTCTGTATTTTCCCACATAGCCTAGAACAGAGACTTACCCACCAAACTTCATCTTAGCCCCATTCACCTATGATCTACCTAAGACCTCTATCAAACCTGCAGAGATCCAGAACCAATCATTTGACCTTTGGATTCAATTCTAGCTTAGCCTGTTAGATTATATCTTTTTCTTATTGTGTTTTTAAGTGAGATACCTAAATCATTTTAAAATAACAATAGGATTTACTTTATTTAAAACATTAAATTTTTTAAAACAGTGGACTAACAACCATCTAGGAAGTATCATACTTCCCGGATCTAGCATACGCTAGGCAGTTCACTGCCCATATTGTTTAATTCCTTCTGGTGGTCTTGTTTTCATTACAGGTAGTTCCTCCTAGCCAAAAGGAAGCTCTCACGATCAGTTGTGGATCCAGAAGTCATATGTGCACAACAACCCATCAACCAACATTTGAATAGGTATTCCTCCTATGCCCATTACCCTATCTGTTTTGTCAACACTTCAAATAAACGATCTAATAATCAGGTGAAACACTTGGAGGTGTGATATTTTCTTTCTAAAGAACTCATCCTTTATATTTTTTTGAGCCATTTGTATCCTTACACTTGTATTCCCCTATTATACTACGACATTTCATTATAACATGAACATCATGGCATGAATACTTATTAATATAATTATCACTAATTAGCTTTATTTTGTGGGTAAGCATTTATTATCTTGATTACAATAAGATGTTTGATTGATAATGCATGTGATGCCTCTTGTTGTAAGTAACTTGTTATATTTATTAACTCACATACAGCTAAGGGATTCATACATAGTAACCCATCCACAACTAGAAGGAATCATCTACAGCTAAGGCATCATCCGCAACAACTCACATGCAGCCAAAAGACATGTCTACAACAAAGCATCCATAGCCAAAGGAGATCAGACACACGAATAATACATGATATTGAGAAGCTCGTGCAACATAGAAATTACACTTGAGTCTACATGTGTCGAGGGAAGAAAAAAATACAAGACTAACATGATAACTAGGAGATTAATTAACTTCAACATTTGATTATGCGTTACTACTTAACAAGGAACTAATTGATTAAATTCATGATTTAAGAATTGGTTGATCAAATTGATCAGTTAATTGAGTTATGTGATTGTCATGTAAAAACTTGTTGATTATTTCTATTGCATGCATCTAGTTTCTGGATTTTTTGGTTACTATATTTTACTTGATCTAATTCAAACTACTAGTGGAACTTTATTTTCTTCATGTTTCTTCCATTAATGAGATATAAAAAGGAAAGATTAATGTTGTAAGAGATATAGAGATATAGATAGATAGGGATTGATTAATAGAGAGGGGAATTATTGTATTTCCAATTTTAATCTTCATGCTAATGCAATAAAAAGTTTGAGTTCTTTTCATTAGATGTAGTCACAGGCCTTAGGAGGGATTAAAACCCAAGGCAAGGCCCACTTGCGGTTGTATAAACCTCTCCTTTTTTTATTTGATTTATTGCATGATTATATTAGCAGTAATTTATTCCTTTATCTATATTATGAGTTTACATGTTTTTCCTTAGATTTAGTAATTACTTCTAGTCTGAATTTAGTTTGTTTCCAAGCATTGTTATTTCTCAAATTGTAGTGACAACAATTTACCTTCATATCTCTTAAATATTTGTAACTTTGAATACAACATTGGAAGTATTGAAAGTTTGCGTGCCTTGGTTTGATAGTTAAATGATTGTAGATTAATGAACAACATACTAATTTATGCAAGTTAATTTACACCACCAAGGACCATAATTTGTTATTAGGAGTTGTGCTTGAGTCATTTATAGAGCGGTAAAGATCTTGCATACACTCAAGGTAGAATTTGTTCCTTCCTATGAAGGATAACCATCTTTGTAGTGCCAAGTAATTTGTGTTAATGAGAAATTTAAGTGCTACAAAGAAATGTTTTGATCTAGAAATCATTCCATTGATTTATGATATTCATCAAAAATCCCTTGCATACACATAAAGAAATGAATTAAAATACCGAGTGAACATCAGTGGACATTCCCCATAGAAGAGATCCATTATTAGTTGTTGGATACGAGATTAGAACATTCCGGTTTGAACCAAAATCTATAGTTGAGGATATATTATGTTCAATAGAAGAAGCCATAGCTATAAGCAATAGTAATCATGAAAATATTAACATGGTCATTATTAGAAACGAAATACAAGTACCTTATACCTACTATCATGGGTTACGGGTAGAATATCATCCGTGAAAAAGGATAACCAAAGAATCAACATATACCTGCATGTTGTATCAATCTCAGATACTTCCATCAACAAATAAGCAATATAAAGAAACAAAAAATTCAAACATGGGAAAATAAAAAGAAAAAATGTTGAAAAAATACCCCTACGTGATTCCAGAAAGAGTCATCTTGTGATTTCCATATTATTTTAGTACTCACTTGAGGTTTTTTTCCACATACTCCTAGTAGATATGATTGTACACAAGGAGAGTATTTCACACTGCATTCATTCCTTTAATAAGTAGCAAAAAGTCTCGAAAATTAAAAAAAGGCACTCCAAAACTTGACTTGATGTAAATACTAGTTTAGATCCAGTAAGCTCCCAAAAGTGTTCTCAAGATTTTTCCATGCTCTGCTTCTCACTAGTATTTCCTAGAAATGGAGGCTAGATATTTTACATGCATCATAGGTTCTACATATTTTGTGAACACGACACAACTATAAAGGAATGTTAGTTGAAACTTCTAGAGGAAATAAAAGAATATAAGATAATAATAATAGGAGAAGATATAGATGTAAAATTAACTACTAACAGAGCCATTATTGAAAAGAGTTTTAAACACAATGTGAAGCCACCGCCTTCCCCAGATTGGATTCAAGAATTTATATGCTCAAATTTAATATTGAAAACAATTCTTTTTTAATATTATTAAATGCAATGTCCTAAATTTTTGTGAAGTACACGTGGACAATCCATTTGTAATTGTAATAAATACAGTAAGGAAATTTACAATTATAGTGCAGTATATTTTTTTCCTTGGTTTTTGCAACGAATAAAGGAACATGTTGACAAGCTAATGAGATGAAAGGTAAATAAAATTTAAAAACTTCAGTAAAATATTATTTTTACAGAAACTATAATCTAACAATGAAATATTCCACATGAGAAAAATTGATTAAAAGAAGGAAAAAATTAATGAATGAGTTGAAGGAAATATATCTACCTTCCATAGGATAAATTTCACTATTAATGTGTAGAATCGTTAAGAATCTATAATTACTCTTCCCTATGGTGTCTCAGTATTTGATGCAGTCCATTTTTTGTCATATAATTTTGGAGACATGAAGAAATTTGCCACACATCCAAGAAAAGAAGAAAAACATTCAAAGAGAGATTAAAATACAAAGAAATCACAAGATTCCATAGCATTTGTTTTGACCCTTACAAACCATATCTCCATGTAGAACGAATGGAGCTTGAATGTGCGTTAATCAAATTCAATACCCTAAGCAATAAAAAAAGAAAAAAAATCTAGTACTCATTAAAATGTGGAGCTGAAAATATATAGTTGAAACCAAAACACAACACAAGAAAAATCAATTAGCTATCCCATTCATGGGCTACCTTTCATCGAAACCAATTAATAAGTGAAAAAGTAAATAAGGAAAAGATTTTATAGTAAAAACTGCTTGAGGGTGTAGTTCAAAGGTAATTGATGCACGGTAAGAAAATTCTTGCCCAGGGATTAAACAATTGTTTATGTCCAATCCGGTTCATATTTCTTGTCATCAAAAGTTTTTTACTCTATTGCTCCTATAAAGTTGCAGAGGAGGAAAATAAAAAAACCTATGAATTGAATTCCTGTGGAGAAAAAATATTTCTCTATGACATCATCCTCCAAATTCACACCACTTTGCAACTTCAAATATTAAAAAAAAAAGGATCAACACTGACTTAATACATTATATTCATATAAACTACATGGATTAAGCCCAACTTTTAATTTTTCCCCAAGAAAAGAAAAAAGCAGTTTGATTTTTACATGCTTTTACTTTTGAGTTTAGTTTTAGTTGTTCTTAAGTTTAGGAAAAGCTATTAAAGAAAATAAATCAAAAGCTTTGTATTGCACAAAAGCATGTGCTTTTTAGCTCTATTTTTAGAGTGTGAGTATTTTATTGTTAGATAAAGCCATCTATTTATTAGAGGCAATTCTAAGTGTTTTCATATCAAACACATTCAGAAAGATTGTATTGAGCCAAAGCTCTAACAAGGAAGAAGAAATATATGCACATAAGTGCTGATATGAGTTTGCAATAATATGTTTTATTTGCAATTCTTTATTTTATTTATGTTAGTTGTTATTTTATGTGCCTAATTTCTACAAATTGGTATCAGAGTGTGGATTTTTTCAGCAGGTTTCTAATTGACAACATGTTATGGCTTCTATATCCGGTCTGCAGACACCACAATTTATAGAAATGAATTATGAGTATTGGTCATTAACCATGAAGGCACTATTCAGATCCCAGGATGTGTGGGAAATCATAGAGAATGGGTACACAGAGCCCACAGATGCAACAACATATAACACACTCTCACAGGTAGAGAAAGACACTTTGAAGGAATTAAGAAAGAAAGACAGAAAAGCTCTTTTCTTCATTCATCAAGCCATGCATGAAAGCATCCTACCCAGAGTGGCAGCAACCAGTAAAGCACAAATTGCATGGGAGACTCTCCAAGTTGCGTATCAAGGTAAAGAGAAAGTAAAAACCACCAAGCTACAGTTACTTCATAGAGATTTTGAAAATATGTCAATGAAAGATTCAGATTCCATAGAATCATTCTTTACTTTTGTAGTTGGTTTAGTCAATCAAATCAAATCTCATGGTGAAACTATTGAGGACAGAAGGATTATTGAAAAATTTCTTAGAAGTTTTCCTGCAAAATTTGATCCTTTGGTAGTTGCTATTGAAGAAACTAAGGATCTAAGTCAGTTTTCAATTGATGAGTTGCATGCATCACTAATAAATCATGAACAGAGGTTGAATAGATCACATGCAGTTGTAGATCAAGCTTTTTCATCACAGGTATCAGGAAATCATGGAAGAGGAAGAGGAAATTTCAGCCCTAGAGGCAGAGGAAGAAGTTCATCTAGAGGACGTAGCATCGGTCCATCAAACTCAAGTGGAAGAGGACATAGTCAAGAGCACAATCATAATCATTTTTCAGGTCAGAGACAAGATAAATCACATGTGCAGTGTCACTATTGCAAGAGATATGGGCACTATGCTTTTGAATGCAAGAAAAAGTAGTATGATCAGAACAAGCAAAAATCAAAATCAGGTTGGAATCTCTACTCCAAGCTCCATGTTTATTGCATGCACAAATATTTCCGAAGCATCACCTATTGAGTGTAATCTATCCCAAGAGAGTCCTAGTGATGTGTGGTATTTGGATTCTGGTTGCAGTAATCACATGTCAGGTAACTTAGATTTATTTTCTAATTTGGATGAGTCAGTAAAGACAAAAGTTACCCTTGGGAATAATAATATAGTGACTGTAAAAGGAAAAGGAACAATCAACATTCTAACTAAAAAGGGGGAGCAAAAGATTATGCAGGATGTTTATTATGTTGCAGGTTTGAAGCACAATCTTATGAGCATTGGTCAATTGGTACAAAAGGGATACAAATTTTTACATTGAAGACAATGAATGTGTGATCATGGATAAAGCTCCAAGTACCCAGGTGATTGCTAAAGTGAAGATGACAAGCAACATAATGTTTCCTTTGAAGATTATACCAGCCACATCCGGAGTCATACTACAGATCAGTCTGGAGCTAAGGAGATTGAATCATCTTTTCAGTCAGTTGAAAAAGATGAATCGTGGCTATGGCATCTCAGGTTTGGTCATTTAAACTTTGGTGGTTTGAATTTATTACACAGAAAAAATATGGTGAAAGGTTTTCCTTTGATTCAGAAACCAGATAGAGTTTGTGAAGGTTGTATTTTGGGGAAGCAACATAGAGAATCCTTCCCAGTTGGAAAAACAAAAAGAACAAGTGCACCACTTGAAATTGTTCACTCAGATTTATGTGGACCGATGCAAACAAATTCTATTAGAGGTTGTTCATATTTTATGACATTCATTGATGACTATACAAGGAAGACATGGGTGTACTTTTTGAGACACAAATCAGATGCTTTTGATATATTTCAGCAGTTCAAGGCTTTAGTGGAAAAGCAAAGTGGGTACTACATCAAATTTCTGAGGACAGACAGAGGAGGTGAGTATGTTTCCAATGCTTTTATGAATTTTTGCAAATATCATGGTATACACAAGCAATTTACTTCCAGGTATACACCACAACAAGAATGGTGTGGTAGAGAGAAAGAATAGAACCATCATGGAGATGGTGAGAAGTATGATGAAGGAAAAACATCTTTCAAATGAGTATTGGGCAGAAGCAGTAGCAACTGTTGTTTACATCATAAAAAGGTGTCCAACGAAAATTGTTTGAAACATGGTTCCTCAACAAGCTTGGACTAAGAGGAAACACAATGTTTCTCATTTTAGAATTTTTGGTTGTGTGGCATACGCACATGTGCCTAATGAGCTAAGGAAGAAGTTAGACAACAAAGGAGAAAAGTGCATATTTGTTGGATATTCAGAGAATACAAAAGCTTACAAGTTGTTTAATCCAGTTACTAGAAAGGTCATAATCAACAGAGATGTACAGTTTGTTGAAAATGAGGCATGGGATGGAAGTATTGAGAAAACAGTCAGTGTAGCAGCAACTATTCCTCATGATGATATGGCAGATGAAAGCATTGAGAAAAAGGTATTGTATCTTCTTCAATCTTGGACATGCACCACAAGTTGTAGCACAAGCTACACCTCCATCTACATCTAGGAGGTCTCCAAGATTTCAGTCATCTTCAACCATCCAACAGACACCACAAAGAACAAGAGAAGCTACTCCTTCAGTACAAAATAGTCCATCATCAGATAGCCCTTTGCAGTAGAAAACAAGGAGTCTTAGTGAGATTTATAATGTTGATACAACTAATGCGTTTTTAGTTTTTGCATTGTTTTTCTCAAGTTGCAGATCCAGTATACTTTGAAGAGGCTATAAACAATGAAGTTTGGGTTCAAGCCATGGATGATGAGATAGACGCCATAGAGAAGAATCAGACATGGGAATTGGTAGATCTTCTAGAAGGAAAGGACGTGATAGGAGTGAAGTGGGTCTATAAGACCAAATATACTGCTGATGGTAAAGTACAAAAACATAAAGCAAGGTTGGTTGCTAGAGGTTTTTCACAGCAATATGGAGTAGATTACAATGAGACATTTGCACCTGTAGCACGTTTGGACATGGTAAGAATGGTTTTAGCAATTGCAGCTCAAAACAAATGGCCTATTTATCAGATGGATGTAAAATCAACATTCTTGAATGGTTTTCTTGAAGAAGAAGTTTATGTGAATCAGCCAGAAGGTTATGAGATTGAAGGTCATGAAGGAAAGGTATACAAGTTGAAAAAACACTCTATGGTCTCAAGCAAGCACCTAGAGCTTGGTACAACATGATTGATTCTTATTTGATACAGAATGGTTTCAGTAGGAGAAATAGTGAGCCTACCTTATACATAAAGATCAATGAGCAAGGTAAAATTTTGATTGTTTGTTTATATGTGGATGATTTAATCATCACTAGAAATCTATCTATAGATTCATTCAAATCAGCTATGAAGAAATAATTTGAGATGACAGATCTAGGCCTCATGCACTATTTTTTGGGCATAGAAGTTCAACAATCAGAAGCTGGAGTTTTTATTTCACAAGAAAGGTATGCTAATGATGTTTTGAAGAGATTTAACATGTTGAATTGCAAGCCAACGCCAACACCTATTGCAGTAGGTTTGAAGTTAAGCAAAGATGACAAATGGATCATTTGTAGATCCAACATTGTTCAAAAGACTAGTTGGAAGTCTCATGTATTTGACGGCCACAAGGCTGACTATTATGTATGGTGTGAGTCTCATCTCAAGGTTCATGTAATCCCCAAAAGATTCACATTGGAAAGCTAGAAAAAGGATTTTGAGGTATGTATGTGGAACTAAGAATCATGGAATTTTGTATTCAACATCAGGAGTTCAAACTCATAGGTTACATAGACAGTGACAATGCTGGAAGTATAGGTGACAGAAAAAGCACATCCGGCTATGATTTTCACTTTGGAACAGGCGTAGTTTCATGGGCATCGAAGAAGCAGCCCATAGTCACACTATCTTCAGCAGAAGTAGAGTATGTAGCAGCAACATGAGTAGCATGTCAGGTTGTTTGGATGAGAAGAGTGTTGAAAGATTTGAGGCAGAATCAAGAGGATGCTACACAGATTTTTTGTGACAACAATTCAACAATAACATTGTCCAAAAATCATGTTTTTCACAAGAGGAGAAAGCACATAGACATGAGGTATCACTTCATCAGGGAGTTGGTTAACAACAAGGAAATTTGTCTTGAATTTTGTAGATCTGAAGATCAGTTTGCAGATATCTTTACGAAATATTTGGGAAATGAAGTTTTTGAGTATTTGAGAACTTGTTTGGGAGTTTGTGATCCAGAATATGTCAGATCTAGAAGTGCACACTCAGCTCTAGAAAAATATTTTTACAAAGACTTTGAGAATAAAATTTGAAGGTCAAAATTAAGGGGGAGTGTTAGAAAAAAATAGTTTAATTTTTCCCCAAGAAAAGCAAAAAGTAGTTTGTTTTTACATGCTTTTACTTTTGAGTTTAGTTTTAGATTCCTAAGTTTAGGAAAAGCTATAAAGCAAATAAATCAAAAGCTTTGTATTGCACAAAAGCATGTGATTTTTAGTTCTATTTTTAAGAGTTGAGTGTTTTATTGTTAGATGAAGCCATCTATTTATTAGAGGAAATTGTAAGTGTTTTCATATCAAACACATTCAAAGAGATTGTATTGAGCCAAAGCTCTGGAACTAGAAGAAGAAATATATGCACAAAAAAGTGTTGATCTGAGTTTGCAATAATATGTTTTATTTGCAATTCTTTATTTTATTTCTGTTAGTTGTTAATACAAAATAAACATATTATATCTTGCAATATTCTCACAGTATCTACGTTTATGCAGTCTTATACTAACCCTAGCTTGTGGAAAAAATGGAGCTAAAAAATGTAGTGACAAAAAGTTAAACTAGATATAAGTGAGCTATTAAAAGAATTGTAAATAATAATTTCCATGAAAGCATCAAGGGACGAGAAGCTACAACTACAATGAAAAAAAGTCACGAGAAAGCCAGTAATCCTTTCCTAAGAAAGAATGAAAAAAATCAACAAATTTAACAAAATGAGAAATAACCTTGAAGACAATCTAAAAAAGAATTAATGAGCTCGACACCCTCCATGTAATGTCCTTTGGCCCAAATGTTTATGGCTCCAGTCTGGCCAAATATGAAGTATCAGGATTGAATATCTGACCATATGGCCCAAATCAGATGATGTCCATGGTCCTGGGTTTGAGATCCACTTCCAGAACTTCACTCTGATTTTATTACCACACTACCCACCTTATAGGTGCATTATTGCTCTCATTTTCCTTGCAAAGAAAAAACCAAAAATATTGTTCTCAAATCGAGTACGAGAAAGACTATTTCTTGAACCCGAATACAAGTTCTTGAAAATTACTGTCGGCTAAGGCATGTGTGATTTGAGAGATTTAAAATGAAATTTTGGTGGAGAGGAAGGAGACAGATCGACCCTCGAGTTGCAAAAATATCAAATCCCCTTATTTTGAGAGCACGTCTTGAACCATCACATTCAGCTCCAGTACTATCCCACAAAAGCACAAGTAGTTGATATTCTCACCAAATCTCTTAGACAAGTGAAATTTGAACTTTTCAGGGGTTACATTTTCAAGAATAATGTAATAAGGGGGGGAATTTTGGCATAGTCTACGTAGAAAATAATTGTATATTAGGATTGTTTGTTTCATATCCCATTATTCTTTTTCCGGTTGTAACCCCATCCTACTATTATGGGGAATATTGTTAAGCTTATCTCCTAAATGTCATCCAAAATGTGACATAACCATATCGCTTCGCACAAAACTTGTCATGTGGCGTGATATTTTGCCTTTGTGGATGAAATAGAAACAAAATTCTGCATCTTACTTATCTACGAGATAGGTCCAAATTTGAGATGAAAAATGTATCCTGTAGTTGACTTCCTGTCATCAACAAATCTAGCGTTGTTCGAGTCAACGTATCCCTGTAAGAAAAATTAATCATTCTTCTTATATTCTAGACCATAATATATTGTAACTCAGACATATCTCAAAACATGCTTAGCTGCAGTCCAATGAAATTTCTTCATCTCCTGTATGAACCTAGAAAGATAGTTGAAATCATATCATAGATCTGGTCTGGTATATGTCAAGTAGATAAGCCCTCCAATAAATTTCATGTAGCAAGTATCATCTACTTGAGGTGAATCCTAGAATTGTGAAAAGTTGCAAATCTTTTTTCCATGGGAGTGGATATAGGTTTACAGTTTGACATTTTGTACTTTTCCAAGAGTGTCTTGGTGTATTTTATCTGGGAGAAAAAATGTGATGCTTATTTTGCCAATTCCAAGGCACGACGTAATGTAGTGCCCCATTGTCATGGTCGAAGGTTTTTTTAAGATTATTTTTCCATTCCACTGTTTGAACTTGGTGCTCAAGATACTCATCCATTTTGGATGATGGGCATTCTGAACCACATCCTTTTCTTGTTTGTTGCTGGCTTTGTTTGCCTTCTTATTTGTTTTGCCCCCCCTTGCGTCTTCTTTTCTTCTTCTGACCCTCGCCCGTTCTGTTCTCTTTGTATGGGCGTCTCTTTCCCTCTGTTTCTTTCCCCCTTTCTTCTTTCGCCCTCCGGTTGCTTCTTCCTGTCCTTGCTCCCCTTCTCTGTTCCTTTCCTCACGTTCGTCTGGGTTTTTGCCTTTCGTTTGCTTTTTCTTTCCTCCCCGTCTTTTTTTTGTGCGCCTTTTTTTTTCTTGTTTGTTTTTTTTAAGTTAATGAAACAGTTCTTCACAAAAGAAAATGAGTTCTCTTTTGAAGTGGGTACAAGGCACCATCAAAGACTCTCATTTGCAAAAACTCCCAGATACTTAATCTGGAGTTAAAAGTTAGACGATAAATGAGGTAAATTTTGTGCTCATGAGTTAACTGATTAATAGCTCCGAGCCTTATAATGTTCATGAAGCACTCAGTGAACCTTTGTGGAAAGAAGCCATGGATGTAGAATATGACTCGCTCATACAAAATCGAACATGGGAACTTGTCGATTTTCCTACATGAAATAAAACCATAGGCTGCAAATGGGTTTTCAAAACAAAATATAAGGCAAACAAATCCATCAACAAACAAGAGAATAGGTGATTATTTTTCAGGAATGCCCATGTCATCCAAAATGTGATGTATGTGGATGATCTTGTGATCACCAGGAGTTCAGAAGATCAGGTTGATATTGTGAAGAATGATCTTAAAAGAACCTTCGACATGACAGATTTGGGGCTACTACATTACTGTCTTGGCTTGGAGATATGGCAAAATAAGCATCACATTTTTTCTCCCAGATAAAATATGCCAAGACACTCTTGGAAAAGTATAAAATGTCAAACTGTAAACCTATATCCACTCCCACGGAAAAAGGTTTACAGCTTTCAAAATTCTAGGATTCACCTCAAGTAGATGATACTTGCTGCATGAAATTTATTGGAGGGCTCATCTACTTGAAGACCAGATCTATGATATGATTTCAACTATCTTTCTAGGTTCATATAGGAGATGAAGAAATGTCATTGGACTACAGCTAAGCATGTTTTGAGATATGTCCGAGTTACAGTATATTATGGTCTAGAATATAAGAAGAATGATTAATTTTTCTTACAAGGATACGTTGACTCGGACCACGCTAGATTTTTTAATGACAGGAAGTCAACTACAGGATACATTTTTATCTCAAATTTGGACCTATCTCGTAGATAAGTAAGACGCAGAATTTTGTTTCTATTTCATCCACAAAGGCAGAATATCACACCGCATGACAAGTTGTGTGCGAAGCGATATGGTTACGTCACATTTTGGATGACATTTGGGAGATAAGCTTAACAATATTCCCCATAATAGTAGGAGGGGGTTACAACCAAACAAAGAATAATGGGATATGAAACAAAAACTCCTAATATACAATTATTTTCTACATAGACTATGCCGAAATTTCCCCCCTTATTACATTATTCTTGAAAATGTAACCCCTAAAAAGTTCAAATTTCACTTTTCTAAGAGATTTGGTGAGAATATCAGCTACTTGTGCTTTTGTGGGATAATACTGGAGCTGAATGCGATGGTTCAAGACGTGCTCTCAAAAGAAGGATATTTGATTTTTGTGTGGCTCGAGGGTGGATCTGTCTCCTTGCTCTCCGCCAAAATGTCATTTTAAATCTCTCAAATCACACATGCCTTAGCCGACAGTAATTTTCAAGAACTTGTATTCAGGTTCAGGAAATAGTCTTACTCGGACTTGATTTGAGAACAATCTTTTTGGTTTTTTCTTTGCAAGGAAAATGAGAGAAATAATGCACCTATAATGTGGGTAGTGTGGTAATAAAATCAGAGTGAAGTTCTGGAAGTGGATCTCAAACCCGGGACCATGGACATCATCTAATTTGGGCCATATGGTTAGATATTAAAGCCTGATACTTCATCTTTGGCCAGACTGGAGCCATAAACAATTGGGCCAAAGGACATTACATGGAGGACATCGAGCTCATTCATTTTTTTAAGATTGCCTTCAGTTATTTCTCGTTTTGTTAAATTTGTTGATTTTTTTCATTCTTTCTTAGGAAAGTATTACTGGCTTTCTTGTGACTTTTTTTAGTGTAGTTGTAGCTTCTCATCCCTTGATGTTTTCATGGAAATTGTTATTTTCAATTCTTTTAATAGCTCACTTATATCTAGTTTAACTTTTTATCACTGCATTTTCGAGCTCCATTTTTTCCACAAGCTAGGGTTAGTATAAGACTACATAAACGCGGATACTGTGAGAATATTGCAAGATATAATTTGTTTATTTTGTATGAGAGACTAGGATGAGGAAGGGATTTAACTTATCAAATTTTCAAGATGGAAAGAGAAATTGTGGAAATTAGGCACATAAAATAACAACTAACAGAAATAAAATAAAGAATTGCAAATAAAACATATTAGTGCAAACTCATATCAACACTTTTGTGTATATATTTCTTCTTCTAGTTCGAGAGCTTTGGCTCAATACAATCTCTCTTCATGTGTTTGATATAGCAAAACACTTATAATTTCCTATAATAAATAGATCACTTCATCTAGTAATAAAACACTCAACTCATAAAAATAGAGCTAAAAAACACATGCTTTTATGCAATACAAAGATTTTGATTTATTTTCTTTAATATCTTTTCCTAAACTTAAGAACAACTAAAACTAGACTCAAAAGTAAAAGCATGTAAAAACAAACTACTTTTTACTTTTCTTGGGGAAAAATTAAACTATTTTTTTCTAACACTCCCCCTTAATTTTGACCTTAAAAATTTTATTCTTTTGGAGCTGAATGTGCACTTCTAGATCTAACATATTCCTGATCACAAACTCCCAAACAAGTTCTCAAGTACTCAAAAAAATTATTTCCCAAAGCTTTCGTAAAGATATCAGTAAACTAATCTTTGGATCTGTAAAATTCAAGACAAATTTCCTTGTTGCTAACCAACTCCCTAATGAAGTGATACCTCATGTCTATGTGCATTCTCCTCTTGTGAAAAACATGATTTTTGGACAATTCTATTTCTGAATTGTTATCACAAAAAATATGTGTAGCATCCTCTTGATTCTGCCTCAAATATTTCAACACTCTTCTCATCCAAACATCCTAACATGTTTCTCATGTTATAGCTACATACTCTACTTCTATTCAAGATAGTGTGACTATGGGTTGTTTCTTCGATGCCCATGAAACTACACCTGTTCCAAAGTGAAAATTATAGCTGGATGTGCTCTTTCTGTCATCAATACATCCGACAATGTCATTGTCTGTGTAACCTATGAGTTTGAACTCATCTGATGTTGAATACAAAATTCCATGATTTTTCGTTCCACATACATACCTCAAAATCCTTTTTCCATCTTGTCAATGTGAATATTTTTGAGATTCCATTAACCTTGAGATGAGGCTCACACCATACATAATATCCGTCCTTGTAGCTTTCAAATACATGAGACTTCCAACTAGTCTTTTGAACAATGTTGGATATACAAATGATTCATTGTCATCTTTGCTTAACTTCAAACCTAGTGTAATAGGTGTTGGCACTGGATTGCAATTCACCACGTTAAATCTCTTCAAAACATCATTAGCATACCTTGCTTGTGAAATAAAAAATCCAACTTCTGATTGTTGAACTTCTATGCCCAAAAAATAGTACATGAGGCCTAGATGTGTCATCTCAAATTCTTTCTTCATAGCTGATTTGAATGAATCTGTAGATAGATTTCTAGTGATGCTTAAATCATCCAAATATGAACAAAAAATCAAAATTTTACCCTGCTCATTGATCTTGATGTATAATTTAGGATCACTATTGCTCCTACTAAAACCATTCTGTATCAAATAAGAATCAATCCTATTGTACCAAGCTCTAGGTGCTTGCTTGAGACCATAGAGCACGTTTTTCAACCTGTATACCTTTCCTTCATGACCTTCAATCTCATAACCTTCTGGCTTATTCACATAAACTTATTCTTCAAGAAAACCTTTCAAGAATGCTGATTTTACATCCATCTGATAAATAGGCCATTTTTTTTAGCTGCAATTGCTAAAACCATTCTTACAATGTCCAAACGTGCTACAAGTGCAAATGTCTCGTTGTAATCTACTCCATATTGCTGTGAAAAACCTCTGTAAACCAACCTTACTTTATATTTATGTACTTTACCATCAACACTGTATATTTGGTCTTATAGACCCACTTCACTCCTATCACATCCTTTCCTTCTAGAAGATTTACCAAGTCCCATGTCTGATTCTTATTTATGGCATCCATCTCATCATCCATGGCTTGAACCCAAACTTCATTGTTTATAGCCTCTTCAAAGTATATTGGATTTGCAGCTTGGGAAAACAATGCAAAAACTGAAAAATCATTAGTTGTATCAACATTATAAATCTCACTAAGACTCCTTGTTTTCCGTTGCAAAGGGCTATTTGATGATGGACTATTTTTTACTGAAGGAGTAGCTTCTAGTGTTCTTTGTGGTGTTTGTTGGATGGTTGAAGATTCCTGAAATCTTGGAGATCTCCTAGATGTAGATGTAGGTGTAGCTTATGCTTCAACTTGTGGTGCATGTCCAAGATTCGAAGAAGATACGATACCTTTCCACTCTATTCTTTCATCTGTCATACCATCATGAGGAATAACTTCTTCTACACTAACTGTTTTCTCAATATTTCCATCCCATGCCTCATTTTTAAAAAATTGTACATCTTTGTTGATTATGACCTTTCTGGTAGTTGGATTGAACAACTTGTAAGATTTTTTATTCTTTGAATGTCCAACAAATATGTAATTTTCTCCTTTTTATATAACTTATTCCTTAACTTATCAGGCACATGTGTGTGTGCCACACAACCAAAAACTCTAAAATGAGAAAAATTGTGTTTTCTCTTAGTCCAAGCTTTTTGAGGACCAATGTTTTGAACAATTTTCATTGAACATCTATTTATGATGTAAACAACCATTGCTACTACTTCTGCCCAATACTCATTTAAAATATTCTTTTCCTTCATCATACTTCTCGTCATCTCCATGATGGTTCTATTATTTCTCTCTACCACACCATTCTATTGTATTGTATACCTGGAAGTAAATTTCTTGTGTATACCATGATATTTGCAAAAAATTAGAAAAGCATTGGAAACATACTCACCTCCTTTTTATTTCCTTAGACATTTGATGTAGTTCCACTTTGCTTTTCCACTAAAGCCTTAAATTGCTAAAACATATCAAAAGCATCTTATTTGTTTCTCAAAAAGTATACCCATGTCTTTCTTGTATAGTCATCAATGATTGTCATAAAGTATGAGAAACCTCTAATAGAAGTTTTTTGCATCGGTCCACAGAAATCTAAGTGAAAAATTTCAAGTGGTGCACTTTTTCTTTTTGTTTTTACAATTGGGAAGGACTCTCTGTGTTGCTTCCCCAAAATACATCCTTCACAAAATCTATCCGGTTTCTGAATCAAAGACAAACCTTTCACAATATTTTTTCAGTGTAAACCTGAGATGTCATAGCCATGATTCATCTTTTTCAACTGATTGAAAATCTGATTGAATCTCCTTAGCTCCAGAATGATCTGTAGTATGAGCTTTGGATGTGGGTGGTAAAATCTTCAAAGGAAAAATTTTGTTTCTTGTCATCTGCACTTTAGCAATCACCTAGGTACTTGGAGCTTTATCCATGATCACACATTCATTATCTTCAATGTAAACTTTGTATCCCTTTTGTACCAATTGACTAATGGTCATAATATTTATCTTCAAACCTGCAACATAATAAACATCCTACATAATATTTTGCTCCCTCTTTTTTGTTAGAATGTTGATTTTTCCTTTTCCTTTTACAGTCACTGTATTATTATTCCCAAGGGTAAATTTTGTCTTTACTGACTCATCCAAATTATAAAATAAATAAGTTACCAGACATGTGATTACTGCAACCATAATCCAAATATCACACATCACTAGGATTCTCTTGGGACATATTATACTCAATAGGCCATGCTTCAGCAATATTTGTGCATGTAATAAACATGGAGCTTGGAGTAGATCTTCCAACCTGATTTTGATTCTGCTTGTTCTGATCATACTGCTTTTTCCTGCATTCAAAAGCATAGTGCCCATATCTCTTGCAATAGTGACATTGCACATGTGATTTATCTTGTCTATGACCTAAAAAATGATTATGATTGTGATCTTGACTATGTCCTCTTCCACTTGATTTTGATGGACCGTTGCTATGTCCTCTAGATGAACTACTTCCTCTGCATTTAGGGCTGAAATTTCCTCTTCCTCTTCCACGATTTCCTGATACTTGTGATGAAAAAGCTTGATCTATAACTGCATGTGATCTATTCAACATTTTTTCATGATTTATTAGTGATGCATGAAACTCGTCAATTGAAAACTAACTTAGATCCTTAATTTCTTCAATAGCAACTACCAAAGGATCAAATTTTGCAAGAAAAATTCTAAGTAAATTTTCAACAATCCTTTTGTCCTCAATAGTTTCACCATGAGATTTGATTTGATTGACTAAACCAAATACAAAAGTAAAGAACGATTCTACAGAATTTTAATCTTTCATTGACATATTTTCAAAATCTCTATGAAGTAACTATAGATTGGTAATTTTTACTTTCTTTTTACCTTGATACGCAACTTGGAGATCCCCCTATGCAATTTTTGTTTTACTAGCTATTGCCACTCTAGGTAGGATGTTTTCATGCATGGCTTGATGAATGAAGAAAAGAGCTTTTTCGTGTGTCTTTCTCTACCTGTGAGAGTGTGTTATATGTTGATGCATTTGCTCTGTGTACCCATTCTCTATTATTTCCCACACATCTTAGGATTTGAATAGTCCCTTCATGGTTAATGACCAATACTCGTAATTCTTTCTTGTAAATTGTGGTTTATGCAGACTGGATATAGAAGTCATAACATGTTGTCAATTAGAAAATTGCAGAAAAAATCCACGCTCTGATACTAATTTGTAGAAATTTGGCACATAAAATAACAACTAATAGAAATAAAATAAAGAATTGCAAATAAAACAAATTATTGCAAACTCAAATCAGCACTTTTGTGCATATATTTCTTCTTCTATTTCTAGAGCTTCGACTTAATACAATCTCTCTGAATGTGTTTGATATATCAAAACAATTACAATTGCCTCTAATAAATAGATGGCTTAATCTAACAATAAAACACTCAAGTCATAAAAATAGAGCTAAAAATCACATGTGTTTGTGCAATACAAAGCTTTTGTTTTTTTTTCTTTAATAGCTTTTCCTAAACTTAAGAACAACTAAAACTAAACTCAAAAGTAAAAGCATGTAAAAACAAACTGCTATTTATTTTTCTTGGGGAAAAATTAAACTATTTTTCTAACAGAAATTTAAGGGTTTAAAGGTTTAATATTAATGTAATATTTTTAAGGTGCATTTAGGATTTTTAATGTGTTACCATTCAGTGGTGCCATAGATTGTTTTCTCACAAACGTGGTTGGAATATTTCATGACACCTTCCCATTTCCCATTCTCTATTTAGTTTGTTGCATTTATTTTTTATTTTTTATTTTAGACATTTGCATAAAATGTAGCTGAATAGAAGGATTCCTGATTGAGTCTTTTTTTTCAAAATTATATTTATTGTGTCTTAGTATATTTTATTTTCTTTCAAATTGGTGTGTTTAGATGTAATTTGTAACCTTTTGACTCTTTAAAAATTACATGGTGATAAGGTTTGACCTGAATATTCAATCATAAAAATTTGATTATTTTGTTCCTTTAAGGTTGATTGCTGAAAATTCAAGCCTTGTTCTTAGTTCCCTCGAGTTGGGCTTAATTCATGTAGTTTATATGAATATAATGTATTAAGTCAGTGTTGATCCTTTTTTTTTTAATATTTGAAGTTGCAAAGTGGTGTGAATTTGGAGGATGATGTCACAGAGAAATATATTTTCTCCATGGGAATTCAATTCATAGGTTTTTTTATTTTCCTCCTCTGCAACTTTATAGGAGCAATAGAGTAAAAAACTTTTGATGACAAGAAATATGAACCGGATTGGACATAAACAATTGTTTAATCCCTGGGCAAGAATTTTTTTACCCTGCCTCAATTACCTTTGAACTACACCCTCAAGCAGTTTTTACTATAAAAACTTATTAATTGCTTTCCACAAAAGGTAGCCCATGAATGGGATAGCTAATTGATTTTTCTTGTGTTGTGTTTTAGTTTCAACTATATATTTTCAGCTCCACATTTTAATGAGTACTGGATTTTTTTTCTTTTTTTATTGCTTAGGGTATTTAATTTGATTAACGCACATTCAAGCTCCATTCATTCTACATGGAGATATGGTTTGTAAGGGTCAAAACAAATTCTATGGAATCTTGTGATTTCTTTGTATTTTAATCTCTCTTTGAATGTTTTGCTTCTTTTCTTGGATGTGTGGCAAATTTCTTCATGTCTCCAAAATTATATGACAAAAAATGGACTGCATCAAATACTGAGGCACCATAGGGAAGAGTAATTATAGATTCTTAATGATTCTACACATTAATAGTGAAAGTTATCCTATGGAAGGTAGGTATATTTACTTCAACTCATTCATTAATTTGTTCCTTCTTTTCAATCAATTTTTGTCATGTGGAATATTTCATTATTAGATTTTAGTTTCTGTAAAAATAATATTTTACTGAAGTTTTTAAATTTTATTTACCTTTCATCTCATTAGCTTGTCAACATGTTCCTTTATTCGTTGCAAAAACAAAGGAAAAAAATATACTGCACTATAATTGTAAATTTCCTTACTGTATTTATTACAATTACAAATGGATTGTCCACGTGTACTTCACAAAAATTTAGGACATTGCATTTAATAATATTAAAAAAGAATTGTTTTCAATATTAAATTTGAGCATATAAATTCTTGAATCCAA
Source organism: Taxus chinensis (assembly GCA_019776745.2). Taxonomy (NCBI): domain Eukaryota; kingdom Viridiplantae; phylum Streptophyta; class Pinopsida; order Cupressales; family Taxaceae; genus Taxus; species Taxus chinensis. The sequence goes on along the minus strand of CM034153.1, from coordinate 151,068,995 downwards.
TCTGGGAAAGGTGGTGGCTTCACATTGCATTTAAAACTCTTTTCAATAATGGCTCTGTTAGTAGTTAATTTTGCATCTATATCTTCTCCTATTATTATTATCTTATATTCTTTTATTTCCTCTAGAAGTTTCAACTAACATTCCTTTATAGTTGTGTCATGTTCACAAAATATGTAGAACCTATTATGCATGTAAAATATCTGGCCTCCATTTCTAGGAAATACTAGTGAGAAGCAAAGCATGGAAAAATATTGAGAACACTTTTGGGAGCTTACTGGATCTAAACTAGTGTTTACATCAGGTCAAGTTTTGGAGTGCCTTTTTTTAATTTTTGAGGCTTTTTGCTGCTTATTAAAGGAATGGATGCAATGTGAAATACTCTCCTTGTGTACAATCATATCTACTAGGAGTATGTGGAAAAAACCTCAAGTGAGTACTAAAATAATATGGAAAACACAAGATGACTCTTTCTGGAATCATGCAAGGGTATTTTTTCAACATTTTTTCTTTTTATTTTCCCATGTTTGAATTTGTTGTTTCTTTATATTGCTTATTTGTTGATGGAAGTATCTGAGATTGATACAACTTGCAGGTATATGTTGATTCTTGGATTATCCCTTGTCACTGATGATATTCTACTCGCAACCCATGGTAGTAGGTATGAGGTACTTGTATTTCATTTCCAATAATGACCATGTTGAGATTTTCATTATTACTATTGCTTATAGTTGTGGCTTCTTCTATTGAACATAATATATCCTCAAATATAGATTTTGGTTTAAACTGGAATGTTCTAATCTCATGTCTAACAAATAATAATGGATCTCTTCTAGGGGGAATGTCCATTGATGTTCACCCGGTATTTTAATTCATTACTTTATGTGTATGCAAGGGATTTTTTATGAATATCATAACTCAACAGAATGATTTCTAGATCAAAACATTTCTTTGTAGCACTTAAATTTCTCATTAGCACAAATTACTTGGCACTGTAAAGATGGTTATCCTTCATAGGAAGGAACAAATTCTACCTTGAGTGTATGCAAGATCTTTACCGCTCTGTAAATGACTCAAACACAACTCCTAATAACAAATTATGGTCCTTGGTGGTGTAAATTAACTTGCATAAATTAGTATGTTGTTCATTAATCTACAATCATTTAACTATCAAACCAAGGCACGCAGACTTTCAATACTTCCAATGTTGTATGCAAAGTTACAAATATTTAAGAGATAGGAAGGTAAATTGTTGTCACTACAATTTGAGAAATAACAATGCTTGGAAAAAAACTAAATTCAGACTTGAAGTAAATACTAAATCTAATGAAAAACATGTAAACTCAAAATACAGATAAAGGAATAAATTACTGCTAATATAATCATGCAATAAATCAAATAAAAAAAGGAGAGGTTTATACAACCGCAAGTGGGCCTTGCCTTGGGTTTTAATCCCTCCTAAGGCTTGTGACTACATCTAATGAAAATCTAGGTAACGACACGGGTAAGGCTAAGGTAAAAGAATAAGAAGTCCTCAAAGGAGGAAAAATGGAGGTAGGAAGTGACGAGGTCAGGAAAGGTAAGGTAATGGGTTGGGTAAAATTTGGATGGGGTAAAGAAGCGAGGTAAAGGGTGCGGTAAAATGGCAAAGTAAGGGCAATGTGTAGGTGAGGGTGACCGATGGCGATCATGGATAACCGATGTCGGTATAGGAAAACCGACGATGGTGAGGTAGGGCATGAGACCGATGTCGATCATGGGGAACCAATGTCGGTTAGGTCGGGTTTGTTATAAAAACAAAAAATCCATGTTTTTATAATTCATTTGTTATTTACAAAGTGAAGAAATGACAAAACAAAGAGAGAAAAGAGAGAAAAGTGTTAAGAGGAAACGGGACAGCGAGCTAGTAGTCTGATTTGATGAGGGTTGGGTGGGTGAGTAGTGGGTCCACGGGATCAGGGCGAGAGAGTTGATTGGTTAGAGGTTGCGAGTAGGTATTCGGTGATGGAAGAGCCTGGAGAGGGATCGGGCAGACCACCGGTACAGCGGCCAGACGTGCCACCGAGACGAAGGCAACGTGACGAGGTAAGCGCCTAGCTCTACATAGTTGATTAAATAGATGAGAAGTTGTGGTTATTTTTTATTGGTAGGGTTTTGTAGGTTTTTTGTATTGTTGTGGATGGGCAAAAGTTAAATTTGGGTATGGGGGGAATAACGGGCAAAAAAGAGGGGGGAGGGTAGTAAATTGTAAAGGTGGGGTGGGTAGGGGTCTAAGGGGAGTTTAGGTCATTGTAGGTGGGGGAAAAGGGGCATGGGGGAGGTTTATAGAAAAGAGGGGTTTGGGAAGTCACAGAATTTTCATGCGACAATGACTAGCGTTGGTCAAGCTTGGCTGGCATCGGTTGGGTAGAAACCGTTATCGGTCACCAAACATGTGAACGATGCCGGTTTAAAGGTGACCAAAGTCGGTTAGAATAAACTGGTACTGGTCAGGATTTTAGGCACAAGGGTGTAAAAGTGATGTAGGTTAGGTGGTTGAGATGGGTAGGGTAAAAATAGGGTGGAGGGTAATGATAATTGGTGAATATGGTCATGGTAAATAGGGATTAATGTTGTGCTTGGATTGGATGTAGGGGAGATCATAGTTACATATGCGAGATAGGGTTCTGCCTCTACTAGTGACACTGCGTAGCTTAGTGACCCCTTTGGAGCTGTAGCACATGGAGGCAGTGGGCTTGAGTGGGATTCGACACTACTAAAATGTTTTTTGGAAGCCCAACTTGATGGTCACACTCATCGATAGATGGGACTCCGCGACCAACACGTTCCACCTTCCGACGGGTGAGATGACTATCACCCTGGAGGACGTGTTCCGGATTTTGCAGTTACCCATATTGGGTGCCTAGGTTTACTCTATCTCCTCTGAGGCCTCAAAGGAGCTGATCGGGACAATTTTTGGTGAGGGGGCAGTGGATCTGAGATTCCATAGTGCCAGTTTTAGCTATAGCGAGATGTACCTAGCCTGTCCAGATGACACGAGGCTAGTGGTTCTATTGATGGAGGTAGTGTGCTATGCTATGCACTACCAGATGCAGAGGGTGGACGCTTTCCCCGATCATTGATGGGGGTGATCCATGATATGATGGTGCATGAGACACGCTTTTCCTGGGCACCAGCATTCTTGGTACAACTATACAAAGAGTTGTGGGCATATGGGCAGCTGCGCAGGTTTAGCCTATGTTGTACCTTTATACTGCACTACTGGGCCTACGAGCACGTAATTTGTGTTCGACCGATAGGGATGCCCCAAGTAGATTCATTTCCCACAAGATGTGTGTGGGTGGGATATAGGAGATGGGTGTCGGTTGTAGGAGAGCAGAGATCGGATAGGCCGACATATGATGTGGCCCATTTTTGGTAGTTGTTGGAGGGTTTGTCTAGAGGTGGACATTATCTGGAGGCCATATGTGGGATTCCCCTCATATAGGCACATGCATGAGGAGCTAGATGAGCTCCAGCTAGAGAGGTGGATACAGGGTCACCATGTGCGAGGAGGATGAGATGATCCCGGTAGATAGGGTCTGACGACAGTTCAGGACTTATACATGATATTCCTCCTTCCTTCCCACAGTATCGATGGAGAGATGACGTGGAGAGGCCTCTACCTCTACCACATCCTACAGTGCCTACAGGGGAGGAGGAGGAGCCAATGGATCAGAGGATAGATGATGTCGGATGTATAGAAAGGTACAAGCAATGGTGGATGGCTCAGTTACGAGCCATACCACCTAGACCAGGGAAGCCTGACTTAGCTACTATTACAGTACAGAGAGATGCCCTACAAGGGCAGGTAGCGACGTTGATCACCCAGATAGGTATACTGCAGACAAAGTTGGAGGGGTCAGAGGCAGAGGTAGCAGAGCTACAAGTACAGGTGGCCAGTCTGCAGGCCCAGATGGTGGAGGGAGAGGGTGGAGGAGATGGAGATAGAGATGGTTAGGTGGCAGCCTTACTGGCTCAGGTGGCAAGTTTACAGGGCCAGTTGGCCACAGCCCAAGCATAGATTGGGGCCTTACAGGCCCAGATATAGGTAAAAGGGTAGGGAGCACCACCATAGGTACATAGGGACAGGGGGCACCACCATAGGCATAGAGAGCTGGTCCCCAGTTCACAGGTAGGTCGCAGGGCAGGTCACTGTAGGGTAAGGTACAGGGGCAAAGACCTATGGGACCACCACAAACCTCATGCATGTATCTAGGTTATCGGATGCCCTAGGTGAGGTGAGATATTATCAGGATCAGCTCATAGAAGACCAGGATAGACTTCCTATCCTAGTGGAGAGTACAGAGCACAACAGGCATCTAGTGAGAGGACAAGATCCCGTACACATAGTGTGGAGAGCACAGGAGGTCAGCGAGCTCTGAGGCCCGATCAGGGAGAGGCCACCAGCGCACAGTGACCAGAGCTAGGTGATGTGCCAGCAAGGACATAGGAGGCTGAGGGTACAGGTGACACAGAGATGGAGGACATCCGGCGAGATGCCTGAGATGTGGTCACCTAATTTTTTATGTATACTAGTGATTTTTGGATATATATGTCAGCCTACGTGCCGAAGGTAGTGCCGTATGACATTATTTTTTGTATATATATATCGTCCTACATGCTGATATTTTGTATTGATTCATTGCATATATATATATATATATATATATATATATATATATATATCGGCTTGCGTGCCGACATTTTTGAGATGATGGACAGGATGAGATAGACATGTATATTGAGATACACATTTATTGATTTGTTATGATGAGATTCATGGTATTTCATGATTTGTTGATGTGTGTATGAGACATTGGTTTATGGCATTTATTAGATGAGATATGGATTTATTACTTTAATGTGGTTTGAAATTAGGTTAGGTGAGTTAGGTTAGTTTAGGCATGGATCAAGTTTATAGGCATGGATTGAGTCAATAGGCATGGATCGAGTCAGGTTATAGGCATGGATCGAGTCAGGTAGGTGGTTGAGTTAGGCATGGATCAAGTTAGGTTGGTAGGCATGGATCAGGTCATGGTTTGGTTAGGCATGGTCGAGTTATAAGCAGGCTATAGGCATGGATTGAGTCAGGCTTTAGGCATGGATTCAGTCAAGTTATAGGCATGGTTGAGTCAGGTTGGTAGGCATGGTTGAGTTAGGTTGGTAGGTTTGAGTTAGGTTAGGCATGGTTGAGGTTGAAAGTAGGTTCAGTTATGATTCATTATTTTGGCAATGAATGATACTATGGGTCATATGTGAAATGTTCTATAATCTATGCATAGTGATGATAGAGGCATGGTAGGTGTAATAAATGTATGTTGTGGTAAGCAACTTATTATGTATGTGGCTTCATTTCCAATTTTGTTATAAAAGGAGAACTAAGTGAAATGTGATGAAAATGGTGAGTTAGGTTGATGAATTGTTTTAGGTTAGAGAATGGCTGAGCTAACCTCTAAGGGCCCCATGCCCTCGGAGTGCTGCCTACATAGTCCTGGTGAAAAGGGACCTCAGGCCAATGTAGTTCTCCCATGAGCTAGGGAAGAATATGAAAATGAGTTGGTAGGTTTTTGGGCATGTTGTGGGTTTAGGTTTAATAGGTGTGGGTAGATTGTAGGTAAAAGGATGCAAGTGAAGGTGATTATGGTGAAAGGGGAGGATTACCTCAAAGGTAAGCGTCGAGGACCAAGTCCTGTATAAGGTAATCAAAACATAAACAAAGATGGTTAAAAGATAAGAAGGGGGAAATAAAGCCACCTGATTGGGTAGGATCATACCGAGTAGATCATACCTTGGAGGGGGTGATGAACATAAGACCCGAAAGGCATTGCACGATTAACGGTTCTATAATGAAGGTAGTCACAGGATCACAAAATGTCTAAATTCCAAGATGTCCCTTGAGGCAATTGAGACAATGAGAGTGGAAGTTGTAAGGAGGGTGAAAGGTAGTTAATTTTATATGTTTTGAGTGACAGGGATTTTGGGCAAGAGGTCCTAGGTCACAATGGGAAAGTCCACGACTAATTTTTTTTTTATTTTGATAGACTGATCGATGCGGGAAGTCTATATGGGATAAATAATATGGTACTCCTTGAAGTCTTCGTGAATCTGATCAATGCGGGAAGCTTCGGTTTCTCTCTTTTTTTTTTGAAAGCTGCACATAGCTTTCCTTTGAGGGAGTAGTCTATTTATAGCAGCAAATTCAAAATTTGTACATAGCTATCCTTCGAGGAAGTAGTCTATTTATAGCAGTAATTTTGTCAAGAGGAAGATGTCCTTTTGAGGGAGTCATCTTTTATTAGAAGTTTGACTCAAGGATTTTGGTCCCATGTGAGGTCGTTGAAGTCATGGACAAGACCAAGGTGGAGGATAGGACTCTTGTTCAAAAGGCAAGGTGGAACGACCATGGGATCTCATCTAAAAAGTAGATGAAAAGTATCCATGAGAATCATGTTATGTGTAGTGTCGTGGTACACATATTCAAGAGAAGATAACAAGTGACGGGTACTCACATGATTCTTGTTTAATCATTAGGGAGGTGTATGGAGTGGATAGCACTCAAGGGACAAACCTGTAAAGAGACAAAGGGTGAGGTAGGACAACGAGTCAACAATAGAATGGTCGAAGATGCAATGTGTTAAGGGGCTCAGGTTCATGTTTACCATCAAGTGAGGATAAATGATAGGCACCTGATCCATAGGTATGAGTTACGATGTATGGTCCAAGCCAATTAGGAGAAAATTTTCCCCGTTTACTTTTTTCTGCTTTGGTTACGTGTTGATTTTCTTTCAAGACAAGGTCACCAACTTGGAAGGTTCATTCATGAACACATTTTTCATAAGCACATTTGATACATTGTTGGTAAAATTGAAGGTGATCCAGAGCATTAAGATGATGTTCGTCTAATAACTCTAGTTGTGCTAAGTGGTCCTGACGAAAGTCATCATCAGTAAGCATGTCATGGAGAGAAATGTGGAGTGAGGGGATCTGGACTTCGAGAGGTAGAACAGCCTCTGTACCGTAGACCAGTGAAAAGGGTGTGGCCGCAGTGGAAGTGCGAATACTAGTGTGGTATGCCCATAGGGAAAAAGGAATGTGTGTATGCCAATCCTTCCCAGTATCATCAACCACTTTCATGAGAATTTTGTTGAGGGTTTTGTTAGTGGATTCAGCTTGGCCATTGGTTTGTGGGTAATAAGGTGATGAGAAACTAAGTTGAATGCCAAAGGCGTCATAAATTTTTTACAATGTTTTATTTTTGAATTGTTTTCCATTGTCAGTGATGAGGCGATGAGGAACACCAAAGCGACAAATGATGTGATGGTTAATGAACTCACAGATCTTCTCGGCTTTCATGGAGATGAGTGGTATGGCTTCCACCCATTTTTTGTAGTATTTGGTAGTAGTTATGATCCATTGATGGCGTTGGGAAGAATGAGGATTGATTTCTCTGACAAGATCCAAACCCCATTGAGAGAAGGGCCAAAGGTCACGAGTGACCTGTAAGGCATGACTGGGTGTATGATGAAGGTTGGAATGTTGTTGGCATTTTACACAATGTTTGACATAGTTCACAAAAATCATGGTTAAGGGTAGGCCAATAATAGCCTAGGTGAAGAATACGCTTAGCAACAGCAAGGCCACTAAAGTGACCTCCACATATGCCATCATGAACCTCCTTAATGGTATAAGGAATTTCAAAACTTATGAGGCATCGTAAGAGAATACCATCAAAGCTGCACTTATAGAGGATTCCCCCTAGAATGAAGAAACGAGAGACCTTTTTAAGGAAGGTGCATTTTCCATTACAGGTGAGATCAGAAGGTAAGATGGAGAGAGAAAGGTAGTCAGAGTACTGTTTATACCAAAGGTCACTTGGGTCAGGGGTGTCAGTTCTAATTGAGTAAACATCATGAGGTAAATAAGAAGGTGAATGGAGGCGTTGGATGCTGACAAATATTTTGGAATCAGTAGGGGAAGCAGGTATTTGGGAAGCTAAGCAAGCCATGGTATTGGTAAATTCATTGGTTGAACGTGGGATGGTTTGAAGGGTGTAATGATCAAAGGTGGTCAAAAGTATGTCTACATGATGTTTATACTTTTGAAGTATCTCATTACAACATTGGTACATACCATTGACTTGGTTGACAACCAATTGTGAATCACCAAAGATGTGGATTGATTTGACATCTAGGGCATATGCGACTTGGAGACCTAGTACGATTGCTTCGTACTCGGCAATCTTGTTGGTGCATTCAAAGTCTAATTTGAAAGACAAAGGCATGGGTTCTCCATCCAGAGGAATGAGGATAATACCAGCCCCACCCCCATGCTGACACTTAGAACCATAGAAAGAACAGTGTCATTTGGTAAGGGGGTTCATCCAGGGAAAGAGTAGCAATTGACTCATCGGGAAAGTCAAAATTAGAGGGTTGATCCCTGGAAATAGGTGCATCGTCTAGTTGGTCAGAGATAGCTTGGCCCTTGATGGAATTTTGATGAATGAATTTGAGGTCAAGATCAGCTAAAATGATAAGCCATCGCGCGACACGTTGATTTTGATAAGGTTTGGCATACATGAAGTGTAGGGGATCGATGTTGGTCATAACATAGGTTTTGTGGTTGAGTAGGTAATGTCAGAATTTAGTGGCAATGAAAACTAAGGCTAAGAAAAAAATTTCTAGATGGTTATATTGGGTTTCATAGTCCAAAAGAGTATGGCTTATGTAATAAACCACCTTCTCCCTATCTTGTTCATCGTGATGAGTGAGCATGGCTCCCAAGGAATGATCAGTAGCTTATATGTATAGGTAAAAATGTTGATCGTCTTTAGGTGGAATGAGTACGGGAGATTGGATAAGGCACTGTTTTAGGGCCTTAAAAGCTTTGTGATAGTCATCATCCCATTTAAAGGAGACATCCTTCCTAAGAAGATGATGAAATGGTTGACACCGATTAGATAATTGTGAAATGAAACGATGAATGGACTGTAATTTACCTTGTAGGCTACAGAGTTTTTTAAGATTAGTGGGTGGAGGCATTTCGAGGATGGCCTTGACTTTAGCAGGGTCAACTTCTATACCATGGAGGGAAACAATAAATCCCAGGAGCTTTCCTGAGAGAACCACGAAGACGCACTTTTTAGGGTGAAGGCAGACGCAATATTTAATGAGGTGGTCAAAGATGGTTTTGAGGAAATTGAGGTGCTCGACGCGAAGTTTAGATTTGGCCAAGAGATCATCCACGTAATCTTCTAATATGCAATGCATGATATCATGGAATATGTAAGTCATAGCACGCTGATATGTAGCACCAGCATTTTTAAGGCCAAAAGGCATGACTCGATAGCAAAAGGTTCCCCAAGGGGTGATGAAGGCGGTCTTGTGTTGATATTTTGGGCAAGCAAAATTTGGTTATAACCAGAGAAGCCATCCATGAGTGAGAGCATCTCATGACCAGTGGTAAGGTCAACCAGTTGATCAATACCAAGCAAGGGAAAGTCATCTTTCGGGTAGGCTAGGTTGAGGTCATGGAAGTCTGTGTAAATACAGAGTCCCCCTGTTGCTTTAGTAACAGGGAAAATGTTAGAAATCCAACGAGGATAATCAATGGGTAAGATGAAGGAAACGAAAAGAAGGCGCTGAAGTTCTTCTTTAACGAGAAGAGCAATGCGAGGGTGCATTTTCCTCAACTTTTGTGTGATAGGTTTGGCATCAGGAATGGTTACGATATTGTGGACCACTATGGTGGGGTCAATACTGAGCATGTCTACATAAGACCAACCGAAAACATGGTTATGATCTCGGAGAAAAGAACTGATGGCTTCCTGTTCAATAGCATCTAAATATTATCTGATCTTTAGGATGTGTGGGTCATCCTGAGTATGAATGTTAATCTCGATAGTTGATTCATCCAACATGGTTTACGTCTAAGAGGGTAATAACTGATGAATATATGAGTCTTCTGCACCAAGGTAGGTGAGTATGGATTCATCATCCTGACATTGAATGACATTAATTATAGGTGTGTCATCATCGATCATCTCAGGATATAGGAATGGAAGAGTGGAAGGGGCCTCACCCTCACGTTGATAAGTCAAAGGCCCCAAGGAAATGGTGTTTATGAAAATAAAAAGTTAGGAGGGCTAGATTCAAGATCCATCGACTCCGTCGGTGAGGGTGGTGATGAAGGTGGAGCGGGTGAGGGTGGTGATGAAGATGAAGGTGGAGAAGGGCTAGGGTCCTTAATGAGTTCAATGCGGGCTTGTTTGGTAGGAGGTTCGAGGAAGCCGATACCACTATGGTTGTTATGTTTATGGGTGGTACATGGAATAATAGTATGGCGGCCTTGCTCGTAAAATCCAAAACAAAAACCCTTCCACGCACAACGGTGTAGGAAGGTGTGGGTGAAACGGAAATTGGTAAGTGATTGGAAGTCAATGGAAAATGGGCGGGTTTATGATGGTGGTTCAGGTGTGTAAGTGGTAGTATCAAGTCCCCCATAGGTGAGACTAGTATGAATATGAGGAGGACCATAAAGGAGGTGTTCTCTTATACAGTGATCATAGCGAGGGTGTTGGTGAAGCCTTCCATACTCGTGCGGAGTAAGGAATGTGTTGACACTATATAGGCAGTACTCCCCCAGAGTGAGGTGTTGAAAACCACCTTCCAAGGGGTCAGTGGTTGGTATGTAGGTAGCTGGAATGGATGATGTGTCATAGGTCGATGTAGAGGTGGAGTTAATGTATTGGGAAGCTAATGGGTCAACTGTGGAGGTTATAGCAGTGATAGGAATAGAGGAGGTAGGTGTAGTGAAAGCAGTGACTGTACTGGTAGGTGGAGGTGTAGGTGAAGTGGTATTGGTTGTGGAGGTAGACGGCTTGACAGGTATGAGCACATCATTAGGTCGGTAAAGCATGTTACATGTTTTGAAAGGTGGTGGGTCAGCCGGAATGGTATAAGTGTGTCCTTCATGTTCAAACTTTACACAACGATGCAAATTGGAAGGAACGTAACCCATGACATGGATCCAGGGTCTACCAAGCAATAAGTTATATTGGAATTCCCCCTCCAAAACATAAAACAATTCTGGAATAGTGCGGGGGCCCATGCGAACATGAAGGATGACAGTTCCTAGTGTGGAGGTGATAGCATCGTTGAATGAATGCAACATGACTGAATGTTTATGCATATAATTATCAGGTATGCGCATTTGATAAAATGCATGGGATGAAATGATGTTAATGCTAGCGCCTCCATCAATCATCACACGGCATACCCGTATGTCGTCAATGTGGACGGAGATGAAAAGGGCTAGGTCCGGGTCATCATTTTGGTGTGGCGTGATCTCTTCCTCTGAGAAGCTAAGGGAGGCCACTTGGTGAAATAGATGGGGTGAAGATGAAGGTGGTAATTTAGTGAGAGAGGCCACATGATGGGGTGTGATAATTGAGGCTACGGGTGTAGGGTCATTGGGTAAAACCTCAATAGATTGAAGAACCTCCATGAGGGTTTGGCGATGGGATTCCGAGGTTTGGATGAGGTCATATAAGGACATTTTGAGGGGAGATTGGTGTAATTGTTTTAGCATGGTGTGATGTGTGAAGCCATTAGAAATGGGGTACGTGGGGCCACAGATAGTTATTTTAGGTATGGGTGTAGATGGTATGTTGGGTATAGGATTGGTTGGTAGGTCATTTGCCTTTTATTTTCCCTTCTACGCATGTGTAGTGACGTGTATCATGTTGATTTAAGGGGAGTTGGAAAATGGAGAAGGTGTAGGATGAGTGGTATAACAACATGAAGGGAAAAAACCTATTGGAGGTGAAAAACCTTGTGAGATCAGTTGGGCACAATGACATTTGGGTGGTGGCATGGCAAGTTCTCAGATACGAACCATGTTAGTTTCAAATCTTGAGGGTGGCTCTAAGAGTGGTGAGGGTGGAGGTTGTGGTTGTTGAGTGGGCAGTGTGGGAATGGGTGTTGGTGAAGAAGGATCCTTGTCAAGAAGGTCGTCATCATCAAAGTTGGTTTCTAGTGGACACAATTAGATAAGGATAGTTTTCAAGTCCTCACATTTTTCCACATCGTGCCCTGGCAAACGATGGTATGCACAAATTTTATTATCATCAAACCCTTTTGGCTTGGGTTTGAGGGGGTTGTAAGGTCGAGAGGCGGTAATGTGATAACAGAAGTCTCGAGGAGGTTGGTTAAAATTTTGGCATATGACCCTGCTAGTGGATCACAATGGGAAGTGACCGTGGGCTTTGGTGTGGGTGTAGTTGATTGTCGAGGACTTGTTTTTGGAATAGTAGGAATGGGTCGAGTTACGGTTTTAGGTGTTGGTGTGGTTTTAGGTATCAGTCATGTTTGTCTGGGTAGGGGTACAATAGATGAACAGGTAGGGGGGTGTGTGGTTGTTTTGACTACCTTATTGTGGGGTAGTGGGGTTTTGTTTTTGGGTTGCAATTTCTTGGGTAAAGGTGATGTGGGTGTACGAGGTCTAGAAGGAAAAGTAGGTGGACGAATAGGGTTGGTGGTCGGGGTGACCCCTAAAGTGGTAATAGGTTTAGTTGAGGCAAATGTTGTAGGTGTGGGTTTGGGTTTAGATGTAGGTTGGGTTATGGGTAAGGGTGTGGTTTGAGCACTAACAGCCATCATGGAAGGGATTGCGACAGAGGTGGTTGTATTTGGTTTAATTGGTCAAAATATGTTTGGGTAGATAATGGAGGTATCAGTGAGGAATATCTTCTTCTGTGTTGAGACGAGGAGTAAGAGGCGCCCCCATAGTAAAGCCCTATCCACATAATCTAAGTGATTGGCCAAATGTGAGAATGACACGTCTGTGGGTGGAGTTGGTGAGGACCTAATGGCAATTCCCGTAAAATGTGTCTTAGAGATGGGGAATTGGCTAGCTTCATCCTCCGTGGGCAAGAGAGCCAAAATTAGGTCAGCGGGATTTTGGGTAGTGGATGGAGAACGCTCACCAAGAGGCAAAGGTATCTCAACTGGGTCGATGATAGGTGGAGGAGATGATGGGAGCTCATCTATAAGTAGAGTAATAGATGTGCACGCCTTTGTGGGTGGAGGAGGCAATGAGTGCTCCTCTATGGGTGGAGGAGATAATGGGAGCTCCTCTATGGGTGGAGGATGTACTGTAGGTAAAGGTTCTCTAAGTGGTGAAGCTAGGGGCGAGATGGGCTCAATGTTAGTGGAAGACCCTTCCGTTGGTGATGAAGGAGATGCAAGGTGTTCCTCTGTTGGTGAAGGAACATGAGAGGTTGGTTCCAATGCAGAAGGAGGATTTCAGGCTAGGATCTCCTCTATGGAAGGAATATGGGGTAGTTGGGAGGTGACAGGTACCACGTTAAATATAGCGTGAACCTCGTGGGTATGGGTATCATGAGTTGAGGTCTCACCGGTTTGATCGGATGAAGGGGCATGGTTGGGAAATAGTTTCTTGAAGATTTGTAGATTTTGGTTGGGGGTGGCATTAGGATTATCCACAGTTAACTCACCTTTCTCAAGCATTTCTTGGACAATATTTTTGAAAGTGATGCAGTTACCATCACTATGACCCTTAACTCGATGATAATTATAGAAATCATGTTCTTTATACCATACAGGCATGGGGCGAGCAAGGTCAAAACCAGTGTGTGGTTTTATAGGTGGAAGGGTGATGGCTCTTTCTTTGATAAGCTTTTCTAGGACAGAAGATTAAGGTTCCCTAATTGGGGTATATTTTTGCTGCTCTCGTCTAAATTGAAAAGTTTGGATAGGTGAGAGATTAGATGAGGGTGTAGCCTGATTTGATGGATGAGTTGGGCCGGCCTTGAGTACCACTTAGTTAGCGGTGCCCTTAGCTTTTTAATAATTGGTTTGTGGTTTGGAAGAATAAGAGGTATCATTTGACTTGAATGCCAAATTCTTATTGCATAATTAGATTTTCTTCTCTTCGATGGCCTGAATCTCTAACTTTCGTGCCATAGTGAATGCCTCATCGAATGTTCAAAAGGTTTGGACCTACAAGGTCGGGGAGATATGTCTAGCGCAAGCCTGTGTGAAGAGCTCAATGAGTTCAGTTTGTGGTATTTGGAAGGTAAGTTGATTGATCAGGATGCGCTAGTGAGCGACAAAATCTATGATAGATTCGTCCTCATACTGATGTGTGGAATATAGATTGGTCATGGTAACCTTCTTGACGATATTGATAGAGAAATGATCCAAGAAGGCTTGGGCTACCTGATTGAATGAGAATATAGAGTGTTTAGGTAACCCACTATACCAATCTAATGTAGGTCCAGTGAGGGACATGGGAAAGGTTCTCAAAAGTAAGGCATCATCATGATGGTGATCAGATAACACCCATGTTTGAATGACTGCAAATGTTGTTGTGGGTCTTCTTTGCTATTAAAACGATTGAATTTAGGCATTTCCCAATGCACAAGGTATGAAAAAATTGGAATGGATGGGTGAATAGGCTAGTTGCAAATCTTGTCGCAGGTGAGAGTGTTGCAGGAACCGGAAATCGATGCCTCCAATGTCTGCATCTTGTCCAACATCAATTTAATTAGGTCATTGGTGGGTTGTGATGATTGGATGCCTCCTGTAGTGTGAGAAGGTTGGTTTTGGGCATATAATGGGGGTGGCACTCTAGTGTATGGGGCTACCATGTAGGGTGGTGGAGAAGAAGGTAGTGAACCACCTTCTAGCCCCACTCATTAAATGACATATTCCATGAAACTTATTCATGCCATTTTGGGTCTAGCCGAATGCATATTCTGCGGTGGAAGGGTAGATGAAAACCCTAGTGTCAATCAGGGGATCATAATCTATGGAATGGAAAGCTCCTCCCATTCTGAAACTGGGGGTCATATGGTCACCGACTATTTATGGTGGTAATGTAGCTACAGGTATGCTAGTGACTCACTAGGCTTGGATTTAGGTTGTCTTTGGAATAATCGTTTCTAGAGTACATTGGATGTCAAATGGGGGCCATGGAGTGGTAACATTATGCAGCAGTCACAACGTGTTAGAGGACTTAACTCATGTAAAGAGTGCATTATGGTAAGTCTTGATCTAATTATCACTTAATCATAGATAGGGCAACGATGCGTGTGTGGTGTACGAGATTTGGTGGGATAGATTATTTTCACGTCGTATTCAATCTCCCACATCTCACTCTGATAGATGAAATCACTGTCAGTCCATGAATGCGAGAAAAGGGAAAACATATTGAAATCCTCGGGTGTTCGGGGGAAGGAGTATATGACTAACTCCTACAGACACTCAAAGTGATTGGTTATCGGCTGGATGGGACCCATGGCTGGTAATAAGATAGGAACACTCAAGCTCATATAAAATCCTTGTTAGGAGTGGTGGATAACGTATCTCTGACCATATTTAACATTAAGGTGCACTTGCTTGTCTTCGGGTCAGCACCATGTGAACAAACTAGTTGATTAATTTGGGCTGCTCTAATCTCCACATGATCTATAGAGAATCATCAGAGTACTAAGTGAATCTGGTGAGAATAACACTAGATTATAGTCCTAAATACACTCTCTTATAATGCAACATAGTATAACCGATGCAAGTTAGAACAAAGAAACATCAGTCAGGGGTCATTTGTATCGGTCATTGTACGCTAAAGTCGGATAGTGAGTGACACAGCAAGGCAATAGGTAAAACTCAAACATCTATGCCATTTTCTTAAGGATGCTAACAAACGTCAATGGGAATACATGATCAGTGACAGAGACTGTGAAACAGTGGCTACCGTAAACATCAAAATAAACATAGTACTATAAATTAGGTTATTAAAATAACCTAGTACCAAGGTGGTGGTGGGTATCCAAATTGATCGTCCCTTAGAAGCCGAGCAACATTACGATGATTTAACTGTGACACTCAGAGACAGTGATGAATAATAACTCGTTATGTAGCTGAGAAATCTGATGTAGAACTAGACTCTTTGTCACTCTGAAAATGATGGATGAAATGGCCCAGGCACCTTCATCAGGTGAAGCCAGATCTATCACTCACTACTATGATACGTAACGTGCATTTCGATGAGGTTGAGAAGTGACGAACGTGCTCTTGTAACCTCTATTAACACAAGGACACGCAAGAAATCACTAAGAAAAATGCATATTTTTTAGGAGTGAACCTTGAGAATTATATTTGATCAACACATGCAAAATTTAGGGACTCTCACAAGTTGTCATGTCTAAAGAGTGGAGATATTTTGGTGAAAACGGTTTCAGGTTACTAAGAAGGACATCTTAAAACCTGAGGTTGCTTATGTATATTTAGGTGGTAGTAGAGTTGTTTCATTCTAAAGTATGACTCACACAGAGCAGCAAACTGGGTGCCCACTTTGTTGTAGGATTCATAGTTATCACCTGACAGCTTTTTCCAGGTAGGCATATTAAACAATATGAAGTTGATTTCATTTTAGATATTTGTAGAACCTTTGGTAACAATTGGACAACTTGAAAGACAAAAGGACTATCAGAATAGCTTTTCAAAATATTCATTTGTCAACCATCAACTGTGTACATAAATGGATCCCCTGATCTGCATAGTTTGCCCTACAATCTAATATGAGCTAATTCAACACGAAGCCTTGAGCTAAAGGAATGCAATTAAAAATTAACAACCCTTGGTTCGAAACGCCTAAATGGGATGACACTCATAAGGCTTAAGAGGAATAGGGATGCTCTTATCAACAACGATGAAAATAAACATGATTTTAAATTGTTTATCTTAATTACAGGAAAAGAAAAGCTCTTCTCATAGATGAAAATTTATAATTCCACTAAACTAGGTGGGTTAACAAGGAATAAGATCCTATGTGATTTACAGGGATTTTAACATAAGATTGCAATAGGAACATAAAACACACAATATTTTCCTAGGACATTTCGAATATATTCAAGCAAACACAGATTTTTCCCACCGAGCATGCCAACATAAATCACCTGATTCTTATATCTATTCTTTGAAGTGTTGAAAAAACAAATAGGGGTAACGAGTTTAGGAGGAATACATGTCTCAGATGTTGGTCAATAGGTTTTACACTCGCGTACCATCTTCACACGATCAATAGTCTAAAACATCAAGGGATTAACAAGTTTCTTATATGGTCTCTCAGGAAGAAGGGCTTTCTCAAAATTTCTCGTAAGAATTAAGACCCCTAACCATTTGTAAGAGTATTAAACATTGCATTTATACAATGACACTGCCTCAGCGTCATCCCAAAATATCCCCCCAAAACGAAGAATACTTCGTAGATGGCTATCAGTCCTTTGTTTGTTAACAAATTCGTCTCAGAAAGTGATGTTTAACAAATTTACACCCAAGCTGCCAGGTGGAAAAATCTTGAACTAATCACATTTCTCAGACTCTCAACCATGAGTACGATGCCATAGCATAGATTTTTCACATTCCTTCTAATCATTCTTTTATTCTATCATGTGAGAAATCCAAAGGTCTTTAATCATTTGTTATGGGTCTCTACAGGCTTTGTATAGCTGGATCTAACAAGCAGATCACAGGTTCATGGGGGTGAGAAAACAAATTGAGAAATGAGTAGCCCTCACATGGATGCCTAGGCTATGTCGTGCCTCTACAGAAACTGAATTTTGGTGCACAGATTATTCCGACGGTGGTTACGCTGTGACCGTTTTAGTTGGGTACTGTGACATCTAAGGATGTCACATGGAAACACCCACTGTGTTCTGCTTGGTGCAAATGCACAAGGTGAAGTATAGATGCATGTTCGCAAATGAGTGTGAGCCTATCCATGTGTATATGTTTGGTGCAACTATCAAAGATGAAGTTCTGTCATCACCAATCCGACACTATGATAATTCTTCACCAGGAACTCCTCATGCTATGGTTATTTACTAATGCACAGCCTTTAGTTTGGTGGATGAAAGAATACCATAGACTGATGATAAATCTGAAATGTCAGTGTAGATTATAATATCAACATGAAATTGTTATAATCTCACCCATGAGGGACTTCAAGTGTTACTGACTTCACTTGCCTTTCAACAATAACTATGGGAGAAACTTCACAATTACACCTCTTAATGACTTCTTTAACACACTTACTCATACAATATTTCTCACTACTTCCTTCTGTGCTAAATGAGGGGGGTGGCCTCTTTATTTATAGGAATTCAGGCTTATCCACCCTATCTCTAAGATAGGATAGGAAATCTCTTCTGGCCAATCATATTCCATGCCTAAACTCTTGCCTTTACATGTAGGCTTATCTTCTAAGATAAGATAAACCTTATAATCTCACATGGGTTCCACCTTTTTAGACTTTTCCACAAATAAAATACACAAAATATTTATGACATCACTCTTTGTCCTTATTAAAAATATAATATTTCTAATTCCTAATCATGTAGACCCTACTTCTCTACTTACCCCAACTTTGACATTTTAACATTACCAGGACCACTTACGACAAATATTTACTTTTTAGCACAACATTCCTATTGTAATTTGACTATTACTGTACTCTACTTTATTAGCGGCATAGTACTGACGGTGCCATTATCTTCTATTAGACGCCACTACTAATTATACTTAACAAAATCTTATTCCTAATACATACATTAATAAAATAGAAATTACAGAGGAAAATTTTAATGTCGACATTTTCCCCCTTCCTAGCTTCTACTCCATCCTCGGAGTAGACTCTTATGGACATTCTGAAGCTGGTGCGTGGAAAATCTTTAACTTGTCATGGTTGACCCATTTCGTGATGGGAGTACCATTCAATTCCTCCAGTCGGTATGTACCATTTTCATGCACAACTGCTATTTTGTAGGGCCCCATCCATTTTGCAAGAAATTTTCTCTGTCTTTTTTTTTGTATCTGAAATCATATACTAGAACCAAGTCATTCACATGAAATGGAGACCAACGGATCTTTTGATCAAAGTATTCCTTCTGCTTTATTTTCTTCTTATAGCTTGTATCCTTCGCTATTTCTCTCATTTCCTCTAGCAAATGAAGATGTACCAACCTTTCTTTTACTGAATCACTTCCATCCATCCTTTCATTTTTCATAACTCTCACAGTGGGAATATCAAACTCAATAGGAAGAATTGGATCAATGCTATAAGCCAACTAAAATGGGGAGTATCCAGTTGCTGACTATGATGTTGCCCTATATGCCCACAATGTTGCATGAATCCTTGTATCCCACTTATGTACCTGCAAGGCTACATCTTTTGCTAGAATTTGACACAACACAAAATTAGTTCATTCCACCTGTCCATTTGTGCTTAGCTTGTATGTTGTTTCCTTCCTATGCTTAATAGAAAACTTGTTGACTAGGGCTTCTACCACCTCATTAATGAAGTGGCTTCCTTGATCTGGTACAATTTCTAATGGACAACTAAATCTGGTGACAATGCGTTCATATATGAACCTTGCCACTTCATCCATGGAAGTTGTTTTCAATGGCCTAGCTTCAACCCACTTGGTTAAATAATCTGTGGCAACTACAATATACTTATTTTGGCATGGGGTAGCTGGAAGTGGACCTACAATGTCTATTCCCCTCTTTTCAAAGGGACCAAGTGGAAGAATAGGGCATAATGGAGCTGATGAAGTTTTACGGTTACCATGTGTTTGACAAATATCACATGTCTTACAATAATTATAACAATCTCTAAAAAGAGTGGGCCGGTAATAACCTGCATCCAAGATCCTTCTTGCTGCAAGTTGTCCAGAGAAGTTTCCTCCACATGTACCATTGTGGAATTCTTCTATCAGCTCCTTCCCTTGATCACGTCCAACTGCCCTCTTGTACTATCCATCAGGTCCTATTCAAAATAATACTCCATGTAGAATAGAATATGGACAACTGGCTTGAGTAATCTTCCTCTTAGTCTTTACATTGGCACCATTAGGAAACTTGAATTCATTCAGATAATTCTAAATATCTATGTATTCACTAGGGATTGTGTCAAGGGATAACAATGCTACATCTGGGAAATCATCATCATCACAAGATGAATGTAAACCATCATAGGCTCGAGAGAGTGCATCTGCATTGACATGCTTCTTTATTGGCCTATCTATAATATCAAATTCAAATTCTTGTAGAAAAATTATCCATCTTGCTATCCTCCCTAATGGGTTAGGCTTATTTACAATATATTTTAGAGCCTAATGATCTATTACAGCGATAAATTTCTACCCTGGAAAGTAATTTCTAAACTTCTTTACAACAAAAATGATAGCTAGAGCCTCTTTTTTGAGTTATAATATAATTTATCTCAGCACTGCTCATTTGTCTACTCCCAAAGTAAACTAGATGATCATTCCCATTTTCATATATTTGGCTCAGAGTACTTCCCAGTGCTACATCTAAGGCATCAATATACACAATGAGTGGCTTGCTCCAATCTGGATTCTTTAAAACATGTGAAGACACCAAAGCTTCCTTCAGTTGTTCAAAAGCTTCATGTGCCTTATTTCTTGGTTCATAAGTAACATCCTTCTTCAAGAACTGGGTTAGTGGTTGTGTAATTTTTGAGAAATTCTTGATGAACCTTCTATAGTAACCCACATGGCCTAAAAATGATCTCAACTTACTTCTATTCATAGGAAATGGTAACTCTTTGATTTTTGAAACTTTATCAGGATCAGTACCAATACCATCTCTGGATACAATATGCCCTAACAAAACACCTTTAGAACATCCAAAGACACACTTTGTAGGGTTTATTGAGGCTTGTGCTTCATCTAACCTATGAAATGGTATCTCCATCTGGTGCAGGTGGTCCATCTTGCTCCCATAGATGTAAAAATCATTCAGAAATACTCTGATGAAGTTCCTAATGTAGGGTTCAAACACCCTATTCATCAAGTGCTGGAATGTTGCCAAAGTATTACACAACCCAAAAGGAATAACTCTATAAGAAAACATTCCCCAATGAGTGGTGAACATGGTCTTCAGTTGATCTTTCTCTGCTATACAAACTTGGGTTGTATCCACTATATCCATCAGCAAAACTATAACACTCATGACCAGCTACTTTATCCAAGATCTGATCTGAGAATGGAAGAGGGTAATGATCCTTCTTTGTTGCCTTATTGAGCTTCCTATAATCAACACAAATGCATAGCTTCCTATTCTTTTTTATTGAGATCACAATGGTAGACACCCATTATGAATTCTCCACAACAAATATGAATCATGCATCAAGCAAATTATCTATTTCTTCTTTTATAGTCTTGGAAAAATTAGGATTCATTCTATATGGCATTTTCTTTATGGGCTTAGCACCATCTACCAGCTCAATAGAATGTTCTACCCAACTCACTTGATGGAGTTCCTTGTAGTCAAAAGTGAATATGTGTATGTATCTTCAAAAGAGCTGGAGGTAGCATTCCTTCTCATTCTTCATCACAGCATCACCAATATTTATTTGTTGGAGACGATCATCAATTTCTTCTTCAGATAATTTTATGGGTTCATAAGTCGGTGTGACTGGAAGGATATCCATGACCGAAACATCAACCTCACTTTCTTCATCTTCTGTGTCCACTTCACTGGTACTAGAGTAATCAGAGGATGTCCAATCATCAGTTTCATCACTTGAATCCACAAGTTCTATCTTATGATGCCAAGGGATCATGTTTATCTTCACCCTCGCTCTGCCACGTCCAAGTGTCATGAAAACCTTCATTCCAGTAGTTTCTTGCATGAACTCTCCTTAGCCATAGTCTTCCCAACAACATTTGGTATGCAATAGTACCATTTTTTTATCACCTAAAATTCTACCACACATACAACACACATAACAGATATTGCCACATTTGAAACAACACCTTTTGGTTTAGTTTTTCCCTTATTTAATGACCTTAACATAAGTGTTGAGGGGGCGATCAATTTTTAAACCCAACATATTCGTTACATAATTGGTCATTACATTAACTGTAGCACCTCCATCAAATAAGACATCATGAATTGAAATACCATTACATAATACCTCAGCTTGTGGAGTGTAGGGATCTTCCTCTACCTCCAAAATAGGGACCTCAACTTCCTTCCTTTGTTGAGCATTGATTCCACTTCGCAGCTCCCGCCTCTTCTCAGAAGACATAGCCAAGTGTTGACCATATGTAATATTTGCAGGCCTGTTGGACAGATCTTCTAAGATGGAGTATGGTCCTTGTCCCTGTGAAATCAGAAAATTCTGCACACCCAACTTTCTTCTCCTATGTTTCTTACTGGTTTCGCCTTTCATCTTCTTAGGATCATTTCCGTCTTGGTTATCTTTTTCTTTCTTTCTTTTTGTTACAAACACATCTACTTCATTATTTATGCTCTTATCTAATACATCAAAATAATTCACAGGTTCTTTTCCTTTATCATTATCTTTTGTACCAGATGCAGAAGCTCTATCTGGAGAAATATACTTATAATGACCCTTTTTATAACAACCATAACATACAACTTCAGAAATATTTCTTTTTGGACCTCTATCTCCTCCCTGAAAGAACTAAATTCCTTTCCTCGAAGAAGATCAATACTTAACTGACCCATCTTCTTGAGCAGATCTTCATACTCAGTAGATGTACTAGGAGAAAATATTTGTGCTCACCGAGAGTGGTTGCGGATTCTGGACCAAAGGTGTTGGTGTAGGCTCTACCTTAGCAGTAATTTCTTTGGGATCCTCTTCCATGCTTTATTCTTGCCTTCTTATAATCTTCTTTGCTTGTTCAATGGTAGTTGAGTGGTCATACTTCACTCGTTGTCTGATATCTGGCTTCATCCAAAGAATGAAGTGCTTACAGAGGAGATTATCCATGTCATTTATCAACCCATCCACTAATCCTTCCTTCCAGATCTGGGCATCGAGCTTCCTCCTTAGCTCTAGAACATGAGCATGATAATCCCTTATCTTCTCCTTCTCTCCTTGGGATAGCTTTATGATATCGATCATGAGATCTGCATATTTCTTTTGTTCACCAAATTCTTCAAGAAAACTTTCAGTTAATAAATCCCATGAATTTTTCACATTATCACCTAGTGTTTTAAACCACCTAAGGGCTGAACCATCCAAAAAGGTAGGAAAAAATTCAGTCCATTGTTCCCTTCTTATGAGGCCATTACAAATACAAGATTGTTTAAACTCTTGAATGAAAGAGGAAGCATCTTCATTAGATTGGGATGAAAAAATAGGAATCTTCCCCATTTTCAAAATTAACCACAGTGAAATACCAACCCACAAGTACAATCAACAAGACTTATGTGCACAAATAATTGGAATCACTATAATAGAAAGTGACTTTACACCTTTCTATAGTAAAATAGAAATGAACATGGTAAACTATGGTAAAAATTGACTTACTGCAATAAAAAAATGACTCTACTGTGTTAAACACTATTCACGGTAAAAAATGAAGTTGCTACTGCGGTAAATACTATTCATGGCAAAAAGTGAGTTTACCATGGTAACTAGTATGCAAAATAAAAACAAGGTTACCCTCCAAATGTTTTCTGACTAAGTGGGAATATCTCTCCAGAAAATCCACCAACGAGGAATGGTCCCAGCAAAGGAACTAAAATGTCATCACCAATCCGGCACTATGATAATTCTTCATTGGGAACTCCTCGTGCTATGATTATTTACTAATGCACAACTTTTAGTTTGGTGGATGTAATCTGGAAACACAACAACAAACATAACACAAGTATAACCATAGACTATGATAAGAAAGAATGATGATAAATCTGAAATATCAGTGTAAATTATAATATTAACATGAAATTGTTACAATCTCACCCATGAGGTACTTCAAGTGTTACTGACTTCACTTGCCTTTCAACAATAACCATGGGATAAACTTCACAATTACACCTCTTAATGACTTCTTTAACACACCTTCAAAATGATGGCTTCCTTTACACACTTACTCATACAATATTTCTCACTACTTCCTTCTATGCTAAATGAGGGGGGTGGCCTCTTTATTTATAGAAATTCAGGCTTATCCACCCTATCTCTAAGATAGGATAGGAAATATCTTCTGGCCAATCATATTCCATGCCTAAACTCTTGCCTTTACATGTAGGCTTATCTTCTAAGATAAGATAAACCTTATCATCTCACATGGGTTCCACCCTTTTAGACTTTTCCACAAATAAAATACACAAAATATTTATGACATCACTCTTTGTCTTTATTAAAAATATAATATTTCTAATTCCTAATCATGTAGACCCTACTTCTCTACTTACCCCAACTTTGACATTTTAACATTACCGGACCACTTACAACAAATATTTACTTTTTACCACAACATTCCTATTGTACTTTGACTATTACTGTACTCTACTTTATTGGCGGCGGCGTACCGGTAGCGTTGTTATCTTCTATCGGACGCTACTACTAATTATACTTAACAACATCCTATTTGTAATAAACACATTAATGAAATAGAAATTACGGAGGAAAATTTTAGTGTCGACAGGTCAATAGGGGCAAGATAAACAATGGATAATAAAATGATGACGAAATGAAATAAACTAGGAAAGTAGGATGTTATACTTACTTAGATTCCGTTCCTGAATGCCTTTGTGTGAGGGATGGAGGTGCTTATGATGGGTTTGAAGGTTGCAAGTGATCACCAACTGAAGAAAATCTTCTGCATGGGCTGCATGTACACTCCTTTTTGCTTGGATAGATTAGATCATGGTTGGGATGGTTGTTCAGGAGAAGATGCTTAATCTCCTTCCTTGCATGTGATTTTTGGCTAGAATTGGCTCTCTGAAGATGCATTATCTCTCTGAGATGTGTTCTTTCTCGTCAATCTTCTCTCAATATTTTCCAACCTTGGGAATAAGGTAGTTTAGGGGTTAAAAGGGGTAACCGACGGTGATCCGGCTTAACCGGTGACGGTTAGGGGTAGCCGGCATCGGTCAAAGCGGGATTTCCTAGGTTTACTAAACTAGGGAGATCCTCCTGATTTCCTTGGATCTCAAGCCGTTATCCCATGGATTAGACTGGGAGCTTCTTGTGAGCATGTGGGAATGTGGTTAGAGGGAATGTAGGCATTGATTTTTAGGGTTTGGGTAAGTCTTAGTTAGTCATGGCAACTTACTAAGAATAGGTCTTATGTTGAGTTGGCTTGGTGAGGTGTCTAAGTTAACTATATGTGTAGATATTATTTAAATAAAATATTCAAATAATAAATATAGTGAGGATAATGCATTAATTAAATTAAATTAATATTAGTGGGGTGAAGGGGGGTCATGGCTAGGTTAATGTAATAAAGGGTGCTTATTGGTCGAGGTACGAAAGGGGAGTGTGACTTGATTTTAGTGTCTACACCAAGCTTAATTTCTTGAATTTCCTCATTCAAGAACTTCAAGTACCACAATTGGCTTAAGATCTACCTGAATGGTGTTACATAAGCATCTGAAATCAATTAGAACATAAATCCCTACTGGATTGGTGGATAATTGTGTAGTTTTCAATATGTACCTATCCTAAACACTGTCTTGAATCATCTCATCCACTGGTATATCACCAAAACAATGTGGTATAGGAAAGTGGAATATTGGTGACCGATAACCAATTAGGAACCAAGTGTTTTCATATTTAATAGAAAGTCAATGTAAACATTTACCCTTCTCGGATTTGGTATTATATTAGGATAGGAGTGCATCTCCTTCCTTTACATTTCAAGGTTCATTTCATTCCAATGCATCCGACATGATTTTACTAATCCCCTTCCACTATGGGTAATCATGTTCCTTACTTTCTCATGTGCATATTTTCTCAATTTCCATCCCCACTTTCTAATCTCCTTGTATCCTATATACTTGTTATAATCTTCCATGACTACCTTTGGGTTTGAATCCTCTACCTTGACCATCTATGGCTAAACTTTCTATGGATTCCTGTAGTCTTCTATATATTTCTCTGTGTCCAATTCATTTATGAAGTTATAAATAAGTGTTTTGACTGGTACATCTCCAACATAGAGGATTGGAATCCAATCCCTATCATATTCAAGGGAATAATTATACATGTATAACTCACATAACAAGCACTAAATTTCTTGAGGACCGTTCAAACATAATGTCAAGAAATTAATAGATCTACTGATGTCAAATTTCATGTCAGAGTTAATACAGGTAAGTTGGATCTACAACATCTTCTCATTCAGGAAAAAAACATAGACATTTAAAGGATTCATGTGTCTAATTATCTCATAGGCCACTTTAAGTGTCTCATCCTGCTTCTTCTTCAGCCTTTCAACCTCTTTATCCTTGGCCTCAGGGAAAATTTTACCTCATGTAGGAAGCCCAGTAACTACAGCCAAAATATCATCATTCACCTTCACTATTAAACCCTTGACCTTAGATTCTCCATCCTTAAATGTGGCAACAAATTCCTTAAGCATAGACTCATTAAAACCATGGAATTTGCTAATGTAGTCCATTTATCCACTGTTATGAAAATACTACAAAATTTGCGGCTGGTTGAGAATATGGGAATGCTATGTCGGCTCATGGTGGATTAATTCTCCCCTCATTCTCAATTATGCAGCTTTCTCATCTATGGTACTAAAATTGATAGTTTTTGGAGGAATGATGTAAAAATCAAACTATGGGATATTATTTGAGTGCCTTATTTTTTAATTCTGAGACTGACTCACACAAAATGTATAGGGAAAACAAATTTTATTTTTTTTATTGCAGCAAGCATGTGAGGTAAAGTGGTATGACGAAGTGGGATGACATGGAGTGATAGCTCATAGGATAAATGCAGCAATGTATAATTACATTAAAGACATTATGGCATGGTGTAAATACTAATTAAAATAATTATACTAACAATACTTTAATAAAGTGGTTGGAGTGCACTTAACTCAAGGAAAATTTAGGATGATGATAGCACATGCATTGTGGTAATTGTGCCCTTGTTGCATATTGGTATGTTACGATGTTGTAGATATTGTTGTTGTAAGCATATGCAAAACTTGTACTGTAGGTTCCTTACTTAAATCAGATAGTTCTCAAAGAGGGAATATTGACCTGTTCATGTACCAACTATCTCGATCACCACTCACATGTGTAGATTGTTCCTTATTTTTCTCCATGAAATTATGAGTTCCACTAAATATGAAAACAAAAATAGAGTTTTTTTGCATATTGTTGCAAGTGGAAAATCCAATATTTTCATTGTCTCCCTATGTCAAATATTATGCACTCTTACAACATATACATTAAATATTGTAAAACAAAAATACTAAAAAAATTAAGTTTCAGCAGAGTGTTTTTTATCATAAAAAGTGATGATCACAAAAATTTTATGCTCCCATGGGATATCCAGCAAGCTGAGTATACCAAGGCCACTGAAACATCTCATTCCTCTAAAATTTCAGAAGATGAACCAACATGCTCAACTTCTGATCTTAACTCTGATGTTCACATTTCCATCTGATTTTGATTTCCTCTAAACTATTGCATGAAGGTGTTTCTATCAGTTGGCTTCTTGTATAATCTCAACCTATGTCCATTGACCAGTAGATTGAACCTCATAGGATGTATGGTGGTGAGTTTTACAACTCCATTCGGAAAGATTTTCTCAATCTCATTTGGACCTAACTACCTTGTCCTGAGTTTTTCCATATGGTCTTTGTACTTCGATACAAACAATAAGGCCCAGTAACCTTCTTGAAATTGTCTTTTCTTGATGAACCTATCATGCCATTTGATACTCTTCTTTTGTATTGCCTTTGTATTATGCATAGCCTATCTCCTCATTTCATCCAACTCATTGAGTTGGAGAATCCTCTTCTTTTGAGCTTCAAATAAATATATGCCTAGTTCTATTGTAGTAATTAATGTCTTGTTTTAAAATTCAATAGGGATAATAGTAATCTTTTCATACAAACTCTTGAATGGTGTAAAGCATGTTGTTTCCTTCCATGTTTTGTTGAATGCCCATATTGCCTCTCGAAGCCTTTATAACCAATCTTTTATGTGGAGTGAAATGGTTTTTGTAAAAAATAACTTCTATCTCCTTGTTTGTCACCACTACTTGGCCATTAGATTGGGGATTATATGGTATAGACTTCATATACCTTATTTCACACTCTTTAGCTAGATCAGAAATAACTTCACAAGTAAAGTGTGTACCTTGATCAATATCAATTTCTCTTGGCACTCCATACCCAGTGAGAATGTGATCATAGAGAAACTTGGCTACTTTCTCACTCTTCTGAATTGGTAGTGCTTTTAGCTTTTTCCACTTAGATAATTTTTGCACACCAAGTTGTATTCCTTCTACTGGGATTTAGGATCTATAAGACCAATGAATTCTAAACTCCATTTTTCAAATGATTGCAAGACCAAGTGAGGTTGCAATGCAATTTCATCTGATTTGGCAGGCTTACCCATTCCTTGACATCTATAACACCTCCTCATATATAGTGTTGCATCTTTATGAAGTGTTGGCCAGTAATAGCTTGTTTTCAGCACCTTCTGTGTTGTTCTTTTTGCAACAATTTTTCCTCCACAAGGTTCATTGTGGCAGGCTCTAAGAACATCATAAATATCCTCACAACCAATGCATATTCTCATGAAATTATCATGCCCTGTGTGAAACATAAATCCAACTATCTAAAAAAATGCATAAAATTCTCAACTATGTATTTATTTTTCAGAATATAAGTAGTGTGGAGGTGTTTTACCTGAAACCAAATAGTTGGTTATGTCTACATACCAAGGATTTTTTGTGGAGATCGAAAATAAATTATCATCTAGAAAAGATTCATATACTACCTACTCTTCATCATTGGTGTCCATTCTTGAAAGGAAATATTCTACCATGTTGTCCTTTCTAGGTTTTTTGACAATAGTGACATTAAACTCTTACTAGAGTAGTAACCATCTAATTATTATACTACTCACAACTAGTTTATTAATCAAATATTTAATTGTTTTATGATCAATATGAATGAATACTGGATAACCTATGATGTAGTGCCTGAAATTATTGATAGCATAAACAACTGCTAAGAATTTATTCTCTATGAATTTGTAATTAAGTTCAACATGTTGCAAGTTCTTGCTCACGTGATAAATTGCATATTTGAGAACTTCAACTTTCTGTCCCAAAATAGCTCTAATGGCATGGTCTAAAGCATTAGCATGAATATAGAATGGTAGATTACAATCAAGTCCTCTCAATATAGGGGATTTTTTTTACAATTTCTTTAAGGTTTGAAATGCAGTCTCACAATTTTTAATCCAATCAAATGCAACGTCCTTTCCCAATAATGCAAACAATGGAGCTACCACTTTGTTGAAATCTTGTATGAATCTTCTATAATAACTAACATGGCCTAAGAAACTCCTAACATCCTTTTACTTCTTTGTTGTTGGAATATTTATTATAATGGGTACTTTTGTTGGATCAACCTTAATTCTATTGGAAGAAAGGTAGTGTCCCAACACTATTCCTTCATACATCATCATGTAACATTTTTCATTACTCAGAAACAAGTTGTGTTCTTTGCATCTCTTCAAGACTTTTTCTAGATTTTACATGGCATCCTCAAAGGTGTTGCCATGTACTTTTAAATCATCCATGTATACCTCCATGCAATCATTTTTTAGATATGAAGACTGATAAAATTCTTAAAAATTCCATTTGGAATGTAGTAGGTGCATTGCATAAGCCAAAAGGAAGAACTGAATAAGCATAAGTTCCCCATGGACATGTGAAGGTAGTTTTGTTCTGATCTTCTGGTGTAATTTGAATCTAGTTATAGACACTATATCCATCAAGAAAATAGAAATATTTCTTACCAACCAAAGTGTAAAGTACTTGATCAATGAAGGGAAGAGGAAAATGATCTTTCTTTGTTGTTGCATTCAGCTCTCTATAATCCAAAAATATCCTCCATTTTCCATTATTATTTGGAGCACAATGACAAGGGGTGACACCCATTGACTATTTGAAATTGGATATATGAATCTTGCATCGAATAATTTTTTTAATTCTCCTTTTACAATCTCTCTCACTAGTGGGTTCATTCTTCTTTGTGGCTTACCTGATTGGCTTACAATGTTTCACTAATATAAATCTTATGAGTGCAGAGCTTAGGATGAATTCCACGTATGTCACCATATTCCCACGCAAATGTTGTTCTATTTTTTTGAAGAAGAGTTATCAACAAATTTTCTTGCTACATATTAAGCATCTTGTTCACGTTCAGTGGCTTTCCTGAGGTTATCTCCACTTTCTTGGAGAGATCAGAAATTGAGCACACATTTTTGCTGATAGAATTCGGTATACATTCGTGAGGAAGGAGTTGATGAAGAATGTAATTCTTACCTAGAATGTTCATGGTGTTTTTCTTGTGGTAGAAGTTGATCAGAGGGACAACTTAAACACCTTATTATATTATCCACTTCTTCATTTCTTCCATAGTTTTTTACAAGATATTGGAGAGAATGACATCTTCATCTTGTCCTTAAATTGTACATGATTTTTCCAACATCATGATTTATTGTACATAATTCTGATCTGCTTTTGGTTCTTCAACCCAAATTGTCTGATCTTCTTCATTCAATAGTTGTGCAGGAGGATAAAGCATGAACTTTTTAGTGTCACTTCCATTAGAAATAATCATATAACCAGACTTGCATCATATGAATGCATCATCAGTGTCCAACCATGGCCTTCTTAGGATGATAGGATATCCTCCTAAGCTTAATTTTGGTTGAAGAACAATAAATTCAATAGGGTATTCCCAAGAGTCTACCACTACCACTATGTCCTCAAGGACTCCTTCAGGTCTCACTGTTGATATATCTATAAGTTTTAAGAATTGTAGTTATTTGTTGGCCTTAGCCCTTCAAACTTCAAATCATCCATGATTTACTTTGTCATGATGTTTATGGCTACACCCAAGTTCATCAAAGTGTTCTTTATTTTGGTGTCATTAATTAAAATGTTTACCAGTGGACTTCTTAGATCTATATACTTAGGTAGAATTGAATTTCCAAGCATAATATCAGCTAGTTGTCCAATAACTTTCACATCAGTAGATGGATCCTTTCTCTTCTTGTACTTGGTTTCTTTATGCATAGATCCTTAACCAACTTTTTATAAATTGACATGTCCTTACTGGCTTGAATCAATGGAATTTTGACAAAAATATCCTTCAACTGGTTGAAAAAATCAGAATCACATTTTGATTTGAGGTCAGTCTTCTTTTCTTGTAATCTTTCAAGAAATGGTGGCTCATTAGCCTATGTTTTATCTTGCTAGAATTTTGACCAAGTTGTTATGGATCATCTTGCAGCATCTTTTAGCTTTGTTGTGGATTAACCTGTAACGTGTTTTTGCTTTGTTGTGGATCATCTATAGCATTTGTGGTTCATCCAACAATATCTTGTAATAGTGGGTCTACTTGGTGGAGGAAGTTACTCTTCCTGAGCAGTAGATGGATATTGTCAACATCAACTGAATAGGTAGGGTATTGAGCTATTTCAATGGTGTAGGATGGTTGAGAAGCTTTATTATTGGGGTTAGGCATTGGTTGAGTTGGTTCAATGGTAGTTGAGAAGCTTTAATTTTTGGGTTAGCCATTGCTTGAGTTGGTATCCAGGTTAATTTTGGGATTTGTCATTAGGGATTTTGCATTAGAGCTGTGGATAAGGAGGTTGCTTGTAAGATTTTTGGTAATTAGGAGGTGGGTTGTTCCATTGTCTTCCCTCCTCTCCAAGGTTGATTCCATGATTGAGGGGGTTGTTTCCATTGTTGCTTGGCCTACAAATCTGAGGTTGTCACTTATTGTTGGTATTGGCTAGGGTATGGAGCCCAACCTTGTTACGGATTAGCCCAAGGTGGGGGTGGCATATATTGATTATTAGAACAATTTTGAAATGCTTGCATAGGGTGTTGTGACATATCTCATTGTCTTGGTGGTCACGATTTTATTTGAGCAACATAGAATACTTGTCTATCCTCTATTTCTATCATCTTGAATTCAGGTGAAGCCTCCTTTTCTTCTGTAGTTCTAGCTAATCCTCTGCATCTACAGTCATATTTCTTTCTTATATGCATGCATGGCAAGAACTTTGTGATTTTTTCCTTTGCATCTTCTCTTTTCTTCTTGACATGCAAAGCATCTAATTAAGTTGTCATGTCATTAAGAATCTCCTGCTTCATGTTCTTGAACATGTTGACAATCTCTGACTTGGATATGTCCCCAATTGTTTTGGTAGTTGATTCACCTCTTAATATTACATTTATTATCCTCTTCATAGTATCTCTTAAGTAATTCCTACAGGCTTCATAGATTTCTTCAAAGGAAGATTTTGAAATTCCTCCTAGCTCCAATCAGATCTAGAGGCATCCATGTCCTCCTCACTGAGTCCCTTCAAAAAGAGTAATTTAAGAGATTTAGGAGGTAGTCTTGTGTGCCTTGTCTTCTGAATGCAGAAAAATAATCTTTCTAGATAGTCTTCCAATGGTTCATCCTCCTTCTATGCCATTTTTCAGATTTCATCACCTCCTCTATTACTTTGTCTACAATAGTCTTGATATTTATTGAGGAACTTCTCCTTCGTTTGTGCCCAAGTGGTAACTGCATCTTCTTCCTAAACCCATGAACCATCTCAAGGCTACATCCTTGAGTGTAGCAGGTAATATCTTCAATTTATGTACATTTTTGGTATAAGTCATAGCTCCTGCATAAAATGTCAAACTCAAATAGAAAGGTGTTTGCATCTTCAGTCATGGATCTAAGAAAGTTAGGCAAGAATGAGGGAGAAATATTCTTCATAGCAGCTTCATCATTGTTGGTAATGGGAAAATCAAAGGTAGTTTCCCCATTTTACATATGTTGGTCTACTTTTTCTGTCATTTCTAGTTGCTCAGGAGAAGGTTCAGAAATTTCACTTGGGAAAGGATATTTAAACAACAAACCTTGTATAGAGGAAAGTATATCTTCTTCAGAATCTTCAGAATTGTACGAAGAGATTTGTGCTACTTATGGATTGGGTAAAAAATTATACCATAGGGCATCCATTGGACGGTGCATGCATCAACTTAGTTCAAATCAATAAATGAAAATTAATTGGGGGGTTGGTTGGATTTGAATTTCCTAAAACCTAAAATTCTTCTAAGAAATGAAAAACCTCTCAAAAACCTTATAACTTGGCAGTATCCCCAGAAATGGTGCCAAAAATGGTGGTGTAAATTAAAATACAGCAATTAGTGTGATGTTCATTAATCTATAGTCATTTAATTATCAAACCAAGGGATGTAGACTTTCAATACTACTAATTTTGTATGCACAGTTACATATATTTAAAAGATAGGAAGATAAATTGTTGTCACTATGTTTTGAGAAATAACAATGCTTGGAAAAAAACTAAATTTAGATTGGAAGTAAATATTAAATCTAAGGAAAAACATTTAAAATCATAATACAGATAAAGCAATAAATTTTTGGTAATCTAATCATGCAATAAATCAAATCAACAAACAAATTATATGGTTAACAAACCACAAGTTGGCCCTTCCGTAGGTGTTAATCCCTCCTAAGGCCTATGACTACAACTAATGAACAAAACTCATACTTTTTATTACATTGGCATGAAAAGTACAATTATAAATACAACAATTCCCCTCTCTATTGATCGATCTCTATCTCTTTATATCCCTACCTCTTACAGGGAAGTTCAAATTAGATCACGTAAAATATCTTAACCAAATAATCTGGAAACTAGAAGCATACAACAGAATTAATCAACATGTGTTTACATGAAAATCACATAACTCAACTAACCGTTCAGTTCCTAAATAATGAATTTAATCAGTTAGTTCCTTACTAAGCTGCAATGCATAGTTAGATATTAAAGTTAAGTCATCTCCTAGTTCTCATGTTGGAATTGTATTTACTTCTTCCCTCGACATGTGTAGACTCAAATGTAATGTCCACGTTCCATGAGCTTCTCAAGATCATGGATTATTCACGTGTGTGACCTCATTTGGTTGCAGACACTTTGTTGGATAAAATTCCTTTGGCTACATGTGATTTATCGTGGATGATGCCTTAGTTGTATATGATTCCTTTTGGTTTTCGATGTGTTACTGCATATGGATCCCTTGGTTGCATGTGAATTCTTGCATATAAAAATTTTCTTACAGCAAGAGGCATCACATACATTATTAATCAATCATCGTATTATAATCAAGAGAATAAATGCATACCCACAATACCACAAAATAAAACTAATTAGTGATAATTATATTAATAAGTATTAATGCCATAATATTCATAATAATTTGGTTTGAGTTTTGCAAAGCGATAATATTCAAATTATATTCATTCGAGATAATTTTACATAGATGGAGCATACAATTTATAGTTTTTGATCTCCTACAAATGTGGAGTCAACACTCATCTTCAAGCCCTATAATCTGTAGTGCCCACTTCCCTTCGATACTTTTGATATTGATCATCATACTACTGACTATATTATGGACATTATTATAGTTTTGATTTAGTATGGTGTTAGATGTCAAATCATGGATTATTGTTGACTCTAATTCATATATGATGCATAATGATTGTTAGAGACATTTTATATAGATGTTGACATATTGTTGGACATGGTTATATATATATGGATGTTGTTAGGACATGTGATATTTAGATATATTGAGTAGACTGAGAAAATTGAATTTAAATTTGATGATTATATAATTGTTGATGAAATTACAAGTGATATTGTTGATTGTTTGGATGTTGTTATGATTCATATATATATATATATATTGATGACTTTGAAATTTTCATTTGGATGTTCTGATATGGCCATGAGGCCGAAGGGGTATTTTTATTGTGCAAGTTAAAAATATCACAAAAAACATTAGGGGATTGGAGACCAACCACATTGGAATTCTATATGAATTCAACAATGTCACCATGGCAACTTGTATTGTTCGTGTGTGTGTGTTTGATTGTTAGGGATTTCCATTGGGGGATCACCTTTAAATATGACCAAGGGTTATGTGTATTTATTTATTGGGTTCCTTTATATTGATGTTTGCATGTGTTTATTTTGTGGTGTATTGACCCTTTCATTATATATTACATGGTGTGTAATATTATGAGTAATCATGTTGTTAAGTTAATTAATTAAAATATCTCATAAGAAAGTAATTAATAGAGTTGTTGGCCTTGAATTAAAGTGTTGTAAGAGATGTGTAAGTGATGTGTAAGTTAACTTTTGATTTTGAAACACTCCACCTTCTTGGAAATTCGAATTTGTCCTTGAAGGCTGATTTTGGAGGCTTGTGGGACACATTAAACTTGTCCCATACCTCTTAAATTTATATACCAACCTTACCTATGGTTAGAGAGTTAAATCTAGCCCTTCTTTATTCATTTTTGTAAGTAAAGTTGAATGTTTTTATTGCACTTTACTTACATGCTTTTAATTTCAGTCCTTTGAGGTGTGGGCTTGTTTTGGAGAGTGTAAGTAAACTATCATTTATTCACCTACTTATTTATTGTGCCTTAGAGATTGAAGTTGACTAATGAGTTGGAGTTGAGGATGTGTGATGTGGCATCCCACATGGATCCACCTCATCCTCTTCTCTTTCCTCTTCTATATATTTGAATTCAATTGCTTGTTTTGGGGTTACACTTCTTTGGTTACTTCACCTTGCATTGCTTCATTTTGGGCGACTTCTTTTGGTTTTAATTTTTCTTGATTTTGGAGGAGATTATAGATTGTTGCATACTTTTTTATTTTTTATCTCTTGCATTGATTTGCATTGGAGAGCTTGTTGTTTTAAACTTGGAACAACTCCATCATGGAGAGGTAAGATCTTGGCCCTTGGAAATACTCTTCTTTCCTTTTTATGAATATGTAAATGGTTGTATGTATGTTATTGCTTGTTGGCTGGTTGGGTAGACTTCCTAGGGATGGTGTGGGAGAAGACTATGGGTTATTTTGTGGGAGGCATAAGTGTTTTGGGGAGCTATAAGTGTGGAGGGAGTTGGGATTTGAGTTCCACCTTGTAAAATAAATAGCTTGCATTTATTTACTCGTTATGGGGTGCCATACGAGGTTGGGGAGGCATGAGGAAATGTGAGGAATAAGGGGTACTTGGGGAGGCATAAGGAATGTCAGGGTTTTGATATACTATATTTTGGCGGTTTGTAATTCAAGTGGTGATACTCATTTCCCCCTTTTGGAGGCATAAGAAGCATCCCCCATAGTTTCTTTCTCCTTTGGCTTGCTTAATGAAGCCTCAGTAATGTTTTCCATGCTTTAATGTAGTTTTAAACTACATTCTGTTTTTGGACTATGTTTTTATTGTAAAAATGTTGCTTGTGTAGTTGTGGAATCATGGTGTTGCCATGAGTTCGATCACATATTTTATTGCATTGTGGTTGGGGCTCGAGGGCCAATGAAGAAGGCTTGCTTCTCCTCTTCGTTGGATGCCTTCGTTGGGTGGAGAGCATTTCCTTTCCCCTACTCCTATTGCGACCAAATTGGAAGAATGAGAAATACGCATTTTACTGTTCTAGAGCTGATATAAAGATAGTTTGACAGTCCCTTGTGAAATGAAATATTATTGTAACCTTTCCCACTTGAAGTGGATGAACTTGTAAATGTTTGTAATGGAAGATGTTGTATTGATTTGAAAGTTGTAATTCGAAATGTGAAAGAGATATACTTTGTTCTCTATTTTTGAATAAATGTGGAAGAAATTTTATTCTGTATATTATAATTGAGGAAGAAGACAAAGTTCTGATAGTTTGCGAAACTAATTTTGTAAACCATTTCCCCACTTGATGTGGATGACAATTTAATATACATTTTGTGCGGAAGAGTTACTATATTTTGGAAATGAAATCCATTTTGAATGTGAAAGAAATGTACTTTATATTCTATTGGTAAGAAGGAATGTAATGAGAAAGAGTTGTGATTGTAAAGTTGTATTTGATCTATATAAATAGAAGTGGTTACTTTTTTCAAATGATATTGTTTTCATTGAAAATCTTATTGTTGAATGGAATTTTAAATCTTTGTTGGAAAGATGAAAAAAGTGAATACGTATGAAGAAACGTCATCATGCTCTATTCTTTAGAAATAAAAGTTTTCAAAATCAGAATTGTAATTTGGAATTTGAATATGTTTACTTGAATCAACTTAATGAGTTATATTGGATCTGGAATGATTTCTATTACTTAGAAGATGATAAATAGAAAATAGATTCTTTCGAATTTCATCTCTGTTACATGTTTTCAAAACTAGCAAATGTATTATCAAAAAATGTGTAGAACAATCCTACAGATTAGGAAAGACATTTGAAACATTAATACAAGCTAAGAAAGATCAAAATGATCCAAAACAAACTATAATACTTATGAAATTTTCATAAAACCTTTCAAAATCAAGCTCAAGCAATTTCTCAGTCGTTTTTGCTATTAAATTGGGAAAAATTTAATTGATCTTCAATCAGATGATTTAACTCTTGAAAAATATCCTAAATTCTTCCAAGTTAAATCCTCCATGTTTGTTTGACATGTGGAGAAAGAATTAATGGAGGATTTGAACAAATATTTGCAAGTTAAAAGCCCAGTTCACAATTTGATTAGCAGAAAGAAGTTTTCTCAAAATATACCCTTTAAAAATAAATCAAAATCAGATTCCCAAGATTTTTGTACAAGGAGGACATCGAGATCTTTCCAGAAAGTCCTTGTTTGCCAAAACATGAGATCGTAATCAAAATTTATGACCTTCTAAATTTTTTACTTCATTTGGCTTCAAAAATAATCTAACTGTCAAATTTTAAATGACTAAATTATTCTTGGGCGGATCCGCGGGCTAAAACTTTTTTTTTTCACTTTTTTCCTAAATGGCACAAAGTTATGAAGTTTCCCACCGCTCCGCTAACCCACAAGTCTTCATTTTGTTTAAAAAATGATCTAAGTCCAAAAATTCAATTTGACAATTTTTTTCTCTACAGCCCCACCACCCCGCAGCCAATCATTGATTGACACGTGGCGTTTTTGGGCATCAGCGGAGGTGCAGATCCTTTTAAACCCTAACTCCTTCAAAAGAATTTTTTTGGCAAAAAATATTAATTTCTTCTGACTTCCCGCCAACCTATAGCCAATGGTTGTTAAACATGTGTCCCAACGACGCATTAGCGGAAGCGTGGAAGTAATTTAAACTTTACGCTTCAAAGGTTAATTTTCTTATTTCTCCCCACTGGCCCACCACCCTGCGGCCAATGAGGGTCTGACACATGGTATCATGCAACATTGGTGGAGGCTCATGTAGTTTTCTGCCTCTATTCTCTTTAAGATAAAGTCAAATTTTTTCCATCTTATCTCTGGCGACCCGTTGTCCCGCCGAGGCTAGGATTTTGGACACGTGTCCTTAGCGGACTCCAAGTTCAAAATTTCCCTCCTTAGGCATGAAGCCCCACCACATACTTATGGGTGCATGGAGGTCAAATGCACTTTCTTCCCAAAATCACTTTGAGAAAATCTTCCTCCCCAGGCCCGCAGGCCCGCTCTTGGGGAAAATTTTCACCCCAATGCCCGCCAGCCCATAACTTGAGAAATATGAAGAGTTAGAAGGACTTATTTATATCACTGAAAAGGTGAAGAAATTTCCTATCTAATGGGAATGGTTTCAAGAAGTTTTAATTCCACTAATCATAGGAAAAATCAAATTGAATCTTTAACTGAGTTTTGGGAGTGGGTAAGTATATCAATTATGGCTGTGACGAGATTGGGTTGGGGCACGATTGGCTCGAATACGTATTCCTTGGGCTCTCTAGGTCCCATGATTGTAGGGTACTACACCATCAAAACATTGTAACATGTGCCCCAATGATGATACAGGTCTCCTGGCAAGGTGTTTGGGATCTAGAAAAGCTCTCCAAGTATGTGTTATCATCCCGCATGCCCCGCTTAGCCCCCGCATGCTTTGCTTTTCTCTTTTCCCCTCTTTTATTTACCTTTTTCTCTTCAGTTATGAAACCGCCACCCTTCCTGGGCAGCGGTCCTATAACCACCTCCTTGCTCAGGGCGGCGGTCCTTTACGCATTTTCCATAATGCTCTTTTAACATGACTCATGTAAATTTCAATGTTTACCAGCTTTTTTTCACCGCCTTGGGCTTACATTAATGATTCTGGTTCCCTCGAATAGATTTTTGCCATTGTTTATAGTTTAAGAGTTCAATTTGGTTTTTACCTTGGGTAAATGCAAATGCTATAAATAGTTGGCTTGTGCTCAAGAAAATGGAACCTCAAATTTTCATCTGAATTTCTCATTGCAATAGATTAGTCTTTCATTTTTCTTAGAATTCTTAGTTTCATTCATTGCATGCTTAGTTAGTGTTGTTTTGTTGTTAGGAAGCCACATATCCATCTTGTGCAAGTGATGTTGATATTTCATCCAATCCATTGGAGTAAGATAGTATGTTTTTCATTAGGAAGCCATTAAAGTTGCAGGTTTTGTTCTTCAAGTAGGATAGTTTCAGGTTCTTGACGCTTTATGTTACATGACTCGTAATAAATCCCACTAGGAATTGCATAAGCCAAGCTCTGTATTCTTGCGCTATCTCTCTCCTACTCACATTATATTTAGTCTGTATCCTAAAGTCACCTTTGTCCCAATATCTACTTTTGTTGATGCTAGCATTACACGCTTTTATGGATCCAC
Organism: Taxus chinensis; assembly: GCA_019776745.2. Taxonomy (NCBI): domain Eukaryota; kingdom Viridiplantae; phylum Streptophyta; class Pinopsida; order Cupressales; family Taxaceae; genus Taxus; species Taxus chinensis. The sequence continues at coordinate 151,029,185 of CM034153.1, read as the reverse complement.
GTGAACACGAAGGAGCAAGGAGGTCACACTGAGGGGACAAGATCACACACATTATCAGATTCGCCACTGTCTGCAGAATCCAAGTTCTACCTTTCAACGTTTTAAATTAGAAGTGTATCAAATAGAGTAGCCAATCACTTAATTTCAGTCAATTTTACTTTCAATATTGCTAGGGAAGCTGTGAGGATTGATAGTTTCTGAGAGACTATGATTCTTTCCTCACTTCTGAGGTAGGATCGAGAGTCTTTCAAATAGATTAGATCAGTTATTTCATTGTTTAGAATTGATTTACAACTACACAGGCAAGTAGCTATACTCGCTTACTTTGTTTGTTTTAAATTCGTCATTAGATTAAATCGTCAATTTCTAGATATATTAAAATATCTGCTCCTTCAATTTCATCTATAAAATTCATCAGAAAAATACAAAAATATAGAAGTTATTTGTGTTATAGATATACTTCACATAGTTAATTTTACTTTGATGCATTTAGTTTACATTGTGGCTTTTTTATGACAATCATGGGACCTAGAGAGCCCAGGGAATACGTATTCGAGCCAATCGTGCCCCAACCCAATCTCATCACAGCTATAACTGATATAGATCAGAATCTTAGGATCCAAGTCTTTCGAACAATGGTAAAATTACAACAAATTAGTTTCCAACTGCATGGGTTAAACATAGAAGACGACCAAGCACACACGTTTTGGTCAAATCAACCAAACTACATATTACCCTAGATTCATATCCGCATGACTGTGGAAGGGTTTGAAAGAGAGAAAACCTTTGGTTGTGATCCTTTGGTCCCATAGCCAGACATAGGAGACACTCTCACAGATATAGATACCAGCTTGAGAATTCAGGTTGTGCAAACACCCGTGAGATACTCTGAAAAGATCACACAACTGTTAAATCTGAATATAAAGGCTAAGAAAGCATATGATTATTGGATACTAGGGATTAGAGACTGAATCCACACACTACCATAGCAGGACCACAAAAAATATGAATCTATGGTTTTGACCCACAAGTCTCACAGCCCAACGAGCCCATAGGTGAATCAGACATAGATGCTGGCCTACATACATTAGTATTCAGATCTACTCCACTTCCACCTATCATCATCGAATAGTTATCCTTGTTAGACATAGCAGCTAACAAATCTAAGGATTTCTAAACTAGGCCAGAGAATCACCCATAGAGTCAATTATATTTACCATCTGCCCTATGACCTTATCTGGAGACATACACAAAACTATCCCAGGTCATTTTCCACATATTCCACAACCCATAGACCGAATCACACCATAGCTCAATATTGATTGGAGCCTTTGAGTAGTCATCCTTGCTAATCGATCTATCACACCAGTTTAGGTTAGGAGGGCCTTCTTTTCCTTAGATTCATAATTTCCATTAGTACGCATCGAAGACATCAGATTGCCTAACTAGTTTGTCTGCATCCCACACATATTCAATCCCCACCGGCTGTCTCAACACGACCTCGGGAGGTTGGGTGCGAGGAAAAGTTACTTATAGATTCCCATGCTCACTTGTCACTTTTTCATCATACAAAATTGGTGAACCCAACGTGAAACTTTCTACTTTCTGATTTGGAGTCAGATTTCTACTAGTTCTTTTAAATTAAACGACCTTTTTCATCTTTACTACCTCATCATCTTTCACCATCACCTTCACTCCTTCCCATTATTCTGCGGGTATTCATATACCCCCCAATATGTCGAGATTCGATGCATATGATAGGCCTCTCTTAGGTCTTGAGGCATACTACGCTCAACAAAATAGACAATCATTTTCCTCGCTCTCAATATGGGGTGACAACTACTCAACTAACTAGTTGTCAACACAAACTCCAAGGGTTAGATATAGCTCATCTTTCCAAACAGAGGAGTTGGATCAATTCGCTCAAACACAAAAAATAGAGCCTTCAGGCTCGAACAATATGACGCTCATAAGAGAGTCTAGTTCGTCTCCTCAGGTACTACTTAGACCACAAATTAGTAGACAAGCTGACCCATACCTAGTTTTAGATAATGAATATTTGATACGTTATGCCAAGAATGAACAAAGTTCCCAAGGTATGTACCCACCTATAGGGAGTTTACAAACACAACCCGAGGTCTCTTTTCAAGGAAATACCTCCATACCATTACATATAGGAAATGCCCTCGGGGAAACTTGGCAGGGTAGCGATCAATTCATAGCAGGATATCACATGCCTATACAACACCATGATATACAACAAATACCACTAAGGCAAAATACCGTGACTTCACCAAATGAAGTCATTTCAATGTTAGTAGAAAAAGTGAGGGGGTTAGAACTTGCTCAGGCAAATCACCATTCCTAACTCATGCAGGCAGGAAATTCTATCCTAGCCAAATAGACCTCCTCACAGGAATAGGTACGTTAGGCATGACCCCTCAGTATTCACAACAAACACCGACTAGAACCATCATTTCTAACACCATTCTGACACCTCCTAGTCTAGTACAAAATAATCCATTCGTGGACAATACCCCTTCATTTTTAAACATGTACTCCAAATCACCACAAAGGGATATGTTGTCCTCTCCCATCATGATTCCTCAAACACAGGGGTTTCCTTATGCCCCCGCCAATGCGTACGTTACGCCATACCAACAACCCATTCCACCTCCACTCCCTCAATAGGCACCATCAATGGTTGAAACCTATGTGATAGGGACATATTCAGAATACTTGAAAGAACCCTTAGATTTCACCATATGAAGTGTCATGCTTCCAAGACCTCTCCCCGATTTTCCCAAGTACAAAGGTGAAGGAGATATGAACGCACATATCAAATCTTACGCCACAGCCATTCGAGAACTACTCCCATGGGATGGGGTCATTGCTAAAATATTTCCCAAAACCTTGGAAGGTATCGCTCTTGATTGGTATTATAGAATACCTGAGGCATCCATTTGTTCAAGAAACTAATTTCAGAGTTCATCAAGGCATTTGACATGAACAAACTATTAAGAACAGGAATCAGGGAATTCTTACACATCAAGCAAGAACACAATGAATCTGTCTCCCATTTCATCCAGAGGTGGTGTACAGTTCTTTATTCTTCAGCAAGTGCTCCAAATATGGACCAAATGGAACTATGCAATTTATTCCTTCATTCTCTCAGCAGAGAAGTGAAGGAAGAAGTCCAGAAGTTCCCACTAAGAACTTACGCTGAAGTACTTGAGAGTTCTCTCCGAATAGATCAAGTGGAAATTGATAGTGGTCACAAAACATATGTAGCAAATGGGAGGTTAATCACTTCCAACCAGAACACTACAACTTATCCTACTACCACGAATGTCAATCAAGGACCTAAAATCCTTAATAAAAATTGTGGAGTGACAACAGATAGAGTAACTGATCAGGCTAGAAAGGTAAATGTTGTGAATACTCCACCACAAATAAACAACCAACGAAACAATAACTTTACTCCAACAATCAATACAGTGGATTTTAATCATCCACAACAACAACAACAATGGTGAATCCCTACACGGGATCCAAACCAAAATTCAATTGGGTATCAAAACCAGAATTCAAACCAAAGACAACAAATGCAAAACTTTAATAGGCAACGGTTTGATCAAATTTTTAGGCCACAATATACACCAAGCCAACAAACTAGGAATTACAATCCTAACTCATATTGTGGTTTTCACAAAATTTGAGGCCATGACACTAGAACGTGCCGTGACTACAATAAATTCATGCAATGTTTTCCAGAGGAACAAAGACAACTTTTTATAGATATGTTCTTGGCAGATCCTACGTCACCAACACCAAATACTTTTACAAAGGTAGTTTCCCCTCAAAATGCACCCCTCCATATCTTCAATGATCCACTCCCAAATCACAACAATAACAAGATAAATCCAAATGGGACAAACAAGGGTGTAATTACAGGAAACAATGATCATGAAGCCTCAACTTCACTGGATCCGTTAGTTCCGCCACAATTAGGAAGTCAGCCACAACCTAAGATAGTCAGTTTAGTGGAGTTAGATGTCGAACTACCCATAGAAGCTGTAACAAGGACACGAGAGTATTCCTCTCAGCCAAGTCCAAGCTATTAGCTAGAAACAGACAATATCGAACAAGTATTAATAAAACCCGTGGGTGCTTATGACTTAATTAATGATCTAACGAAAACCTTCTCGCACATCTCCTTTTTGGATTTATTGAAGAACTCCCCTACTCACAGGGTTGCTCTTTTAGAAGCATTGGGTTTAGGTCATCTAATTAACATCACTCCACCTCCCGAAACACAGGTGAACCATATAGACTTTTATATCCACCCTCCGGGGCAGCCGGATAGGGACACCGAATTCATATTCAAAATAAATAAAATTCCAACAGATGCTGAGATTGCGTGCCAAGGTGATCCAGCCTTACACTTGCAAGTGTGGGTTTATAACAATTATGTGAAACCCGCAATGGTTGACGATGGGGCAGCAGTTAACATAGTCCCTTTTTCTTTCCTTCAAAAGCTAGGGTATGGAGAAACAAATTGTTCCACAACTCAAAATACACTAAGAGGCTATGAAAGCCTTAAAGCCACTTCAATTGGAACTATAATACTACCGGTCACCTTAGGACCCAAAACAATCCTGACTGAGTTTTATATTATAGATCGGGAAACTAACTATAATATGATCCTCGGCCGACCATGGATACACCGTATGAAGGCAATCCCTTCTACGCTATTTCAAGAAGTAAGATTCTTTCATTTAGGAAAGGTGTTCATAGCCAAAGGTGATCCAAAACCATTCAATGTACACCTGGCTGACCTAAAGAAAAGACCAGGCATGCACTCGGAGTTTGAACTCCCAACAAACCAACTTAATAAACCTACCAACATGAAACCAGAAGAAAAATTGGTACCTACGACAGATCTTGAAACTATGAGCCTAGCCAAGACAATCCCAGCCCTCAAAGATGAGGCAAAGATTATAGAAACAGTATCCTTAGGAACTACTACAAAAATTGTTGAATTACTAGAACAGGATCTACCAATGTTCCTGCCATTTGATTCTGTAGGCATGGGCTACACCCTAGGTGTCGGTTCTCTTCCAGCAGTGGATCTCTGCATGATAGAGGTAGAGGATATTAACACAACAAATATCCCAGCACCCATATTCCCAACTAAGTATTGGACTCTCCATTTCGATGGAGCTAAATGTCATTACGGAGCTAGGGCTAGAGTAATCCTTGCTTCTCCCAAAGGAAAAGTCCTACCATTTGCCTTTAAACTAAATTTTGAATGCACAAACAACGACACTAAGTATGAAGCCCGCCTCCTTGGCCTCATCTTAGCTAAGAGAATCAGTGTTGATAACATCATAGTGTTAGGAGACTCATAATTGGTAGCAAATAAAGTTACTGAGATGTATGAAACGAAATCCGAGCACTTACATCTCTACAAAACAACTATATTGAATTTAAGCAAGGAGTTTGACTTCATATCAATCGAAGCAATCCCGTGAGAACAAAATCTTCTCGCCGATTCAATAGCAACCTCAGCATTGCATTTTAATCCAAATAGTAAGTTAGAGGACACCCGTTTCATGGTATCCCTTCGTACTAAACCACTGATAAAAATAATGTCAAATCCTCTTTTAATTGGAAATGAAAACAAATCTACTATCCTAGACCACATCGATAGTGATACAACCACTCTTGATTTCTTGAATGCCTATGCGGCATTACATCTCACCCATCACGTGGTAGATTTATCCCTGATCCCGCATTCATCCTCCTACTTCGAAAATCCCATGACAGAGTTTCCTCCACAAAAGGAACTCAGCATATACACAGTCAAGAACGGAGATGATCTGGAACTACCTCCAGCCCCACCTGTGTTTGAAGAAGGTAACACTTCTTTAATCCAAAAAACAATTGATATTAACATCGGAATGGAAGATGAACCAAGAATATTGAAGTTAGGATCCTCGTTAACTCCATCAGAAGTAGAAATACACACTCTGATCCTCAAGGAACATCAGAAGGCTTTTGCATTTAATTATAAAGAAATGATAGGGGTTACACCACACATTTCGGTGCACAACCTTGTCACTAAATCAGTTACAAAATCGATTAAACAAAAATCGAGACCAATGAAACCCAAAGTAGCTCTCATGGTGAAAGAGGAGGTGATGAAACTCCTCCATGTAGGATTCATCAAACCAGTAGATTACTCTCAATGGGTATCTGATATCGTTCTGGTTCTCAAAAAGAACAAAAAGATACGCATCTGTGTAGACTTCCAAGACATTAACAAGGCATGTCTTAAAGATGATTTCCCATTACCATCTATAGATGGCATTGTTGACACAACGGCTGGATTTGAGCTTTTATCTCTCATGGATGGATTCTCGGGATACAATCAAATTAGAATATCCAAAAAAGATCAAGCTAAAACCATGTTTATAACTCCTTGGGGAACCTATTGTTATGATGTTATGCCATTTGGACTCAAAAACACTGGCGCTACATACCAGCGGGCTATGACATATACATTTCATGATCTTATTCATAAAATTATGGAATCCTATGTAGATGACTTGTTAGCCAAGGCCAAGAAGTGTTGTGGCCATCCAGAAGTGCTTCGCGTCATTCTTTCACGTCTGATAGAATACAGAGTCACGCTAAATCCTGAAAAATGTGTCTTTGGTGTAACAGGAGGGAAGCTCCTAGGTTACATTATATCATCACGTAGGATTGATGTTGACCCAACCAAAATTAAATTTGTTCTTGAAATGATCCCACCTTCGGATGAATCTGGAATCATTTCATTTCTCAGAAAACTTGGTGCAATCCGGAGATTCATCCCGGACTTAAGTTTCGCCATTCATCCAATCAACAATCTACTCAAGAAAGATTATATCATTGATTGGACCAAAGACTACAATGAATATTTCAACACAGTTAAGTGTTTCTTGTTATCACCACCCACGCTAATGCCACCTAAGCCGGATCGCCCGTTAATTTTATATTCGCGAGCCACCAATGTCTCACTAGCCTGTATGCTGGCTCAAGAAGATGATGACACGAGAGAACGTGCGATCTATTTCATTAGCTAGACATTGCTTGACTATGAAACATGCTATACGCAAGCAGAACGAGAATGCCTTGCCATATTCTTTGCAACAAAACACTTAAGACATTACATGTTAAATCAAGAAACAAAAGTCATTGTAAAGATAGAGCATTTATGAACTTTCCTCACGCAAGGGTCCTTATCTAAAAAGGTTAGACGCTTTATAACCTTAATGGGGGAGTTCGAACTAACGTTTGTAAATCAGAATTTGGTTAAAGGACAAATCATCATGGATTGGTTAGCTGATAATCCATTAGACGGAGGTGATCTAGTAGATCTGGACTTTCCCGATGAGTGCATATACTACATCGAAACCCGACCTTCTATCTCTTAGTGTCCTTGGTACACTGATATTATTAATTATATCATGGACCATACATACCCAGAAGGTGTTACATCGCAACAAAGAAGGCGGTTACATATTATTGTAGCCAAATACGTCGTTATAGAGCAAGTGCTCTATCGAAAAGCGTTTGATGGAATGCTTCTAAGATGTGTCGACACAGAAGAATCCAAGAAGATTCTCCATGAATCTCACAGTGGAATGTGTGGAGGCCACTTCGGTGGCCATGCCACCACTCAGAAAATACATCGAATGGGTTGTTTTTGGCCTGCTCTAGAACACGATGCAGTAGATTTTGTACGAAGGTGTCATAAGTGCCAAGAGTTCTCTCATGAGATTCACATGCCGGCACAAGCTCTACAACCAATCACTACTCCATGGCCCTTTTCTATGTGCGGCCTAGATTTAATAGGGAAATTCTCTCCCTCGTCTACAGACGGCCATAATTTCATAATCATGGCCATCGAATATTTTACCAAGTGGGTAGAGGCTATGCCTCTTACTACTGTGTCGGGTTCTGTAATCGCCAAGTTCATTTTGAACCAAATCATTTGCAAGTATGGTATCCCGCAAATCATCATCTCAAATAATAGAACTTCTTTTAAGAATGATGAAGTTTGGGAATTGTGCAGTAAATTTAAAATAAGCCATCATATGGCCTCCTTGTATTACTCTCAAGCCAATGGACAGGCTGAGGCGACAAACAAAACGTTAAAATCCATTCTCCTTAAAACGGTGAAAGAAAACAAGCAAGATTGGCATTTGAAGTTATATCTGGCCTTATGGGCCCACTAAACCTCAATAATAACACCAACAAGAGCCACTCCTTTTTCACTAGTATTCGGGGCAGAAGCAATTCTCCCGCTTGAGGTTGAAATACCTAGTCTTTGTATCTCATTACAAGGTATTCTAGACAAAGACACTTACAGAGAAGCACGTCTCTCCCAACTAGAAATCCTAGATGAAGCTAGGATAGATGCTGAACAGCGGCATAGAGTCTATGCTGACTGAATGTGCCAGCAGTATAACAAGAAATTCTATGAACGCGACATATATGAAGGTGATCTAGTTCTAAGGCTAGACAACCGGATCCATAAAAGTACCGGTGAAGGAAGGAAGTTCCGGCCCAAATTTTTGGGCCCATACCGAGTCAAAAAGGACTATGGAAATGGTGCATATCTCCTATGTATGCTAGAAGGTGAGGAATTTGGTGAAACAATCAATTCCCTACACCTCAAATGATTATACGCATAAGCAACTAGTACTACTTGTATAATTATATCTACATTACATCTTCATATAGTTAGGATCATTTTGTCCGCTTGTTTCATACAAATTTGTGATCAAGGAATTTATTCTCAAAGAAATTCATTACAAACTCATGATGTTGTTGGCATAAACACTCTAATCATACTTCTCTATTTTCCATCATATCAGCAAACTATTTCGGAATCACTTCATCAAATAAAGCTAGATATGACAAGGTCTTAACAGTAACCATACCAAGATCTGCGGGTTTATTCTCACTTTTGGTTTCTTCTTAGGATAGGTGTCTTGCCTATGGTCTATTCTAGAGGCTTCATGGTGTCACATCTATCCCGTACGTATATCTCTTTGGAAATAAGAGCATGCTGACATTTTGCTCAAGTAAACAAGTCAAATACAGATCAAACAGAAAATTTTAAATGTACACATTTCCTTGCCCCACCAACCTTCGGTGATGAGCTTGCATCTCTTACCAGTGACGTAGGGTTGGGAAAGGATGGAAATGCCCTTACTCGCCTATGCCTTGCCTAAGGTGATAAACCCACGCTTCTTACTAGTAGCATGGGGCAAGGTGTGGGGGGTCCTCTTGAAAAACAAACGTAAAAGGTCATAAACAAACAATTCAAACCTTAAAGTCTTAAGTCAAAAACAAATGAATTGGATGTCCAAAATTCCAAGAGAATTAAAAATCCTAAAACCCAGATTTTGTCTACCATGTGGCCATCTACGGATCTAAGTCTAGATAAACCACAAAGCAAGTTACATCCAAAAAATATGAAGTCACTTGAGTGGAGTAGGCTTGTAGCATCCTAATTTGGTTCCACCAAATCTTTGTCTATCTTTCATCAATATCATTTCAACACATTTCATAACTTGGCCCTTTTCAGCTCTCGGTGATGAGCCCTCGCATCTTACTAGTTGCGTGGGGTTAGGAGAGGGGAAGGTTTATCTGCTCATCATACCAGCTTATCTTCACCACTTTGCCAAAGCAAATATGAAGTACCCAAAATTGCTTACAGAAACTAAGATTCAAAATCACATTGTATCTACATTATCATATATCAGCATCATGAAATAGAAAAATAAAGTAAACATTTGTATCATTTGTTCTCCATTGCATACATTATAAAAAACATATAAGCATAATATCATAGTTCACATAAGGGAATGGAAACAAAGTCATAGATACCAAGAGTTTGATCAAAAAGAATATATATATATATATAAATGATCAAAATTTATGTACAATGTCATCATGCGTTAAGCATGGTCAAAACGCTCAAAGAGCCCGAGATATACAAAAATATCATACAAAAATCTAAGAGAGCCAAGTGGCTTCTCAATCCCTATGAGACCCCTTTGAAGGTGCACGCCCATGCCTAGGACTCCGGCTACACCAACACTCTGAGTGCACGGAGGGCTCAAGATCCCGTGGGGCAGCCCCAGTCTCGTGACGAGAATGACTCCTCATCAGACGCTCGGTTGTCCTATACCCCGCTAACTCCGTACGGAGAGTCGATACCATCCTGGCCACATGCCAAATAGGGGCAAAGACGTCAGTATGTCTGCCAAGTACTGAGGGCTCCCCGACATCCATAGATAGCTTCGCACGGGTCCTTTCCATGGGAATCGTCAGGGTATCGGTGCATACCCTGCGGATCAAGTCTCGCCACTCATCGGCGGTCTCTGCAAAAAAAGGAGAAAACAAATTAGAAATAAAACAAGAGATAAAACACAAGTGTAAACAAAAGGAGAGATAGAAACTAAGGCAATCCTAATTAAAAACAAAAATTAAAAGGAAGGGTGCTAACTTACTTGGATCACCAGGCCTCCAGGATGGATCTCTAGGGTCAGCACCTGCCACAGATGTCACCACCGACTGAGGTGCTCCCCCCATGGCTGGAGCGATGTAGCATCCTAAAATGGACTCATCCTCCCCACCATGGCCCTGGGAGAGTGGCTCCTCTGAAACCAGAGTCACTCTCTCTGCACTCTGCTCTGCCCTCTCTGCCTACATGATATCCTGAGTGTCATGCCACTCTGGATCACTGTCCTCCTCCGTCTCCTCCTCTGTCTCTCCCCCTATGAACTCCTTGGACTCGGAGTTTATGTCAATGGGGTCATCACTGCTGTAGGCAAGACCCGCAGCAATCTGAAGTAGGGGTGCCTGAGGAGCACTGGCTCTCCCCTGGGCACATACTACCCTCCTAGCTGCAATAGGAATGCCAGGTGTAACAACTGTCCAACCCCGGACTCTAGGACCCCCTCTGGCCTCTCAAAATGACCTGTATAATGGCACTACCGGGGGAAGCATGCCCATGTAAGGTAGGCCAAACTACTTAGCAACTCAACCAAAGGAGTGTATCTCCACTCACCCCACTCTATCAATAAGCTACCCTGTGGTGGAGCAGGAGATCAAAGTAAGAGCCTCCTCGCCCCATATACCTACCATGGTCTGATATGGTGTGGCCTCAATGTCATCGGTGGTCAGAGAAGCAACTAGCTAATGAGGTGCTCTGAGCACCGACATATTTGTCCATCTGGATGCCCTCACAACTCTAGGATCTGTCACCTCTACACCTCTGCCATAAGGGATGAAGTGCTCATAGACCCAACTCATAACCAGGGTCGGGTGGCTCAAAGACTGCCCCTGTAAATGGACTACCCTATATAAGTCATGGTAGGTAGTCCCAAGTATATCTGCTCCCCAGGCGTAAATCCGGCCATGACCCTTGATCTGTGCAATGATGGGGGACCAGCAATATAGTAGTGTGTCTCCTCCCTTATCCCCAATCAATATCGAGGCAAGGATCCCCATAATAGCCTGGCGAAGCAAGGGGATGGGCAAACTAGGAATAGACCGAACTCTGACCCCCTTCTTCGAACCCGTGGAGATGACTACATCTCCCATGTAAGAAGCCCACTGTGCTATCTGGGCCCATGAACCTGCTGTCTCGAGGGTGAGTCACCTCCTGATGATCGGGACCCCCAGGATACGGTAAACATCCTCTAGTGTGATGGTCCACTCACCTCGGACCCCTGGTAATCGAAAGGTGTTCCGATCAGCATCCCAGTATGAAAATAAGTCACAGAGTATGTGACTGGATGGTGCAACATGTGGTACCTGCGATATACGTAGTATACCAGCCCTTAAAAGAGTATCATGCTCGTCTTGTGAAAGGGCATCTCGCACTGCTGGGAGCTAGTCACACTCCCTCTCTCAGCTCCACCGAATCTACTCCTCTCTCGCCTACATACACCCAAAAACACACAAAACAAAGTAAGTTAGCATCCGAATGACATTAGAAAAATCATGAAAACACGTAGAAATGCTAAAAATGCAAAAACAGTCTCAAATAAGTGCTCTTTTGACATTCTGTGACGAACTATTGCCCTTAGCAGGGTGGCAGTTTCGCAACCGCCACCTTAAGGATGGCGATCTTGTAATCGCCACCCTGAACAGGGCGACGGTCATGTAACCATTGCCCTGGGCAGGGCGGCGGTCGTGTCCCGAAGACCCACACAGGTTTTATATCCTAAAAGGCCAAAAAATGTGAAAAGAGACCATTTTAACTAAAAACAAAGCCTACCTAGTAGGCGCCCCCCTAGATGGACCTTTTGAACCTAACATTTTCAAAAATAACCCCCCCACGACAAAGATTTTAGCATTTTAAAATTTTGGGGGTAAAAACAATAAATTGAGGAGAACTAACCTGTGATCTCGCGGGTCGATGATCTGCATGCAGAGACATGATCATTATCTCGCCACGAATGATTTGACTCTACTCTCGTAAGAAACCGTCACCGTGGGTCCCAGAACACGCGTAAATGAATAGGAAAATGGGCCCACTTTCATATATATAGCAGCTTGACTTGTTTTGAATGTTTTTTTTCGCAGGTTTGGAGCGCCGATGGAGGTAAGTTCTTACCCCCGCACAAATGGTACATCCTCATTTCCCATTATTTTAGCGTTTATTTTCCAATCTATCTTGTCTATCTGCACTTGAGTTCTCTTTTCATTTTGCAGGAAGCGGAAATTTTGGATGGCGTCATTTCGACACACGGACGTATCAGGTATAACTTCCAACTTTCCATTTCGGGACCGCCATACTCGAACCCACCATTTTACACCTCTTCATGGATAAAACGCTTCTCCGAGGGGGCAATATGTACGTACCCAAAATTGTAGGGTACTGCACCATCGGAACAATGTAACACATGCCCCAATGATGATACAGGTCTCCTCGCAAGGTGTTCGGGATCCGGAAAATCTCTCCAAGTATGCGTTATCATCTCACATGCCCCGCTTAGCCCCCGCATGCTTTTCTTTTCTCTTTTCCCCTCTTTTCTTTTCCTTTTGATCTTCAGTTACGAAACTGCCACCTTGCCTAGGTGGTGGTCTTGTGACCGCCACCCTGATCAGGGCGGTGGTCCTGTAACCGCCGCCCTACTCAGGGTGGTGGTCCTTTACGCATTTTTCCAAAATGCTCTTTTAACAGATTCGCCACTGTTTGCAGAATCCAGGTTCTAGCAATTTTACTTTCGATATTTCCAGGGAAGCTATGAGGATTGATAGTTTCTGAGAGACTATGATTCTTTCCTCACTTTTGAGGTAGGATCGAGAGTCTTTCAAATAGATTAGATCAGTTATTTCATTGTTTAGAATAGATTTACAACTACACAGGAAAGTAGCTATACTCGGTTACTTTGTTTGTTTTAAATTCGTCATTAGATTAAATCATCAATTTCTAGATATATTAAAATACCTTATCCTTCAATTTCATCTATAAAATTCATCAGAAAAATACAAAAATATAGAAGTTATATATGTTATAGATATACTTCACATAGTTAATTTTACTTTGCTGCATTTAGTTTACATTGTGGCTTTTGTATGAAAATCATGGGACCTAGAGAGCCCAGGGAATACGTATTCAAGCCAATCGTGCCCCAACCCAATCTTGTCACAACCATAACTGATATAGATCAAAATCTTAGGATCCAAGTCTTCCGAACAACGGTAAACTTACAACAAATCAGTTTCCAACTACACGGGTTAAACATAGAAGACGACCAAGCACACACGTTTTGGTCAAATCAACCAAACTACAGATTACCCCAGATTCATATCCACATGACTGTGGAAGGGATTGAAAGAGAGCAAACCTTTGGTTGTGATCCTTTAGTCCCACAGCCAGACATAGGAGACACTCTCACAGATATAGATACTAGCTTGAGAATTCAGGTTGCACAAACACCCGTGAGATACTCTAAAAAGATCACACAACTGTTAAATATGAATATAGAGTCTAAGAAATCATATGACTATTGGATACTAGGGATTAGAGACTGAATCTGCACACGACCATAGTAGGACCACAACAAATACGAATCTACAGTTGTGACCCACAAGTCTCATAGCCCAACGAGCCCATAGGTGAATCGGACATAGATGCTGGCCTACGTACATTAGTATTCAGATCTAGTCCACTTCCACCTATCATCATCGAACAATTAGCCTTTTTAGACACAGTAGCTAACAAAGCTAAGGAGTTCTAGACTAGGCCAGAGAATCACCCATAGAGTCAATTATATTTACCATCCACCCTATGACCTTATCTGGAGACATACACAAAACTATCCCAGGTCATTTTCCACGTATTCCACAACCCATAGACTGAATCATGCCAGAGCTCGATATTGATTGGAGCCTTCGAGAATTCATCCTTGTTGATTAATCTATCACACCAGTTCAGGTTAGGAGGGCCTTTTTTTCCTTAGATTCGTAATTTCCACTAGTATGCGTCAAAGACATCAGATTGCCTAACTAGTTTGTCTGCATCCCACACATATTCAATCCCCACCGGCAGTCTCGGCACGACCTCGGGAGGTCGGGTGCAAGGAAAAGTTACTTGTAGATTCCCATGCTCGCTTGTCACTTTTTCATCATACAGTAAGAATTTACTCTAGTTATTTAATTGTATGAGGCGTTAAACCCTTTGAGACCTGTCGACATTAAAATTTTCCTCCGTAATTTCTATTTTAATAATGTATGTATTAGGAATAGGATGTTGTTAAGTATAATTAGTAGTGGCGTCCAATAGAAGATAACCGCACTGTCAATACGGTGCCGCCAATAAAGTAGAGTACGGTAATAGTCAAAGTACAAAAGGAATGTTGTGGTAAAAAGTAAATATTTGTCGTAAGTGGTCCGGTAATGTTAAAATGTCAAATTTGGGGTAAGTAGAGAAGTAGGGTCTACATGATTAGGAATTAGAAATATTATATTTGTAATAAGGACAAGGAGTGATGTCATAAATATTTTGTGTATTTTATTTGTAGAAAAGTCTAAAAAGGTGGAACCCATGTGAGATGATGAGGTTTATCTTATCTTAGAAGATAAGCCTACATGTAAAGGCAAGAATTTAGGCATTGAATATGATTGGCCGGAAGAGGTTTCCTATCCTATCTTAGAGATAGGGTGGATAAGCCTAAATTCCTATAAATAAAGAGGTCACTTTCCCTCATTTAATATAGAAGGAAGTAGTGAGAAATATTGTATGAGTAAGTGTGTAAAGGAAGCCATCATTTTGAAGGTGTGTTAAAGAAGCCATTAAGAGGTGTAATTGTGAAGTTTCTCCCATAGTTATTATTGGAAGGCAAGTGAATTCAGTAACACTTGAAGTACCTCATGGGTGAGATTGTAACAATTTCATGTTGACATTATAATTTACACTTATATTTCAGATTTATCATCATTGCTTCTTATCAGAGTCTATGGTATTCTTGTGTTATGTTTGTTGTTGTGTTTCTAGATTCCATCCACCAAACTAAAAGTTGTGCATTAGTAAATAATCATAGCACGAGAAGTTCTCGGTAAGGAATTATCATAGTGCCGGATTGGTGATGACCTTTTGGTTCCGTTGTCAGGACCATTCCTTGTTGGTGAATTTTCTAGACAAATATTCCCACCTAGTCATAAATCATTTAGAGGGTAACCTTGTTTTTACTGTGCATATTAGTTACCATGATAAAGTCACTTTTTATCATGAATAGTATTTACCACAGTAAATTTACTTTTTACCGTGAATAGTATTTACCACAGTAACTTTACTTTTTACTCGTGAATAGTGTTTACCACAGTAAAGTCAGTTTTTACCGCAGTAAGTCAAGTTTTACCGTGGTCATTCCTATTTTACTGTAGAAAGGTGTAAAGTCACTTTCTATTGTAGCGAGTCCAATTATTTGTGCACATAAGTCTTACTGATTATACTTGTGAGTTGGTTTATCACTGTGGTTACTTTTTAAAAAGGAAAAGATTCCTATTTTTTCAGCCCAATCTAATGAAGATGCTTCATCTTTCATTCAAGAGTTTAAACGATCTTGTATTTGTAATGGCATTATAAGAAGGGAACAATGGACTGAATTTTTTCCTACCTTTTTGAGATGGTTCAGCCCTTAGGTGGTTTGAAACACTAGGTGATAATGTGAAAAATTCATGGGATTTATTAACTGAAAGTTTTCTTGAAGAATTTGGTGAACAACAGAAATATGTAGATCTCATGTTCGATATCACAAAGCTATCTCAAGGAGAGAACGAGAAGATAAGGGATTATCATGCTCGTGTTCTAGAGCTAAGGAGGAAGCTCGATGCCTAGATTTGGAAGGAAGGATTAGCGGATGGGTTAATGAATGGCGTGGATAATCTTCTCTGTAAGCACTTCATTCTTAGGATGAAGCCAGAGATCAGACAACGAGTGAAGTATGACTGCCTAGCTACCATTGAACAAGTAAATGAAAATTTCAAGAAGGAAAGAAGAAAGCATGAAAGAGAAGCCCAAAGAAATTTCTGCTAAGGTAGAGCCTACACCAACACCTTTGGTCTAGAATCCACAACCACTCTCGGTGAACACAAATATTTTCCCTAGTACATCCACTAAGTATGAAGATCTGCTCAGGAAGATGGGTCAGTTAACTATTAATCTTCTTCAAGGAAAGGAATTTAGTTCTCAAGGAGGAGATAGAGGTCCAAAAAGAAATATTTCTGAAGTTCTATGTTATGGTTGTTATAAAAAGGGTCATTATAAGTATAATTGTCCAGATAGAGCTTCTATATCTGGTAGAAGAGATAATGATAAAGGAAAATTACCTGTGAATTCTTTTGATGTAGTAGATAAGAGCATAAATAATGACGCAGATGTGTTTGTAACAAAAAGAAAGAAAGAAAAAGATAACCAAGATGGAAATAATCCTAAGAAGATGAAAGGAGAAACTAGTAAGAAACATAGGAGAAGAAAGTTGGGTGTGTAGGATTTTCTGATTTCACAGGGGCAAGGATCATACTCCATCTTAGAAGATCTGTCCAAAAGGCCTGCAAATATTACATATGGTCAACTTCTAACTATGTCTTCTGAGAAGAGGTGGGAGATGCGAAGTGGACTCAATGCTCGACAAAGTAAGGAGGTCGAGGTACCTATTTTAGAGGTAGAGGCAGATCCCTACGCTCCACAAGCTGAGGTATTATGTAATGGTATTTAAATTCATGATGTCTTAATTGATGGAAGTGCTACAATTAATGTAATGACCGAGTATGTAATGAATATGTTGGGTTTAAAAATTGATCGCCTCTCAACACTTATGTTAAGGTCATTAAATAAGGGAAAAACTAAACCAGAAGGTGTTGTTTCAAATGTGGCAATATCTGTTATGGGTGTTGTATGTGTGGTAGAATTTCAGGTGATGAAAAATGGTACTGTTGCGTACCCAATGTTGTTAGGAAGACCATGGCTAAGGAGAGTTCATGCAAGAAACTACTAGAATGAAGGCTTCATGACACTTAGACGTGGTAGAGAGAGGCTGAAGATAAATGTGATCCCTCGGCATCATAAGGTAGAACCTGTGGATTCAAGTGATGAAACTGATGATTGGACATCCTCTGATTACTCTAGTACCAGTGACGTGGACATAGAAGATGAAGAAAGTGAGGTTGATATTTCGGTCATAGATATCCTTCCAGTCACACCGACTCATGAACCCATAAAATTATCTGAAGAAGAAATTGATGATCGTCTCCAAAAAATAAAGATTGGTGATGATATGATGGATAGTGAGAAGGAATGCTACCTCCAACTCTTTCGAAGGTACATACACCTATTCACTTTTGATTACAAGGAACTGTGTCAAGTAAGTTGGGTAGAACATTCTATTGAGCTAGTAGATGGTGCTAAGCCTATAAAGCAAATGCCATATAGAATGAATACTAATTTTTCTAAGATTGTAAAAGAAGAAATAGATAAGTTGCTTGATGCAGGATTCATATTTACTGTCTAGAATCCAGAATGGGTTTCTCCCATTGTGATATCAATAAAAAAAATGGGAAGCTACGCATTTTTGTTGATTATAGGAAGCTCAATAAGGCAACAAAAAAGGATCATTACCCTCTTCCATTCTCAGATCAAATCTTGGATGAAGTAGCTGGCTAGGAGTGCTATAGTTTTGTTGATGGATATAGCGGATACAACCAAGTTCATATAGCAGATAAAGATCAACTGAAGACCATGTTCACCACTCCTTGGGGAATGTTTTCTTATAGATTTATGCCTTTTGGGTTGTGTAATGCTCCGGCAATGTTCTAACGTTTGATAAATATGGTGTTTGAACCCTACATTGGGAACTTCATCAGAGTATTTATGGATGATTTTTACATCTATGGGAGAAAAATGGACCACCTACACCAAATGGAGACAACATTTCAAAGGTTAGATGAAGCAAAAATCTCACTAAACCCTACAAAGTTTGTCTTTGGATGTTCTAAAGGTATTTTTTTAGGGCATGTTGTATCCAGAGATGGTATTGGTACTGATCCTGATAAAGTTTCAAAAATCAAAGAGTTACCATTTCTTATGAATAGAAGTAAGTTGAGATCATTTTTAGGCCATGTGGGTTACTATAGAAGGTTCATCAAGAATTTCTTAAAAATTGCGCAGCCACTAACCCAGTTCTTGAAGAAGGATGTTACTTATGAACCAGGAAATAAGGCCCATGAATCTTTTGAACAACTGAAGGAAGCCCTGGTGTCTTCACATGTTTTAAAGAATCCAGATTGGAGCAAGCCATTCATTGTGTATATTGATGCCTCAGATGCAGCATTAGGAAGTACTCTGAGCCAAAAGGATGAAAATGGGAATGATCATCCAGTTTACTTTGGGAGCAGACAAATGAGCAGTGCTGAGGTAAATTATATTGTAACTGAAAAAGAGGCTCTAGCTATCATTTTTGCTATAAAGAAGTTTAGAAATTACTTGCTAGGGCAGAAATTTATAGTTGTAACAGATCATCAAGCTCTAAAATATATTGTAAATAAGCCTAACCCATCAGGGAGGATAGCAAGATGGATAATTTTTCTACAAAAATTTGAATTTGATATTATAGATAGGCCAGGAAAGAAGCATGTCAATGCAGATGCACTCTCTCGAGCCTATGAGGGTTTAGGTTCATCTTGTGATGATGATGATGATTTCCTAGATGTAGCATTGTTATCCCTTGACACAATCCCTAGTGAATACATAGATATTTGGAATTATCTGAATGAATTCAAGTTTCTTGATGGTGCCAATGCAAAGACTAAGAAGAAGATTACTCAAGCCAGTCGTCCATATTTTATTTTGCATGGAGTATTATTTCGAATAGGACCTAATGGACAGTACAAGAGGGTAGTTGGACGTGATCAAGGGAAGAAGCTGATAGAAGAATTCCATAATGGTACATGTGGAGGACACTTCTCTGGATAACTTACAACAAGAAGGATCTTGGATGCAGGATATCACTGGCCCACTCTTTTTAGAGATTGTTATAATTATTGTAAGACATGTGATATTTGTCAAACACATGGTAACTGTAAGACTTCATCAGCTCCATTATGCCCTATTCTTCCACTTGGTCCCCTTTGAAAAGTGGGGAATAGACATTTTAGGTCCACTTCCAACTACCCCACAGCCAAAATAAGTATATTTTAGTTGCCACAGATTATTTAACCAAGTGGGTTGAAGCTAAGCCATTGAAAACAACTTCCATGGGTGAAGTGGCAAGGTTCATATATGAACACATTGTCACTAGATTTGGGTGCCCATTAGAAATTGTAACAGATCAAGGAAGCCACTTCATTAATGAGGTGGTAGAAGCCCTAGTCAACAAGTTTTCAATTAAGCATAGAAAGGAAAAAACATACAAGCCAAGCACAAATGGATAGGTGGAACGAACAAATTTTGTGTTGTGTCAAATTCTAGCAAAAGATGCAATCTTGCAGGTACATAAGTGGGATAAAAGGATTCATGCAACATTGTGGGCATATAAGGCAACATCAAAGTTAGCAACATGATACTCCCCATTTCAGTTGGCTTATGGCATTGATCCGGTTCTTCCTATCGAGATTGATATTCCCACTGTGAGAGTTATGAAAAATGAAAGGATGGATGAAAGTGATTCAGTAAAAAAAAGGTTGGTGCATCTTCATTTGCTAAAGGAAATGAGGTAAATAGCAAAGGATACAAGCTATAAGAAGAAAATAAAGCAGAAGGAATACTTTGATCAAAAGATCCGTTGGTCTAAATTTTATGTGAATGACTTGGTTCTAGTATATGATTCCAGATACAAAAGAAGAAGACAGAGAAAATATCTTCCCAAATGGATGGGGCCCTACAAAATAGCAGCTGTGCATGAAAATGGTACATACCGACTGGAGGACTTGGATGGTACTCTCATTACAAAATGAGTCAATCATGAAAAGTTAATTTTTTTTCCAAGCACTAGCTTCAGAATGTCCATCAGAGTATACTCCAAGGATGGAGTAGAAGCTAGGAAGGGGGAAAATGTTGACATTAAAATTTTCTTCCGTAATTTTTATTTTATTAATGTATGTATTAGGAATAGGATGTTGTTAAGTATAATTAGTAGTGATGTCCAATAGAAGATAACGGTGCCATTAGTACGATGCCGCCAATAAAGTAGAGTACGGTAACAGTCAAAGTACAAAAGGAATGTTGTGGTAAAAAGTAAATATTTGTCGTAAGTGGTCCAGTAATGTTAAAATATCAAAGTTGGGGTAAGCAGAGAAGTAGGGTCTACAAGATTATGAATTAAAAATATTATATTTGTAATAAGGACAAGGAGTGATGTCATAAATATTTTGTGTATTTTATTTGTAGAAAAGTCTAAAAAGGTGGAACCCATGTGAGATGATAAGGTTTATCTTATCTTAGAAGATAAGCCTACATGTAAAGGCAAGAGTTTAGGCATTGAATATGATTGGCCGGAAGAGATTTCCTATCCTATCTTAGAGATAGGGTGGATAAGCCTAAATTCCTATAAATAAAGAGGTCACCTTCCCTCATATAGCATAGAAGGAAGTAGTAAGAAATATTGTATGAGTAAGTGTGTAAAGGAAGCCATCATTTTGAAGGTGTGTTAAAGAAGCCATTAAGAGGTGTAATTGTGAAGTTTCTCTCATAGTTATTGTTGGAAGGCAAGTGAAGTCAGTAACACTTGAAGTACCTCATAGGTGAGATTGTAACAATTTCATGTTGATATTATAATTTACACTTATATTTCAGATTTATCAGCATTCATTCTTATCATAGTCTATGGTATTCTTGTATTATGTTTGTTGGTGTGTTTCCAGATTCCATCCACCAAACTAAAATTTTTGCATTAGTAAATAATCATAGCACGAGGAGTTCCTGGTAAAGAATTATCATAGTGCCGGATTGGTGATGATAGACCCTTCCTCATTGGAGTTCTTAGAATGATAAATTGTATGGTTTGATTCTTGTGGTTGGACAATAGTGGTTATGATATGGGGTCAGGAAGAGTTATTAGAAGCTGCTTAGGACTTCCTTCCTTCAGTAGTTAGGAAAGAGGGTCTAGGTATCAGTTGTTCACTTTGTTGCCCATATGGGAGAGTGGACATTAATTCTAAGTGTCGTTTAGGACTCAATCCTACGTATGTGTTCTTGGAACTGACCTCGAGGTAGAGTACCCCTATTGGTGGCTAGGAAGGGTTACGGAGTGAATGTGGTGTTAAATTTTGTATTTTACATTCATAATCTTGTGTTATTTTATCAAGTACCAGCATCTTATTTTTTGATTGGATTGGGAAGCTTTGAGGCTCTTCTAGTTATTTATATTTTTGTGAGAATTTTCAAACTTTGCAATGTGGCTACTTAGCCACTTTTCTTGATTGCCCATATTTCTTGAATTTTATTTTGATTGGTAACTCGGAGCTCGTTATGTTGTTGGCTACTTAGCTAAACATTACGTGGTTCCTTCTTGCATGATGATGAGATGGTTCTATGTTTTTTGTATTGTGACATTTCGTCGTATGGGGGTACACCCTAGGTGTCTTGAATGTCTTCTTAGGTGCTTAAAGTTATACCTTGGTTTTGGATGCACAGAAACCTGAGTGTGTCTTGGATCTTAGAGTGAATTTTTCATTTCTCGACCTTTCGAGATAGAGAGCTCGTTGTGTTGTGCATTCTAGTCAGCATTATGTTAGCAGTGGTGGTGATTCTCTTAAAATCCGGTAAGAGCTTGAACCTCGTCAGAGTAAAGGTGTTTAATTATGGGTTTATGAATTATGTTAGGATCAGTTTACTTTTTGCTAGCTATGGATGTTAGTGGGAAATTATTTGTCTGGTAGTGGCTTCTCTTCGATGGCATGCTAAGTTTTATTAGGATTTCCTTATTTCATTATATAAAGTAGTGACTTGTGGATTGTATACATCTTGGTACTTATGGTTATAATTAATCCCATTTGATTATTGTGTGTAAATTAAGTTTGTTTGTTTTCCCTCTCGACCTATAAATAAGTCTAGCCTTTCCTTAACTTGTTACATTACTATGAATAAAACTCCAGGACCTAGTAATTTTGGATTATGTGGAGACACTTATGGATGCTTTGAGTCTTTTGGACCATGCCACTAGTGATGATAGTGTAATTAGACCTTGATAATTTAATCTCGGTGGTATTTTATAATGTGATTCTTCTTGCAAAACTATGACTCTTGGTCATAAATCTAGGATGAATAAGATAGTTGATTGTCTGCTTACATTTGATGCTTTCTTGTGAGTATGTGGTGTTCTTATATTTAAAATATTTCCTTGTCATTTGGATTGCTTGGTTGGTGGTATCATGTGGTAATATGGGTGTAGAATTGATAACTTTCCTTGTCTTATCATGTGAGTAAAATGTTTTTCACCAAAACAACAAACATTGTTAAACCCTAGTAGAACAGTAAAAGTAATTATGTTCCCTTAATGGGCCTTCCTTGTAAATTATTTTGAGACTTGTATAGACCCACTAGAAATATTTGATTATCCTTGTAATTATTTTGTAAACCCTTGAAATATTGTTACGATCCATGTTGGCTGATTGTTTCCTAGTTCTTACAAAAGTAATAATGTGTTTTCTATGTTGAATGTTCCTTTTTTTCCTTAGAATTAAAAATGTGATGTGTTGATTTATCTCTCTCTCCCATAAAAGTAAAAATGTGATATGGTTACCCTTCCTTATCATTAAATTTTTAATTGACAAGTTGACTCACCCAAACATCATAAAACTTTAACTAAGGAGATTTGGCTTTGAAGCTTAACAAATAAACTGGAACATAGAAAGAAAAAATGGTCCTTGCTTTAACGTTGGTAGATTAAAAAAAACCATGTATAAGAACAAAAAGGGAAAACTTTGTCCATCTACCTCCCCTAGGAGTAAAATAAATACTTTTTCTCTTTTCCGCCTTTACAGAATGGCAAGATATCATGCCCCTTAGTGGTCCTTATAACACAAAGTTTTGATGTCATAATAGGAGGAAGTTTAATTAAGAAAACTCTTAAAGGAATGTGCTTAGCAAATGAAACTACAACTTTTGACTTAATTAGTTAAGTTATAAAATAACTAAGATTTATGTGTATTGAGTGCAATGTTTAGTTGAACCTATAGTTCTATTGCCTACCTAAAATTGTGAAATACCTAGTGGATAGCAATGTGTTCTTGTTCCTTAGTACTTTCTTATTCATAGATGTATGTGCCTTTCTTGTGGGAGTTTTGGGTCATTGTACCCTTATCATTCCGTAGCTCAACGAGTGTGAGTTGTGGTCCTTTTGGATTGAGACTTATCTGTTGTTTAAAAAGTTACCTCCTTGCATGTAGTCTTGTCCTTGGAGACCTAAGTTATTGTAATTTTAAGGCAACATGTGTTAAGGATATAAAGTAACTTTGGGAAGTATTATTTTCTTCATATTTTCTTGTGTCACCTTGTTATTGTTGCCCATTTTCTGTTAGGATAAAAAGTGCAAGATGGTGTTATTCATTTTTGTCACGATGCACCTTGGATTGTAGTTAGACCCCCTTGTTACTTGTTTTTCTCCTTAGCTATCTTGAGTGCTCCTTCATGTTTCTTGTACTCTCTTTATGATTATTCTGAGTTGGATCAGGAAATAAGATAAATGAATCCCATTGTGTTATTTTGAATGGTACTTCTTGTATTGACATGTTATTTGCTAAGGGAGATATATATATTGTTATTTTGTTAAATGGTTGACGTATCTAGATTTGGTTGGTGTGGTGTGTTTGATTCTTAAAACAAAAGTGTAAAAAATCATACTATAGGAAAACTTGTGGTCTTGACTTCACTTGTATTACCATGAAAAGTTAATTGTACCCTCTCGAGTTATATAAGTGCTTTCCACAAATAGTTTCCTCAATTGTAAATGTTTTGCTGATTTAGGTGTCTTGGTTGATTAACCTCATCTTGTGTGATCCTAAAATTGTGTTACCTTGAGTAGACTTGCTCCTCGTGCAAATTTGGTCATAGTTTATTTTTTCTAGCCTTGTCTAGACAACGAACCTTGAAATCATGGCTTAAACTTAGTAAAAACCTTAACTTTTATTATTGTAGTATGTTGTATTCCTTGGGAAATTATGTGGTCATTCTCAAACTCATGGAATTCTCCTTATTATTCCTCTACTTGGTGGTTACTCTTAAGACTCTTTTGAACTCTTCATGTTATATTGTTATGTGTGGTATATTGGTTGATAGCGTAAATTTAATCTCTAGATTTAAGTGTCCGTAGCCTTGCATGCAGAAAGTTTAGAACTCATCCCTCGCAATCTCCCTTCTTCTCGCTGAATTGCATTGGGCCAAACTTAGGTTCTATAGACCCACACTTGTTTGAAGCAAGCAATCCCATAATGGATTAATCCTTTTTCTATTGCATTTGTTCCTATCTCTCTTTCCAGTGACTACCAGGAGGAAGTCAAGTATAAGGGGAGGGGGATGTAGTGCCCACTTCCCTTCAAATATTTTGATATTGATCATGATATTGCTGACTATATTATGGATATTATTATAGTTTTGATTTAGTATGGTGTTAGATGTCAAATCATGGATTATTTTTTACTCTGATTCATATATGATGCATGATGATTGTTAGAGACATTTTATATAGATGTTGACATACTATTGGACATGGTTATATATATATGGATGTTGTTAGGACATGTGATATTTGGATATATTGAGTAGACCGAGAAAATTGAATTAAATTTGATGATTATATAGTTGTTGATGAAAATGTAAGTGATATTGTTTATTTTCTGGATGTTGTTATGATTCAAACATATATTGATGATTTTGAAATTTTCATTTGGATGTTCTAAAATGGACATGAGGCTGAAGGGGTATTTGTATTGTGTAGGTTAAAATATCACAACAAACATCAGGGGATTGGAGACCAACCACATTGGAATTCTATATGAAATCAACAATGTCACCATGGCAACTTGTATTGTTCGTGTGTGTGTGTTTGATTGTTAGGGATTCCCATGGGGGGGATCACCTTTAAATGTGACCAAGGGTTATGTGTATTTATTTATTGGGTTCCCTTTTATTGATGTTTGCATGTGCTTATTTTGTGGTGCATTGACCCTTTCATTATATATTACATGGTGTGTAATATTATGAGTAATCATGTTGTTAAGTTAATTAATTAAAATATCTCATAAGAAAGTAATTAATAGAGTTGTTTGCCTTGAATTAAAGTGTTGTAAGAGATGTGTAAGTGATGTGTAAGTTAAATTTTGAGTTTGAAACACTCCACCTTCTTGGAAATTCGAATTTGTCTTTGAAGGCTGATTTTGGAGGCTTGTGGGACAAGTTAAACTTGTCCCATACCTCTTAAATTTATATACCAACCTTACCTATGGTTAGAGAGTTGAATTTAGCCCTTCTTTATACATTTTTGTAAGTCAAGTTGAATATTTTTATTGTACTTTTCTTACATAATTTTAATTTCAGTCCTTTGGGATCTGGGCTTGTTTTGGAGTGTAATATACATTTTGTAAACCATTTCCCCACTTGATGTGGATAACAATGTAATATACATTTTGTTTTGAAGAGTTACTATATTTTGGAAATGAAATCCATTTTGAATGTGAAAGAAATGTACTCTGTATTCTGTTTGTAAGAAGGAATGTAATGAGAAAGAGTTGTGATTGTAAAGTTGTCTTTGATCTATATAAATAGAAGTGGTTACTTTTTTCAAATGATATTGCTTTCATTGCAAATCTAATTTTTGAATGTAATTTGAAATATCTGTTAGAAAGATGAAAAAAGTGAATACGTATGAAGAAATGTCATAATGCTTTGTTCTTTAGAAATGAAATTTTTGAAAATCAGAATTGTAATTTGGCATTTGAATACGTGCATTTGAATCAACTTAATGAGTTAGATTGGATCTGGAATGATTTCTAATACTTAGAAGATGATAAATGGAAAATAGATCCTTTTGAATTTGAACTTTGTTAGATGCTTTCAAAACTGGCAAATGTATTATCAAAAAATGTATAGAACAACCCTGCAAACTAGGAAAGACATTTGAAACATTAATACAAGCTAAGAAAGATCAAAACAGTCCCAAATAAGCTATAACACTTAAGAAATTTTCATAGAACCTTTCAAAATCGGGCTCAAGCAATTTCTCATTTGTTTTTGCTGTTAAATTGGGAAAGTTTGAATTGATCTTCAATAAAATGACTTAACCCTTGAAAACTATCCTAAATTCTTCCAAGTGAAATCCTTCATGTCTGTTTGACATGTGGAGAAAGAATTAATGGCGGATTTGAACAAATATTTGCAAGTTAAAAGACCAGTTCACAATTTTATTAGCAGAAAGAAGTTTTCTCAAAATAGACCATTTAAACTTTATCAAAATAAAATTCCTAAGATTTATGTGCAAGGAGGATGTCGAGATATTTCCAGAAAGTCCTCATTTGCCAAAAATGGAGTTCCCAATCAAAAGTTATGGCCTTCTAAAGTTTTTACTTCATTTGGCTTCAAAAATAAACTAATTGTCAAATTTTAAATGAATAAATAATTTAAAATGGCACAAATTTATGAAGTTTCCTACCACTCTGCTAACGCACAAGTCTTCATTTTGTTTAAAACATTATGTAAGTCCAAAAAGTCAGTTTGACAATTTTTTTCTCCTCAGCCCCGCCACCCCACAGCCAATCATTGATCAACATGTGGCTTTGTTGGGCATTGACAGAGGCTCAAATCGATTATAACCTTAAGCGCTTTCAAAAAAATAAATTTGGACAAGTTTCCAATTTCTTCCATGGCCCTGCCAGCCCACAACCAATCAAGTGTTGCCTCTTGGCTTCTTGGGCGTCGGTGGAGGCACAGATCCTTTTAAACCTTAACTCCTACAAAATAATTTTTTTGGCAAAAATTCTTAATTTATTCCACCGGCCCAGTGACCCATAGCCAATGGTTGTTGAACACGTGTCCCAACAACGCATCGGCAGAAGCGTGGAAGTAATTTAAACTTTACGCTTCAAAGGTTAATTTTCTTATTTCTCCCCGTCGGTCCACCACCCCACGGCCAATGAGGGTCTGACACATGGTATCGTGCAACGTCGACAGAGGCTCGGGGTAGTTTTCCGCCTCTGCGATCTTTAAGATAAAGTCAAAAAAATTCCATCTTATCTCCAGCGACCCGCTGTCCTACCGAGGCTAGGATTTTGGACACGTGTCCTTAGCAGACCCTAAGTTCAAAATTTCCCTCCTTAGGCACGAAGCCCCATTACAAACTTGTGGGTACACGGATTTCAAATGCACTTTTTACCTGAAATTGCTTTGGGAAAATCTTCCTCCCCAAGCCCGCAGGCCCGCTCTTGGGGAAAATTTTCACCCCAAGGCCCGTCGGCCCATAACTTGAGAAATATGAAGAGTTAAAAGGACTTCTTTATATCACTGAAAAGTTGAGGAAATTTCCTATCTAATGGGAATTGTTTTAGGAATTTTTAATTATGTTAATCATGGGAAAAATCAAATTAAATCTTTAACCGAGTTCTAGGAGTGGGTAAGTAAGAATTTACTCTAATGATTTTAATATGTATTCTTTTCCCCCACTGTAATTAAACCTTGTTCTTGTCTTAGATCTTGTGGAATTAAATACCTTGGGTATTTAATTGTTTTGGTCCCTTAACCCTAAAATTATAATCAGGGAATATTTAGCTAAAAATGTCAATGTAATCAGTGATTAAATTAATCCCTAAGGAGATTTGAGCTAGGTGTGGACTTATTACACTTATTGCTTTATAATGTGGAATTAGTAATTATTATAATGGGAAAATTTATCAGTTGAATTTAATTTTCCTTGAGACTTTGGGTGTTAACACTTTAAAAAAAAATTATTCCATAATTTTGTAACTAAACCTAGGTTGTTAGTGGGTCTCAAGTGGGAGATTTTAGCGGGCATTACACAATCTCTCTCCATGAATCTCTCATATTTATCCCTAGGATATCTCTCTCATCACTTTATTATCTCACACACAAAAATAAATACATGAGTTGTTCTCACAACTCACCCAAATGATAATAGTAACGGTTACAACTATATTATTGATATGAGCTCTATAAACTCATTATTAATAATGTCACAATATATTTGTAACATTCACTCCCCTATTGTTAACATTATTAATTCCCAATATACACTCCCCTAATGTTCACATTATAGAAACAACAATCACACTTCCTTATGCATCTCATCGCCCATGCGTGCTCATGATTTGGATGGTTTTGTAGGTCAAACAAAAACCTGAAATAAAGGATGGTTTGAGAGGAAAACCAACAACCTAAAACAAAGGATGGTTTTACAGGACAACCAAGAACCCAAATATCATGTTGTTGATTTTCCTTTGTGCTTTCATCTGTCCACTATGTATTTCCTTTAGGGAATCATGTAGGAACCACTGCTTACTGAATACAAACTGAATAGAGGGAAAATTGAACATTGAGACCATGTTCCAGTTCCCCCCCCAATGTGAACATTTCACTTATTCAAACGGGAACTCTGAAAGCATACTACAAATCTGAAATAAAAGAAAACACATACACACACTGCCACCACAACTTCATGTGACCCTGTCGTTGGTGACTGACGAGAGGTCGTTGATTGACCTCCAACCTCCATTTCCTCCATCCTCCATATGATGTGTTGCTAACTCATTTGAATGCAAACACAAAGCACATTTTTTTCACATTGAGATTATTCTTTTCTTCCTTCCCGCAATGTGAAACATTTTATTTCCTTGGACGTCGGGTAACACTGAAAATGCATCCTTGAGGAAATTTTTTGTTTTTAAACTTTTTATAACGATAAAAAAATTGGACTCAATAACCTATTATTCACCTAAACACATTAGATCCACTTTTGACTCTTAGAACACAATTTTGACGAATTAACAACACATAACTTATAATATACAACTTAATATTATAACACATGACTTAATACACAACACATGACTTAGTGACTCTTTGAATCTTAATAATAACTAGAGACAATGCCAGACACTGAGACAATTACAAGCACTATTATGATAACATTGAGTATGTGGAATCGATAAAAATTTAATGGAATGATGTTTATAATAACAATTAAAACAACACATCTAATGACAACATCTATATAACATTACCTATAATGGAATTTTGATGTATTAACAATAAGACTAGATTTTTAATATTATATGGAACATTGACTCAAATATTAACTTCAAACATACATAGGGAAAAACATACAAATTTGAACCAAAACTCAAAACTTTAATCAAACTGCTAATACCATTTTTTCTTGGAGAAATCCTCTAGCTCACTACTATTTTTAAAAAGGTACATTATTTTTTTCTTCGTGACACAGGAGAATTTTGCAGACATGTCACAACATTCCTCGCCACTTAGCTCAACATTCTCAAGAAATTGAACATGTATAGAACGAAGATCTGATGGTTTATGAATACATTTGACAAGTATATGGAGGTTTTGAACACATATCACCAATCATATTGACACATTGACATCTTGGTTTTGATGCAAAGAAACTCATCACGAGTTAAGTGATCAAAAAAATAGAGGAACAATGTTAAACTATCAAGATTATCAATAATCAATGTGATGGAGCTGCAAATGCCAACAAGCTCCTGCAAGGATGGATTTGTAGCTGTTTGATTTGAAGGGATTTAAATGATGAGCTATTCCATAATGTCAAAATTATGATCCCATGCAATGATATGATCTCATAAATTAGTCTGAAATTAAACCCAATACTATTTTCATGCAAACTCAATGTAGATATGGCGAGTTGAAAAGTGCATAGCTGTCTAAATAATGAGGTCGATTCAACACAATAAGATGCTTTGAAAAATGAATGTACCACATCCAGATCTCAAATGAAATATGTTTTGGATGCTTTAACAATATCCCATGAACAAAGGTGAGACTATCTATGCATCCTCCCTTGAATAAATCATAAATCTTCCATTATGATAATATATTCTTTCTTCACAAGATTTGATATCGCTCTGATACCAAATAATAATTTGGTTTGAGTTTTGCAAAGTGTTAGTCGTCAAAAAGGACTTTTAAGGAGAACAACAGTTAGGGGACAAGAAGTCCCTCCTCTTTAGTGGGAGAGGTTCCCTTATTCAAAAGAAATACTTATTTACATATGTACAAAGCATGGTTTTAGTATGGAACTTGGATATCATGAAAGCGTTTAGGAGAATAGACCATCAATCAGAAAAGTATAGAGGAATGAAGACATGGAAATGAGCAGAAAGGCATTCTCCAGAATTATAGATGGAAAAATAATTCCCTAAACATGCCAGAATATAATGACTTGGAATAAAACCATTTGTACTCAAATTAGTGAGATGAAATTTGAAAAGACACACAGTTCTATAAATAACATATATAAGAATACAAAGCTTCTTGGTATAATGTAGGAAAATGATCTAACAAGATTCTATAGATAGCTGTGAATAATAGAATCAGATGAACAAAGAAAGAAGGTCATTTTGTATTGATTGATTTTTCTTTTTCTTACACTTTTCAAAATAAGCCAAGTTCCTCCCCTCGAAATGGTGAAGAGAGACCACTATATAGTTTTTACAAATCAGTTACTATGGGTAACTACCTTTTTAAATAATACTTAGTTAAAAGGATGCTTAACGTAAAACCCAAACTAATTACAATAAATCTAAGATGAGGAAAGAAAGAAGGGATAAAATTCAAGAGAAGAAGATAAGTGTTCATGATTGAGAGGGGCCCATTGATTTTAGGATCCACTGTCTAAACCTTTTTAACACCTCTACTATGTCTCTACCACATGGGACCGATGTTTTTGCAGTGGAATGAGTCCAAAATCTGAGGCACTTCTCCATCTCTTTGTCAAATTTGACGTGTGTATGATAATCTTTATTTGCTTCTTCAATAGCAGACTGGAGAGAGCAGATCTCCTTCATCTTTTCCTTGGAGACATAAACCTCCTTAAACAAATTATCTTTGACAAAAGCTTTGAATTAAGCTTTGATTTCTTGCAAGGAGAGGGGCACACTAGAGGTCTCATCATGGAGGTGGCAATGTATATCCTTGAAAGCAGATACCACCAAAGTCTTGAAGGCCTCACCCTTCTGCCAGCTATTTTTCAATTCTCCCAGTGCTTCCTCCAGCACCTTGATTTTCCATTCCACACTGTATACCCATGATTTTGACAAGTTATCTTTAGCATCATCGAAGACCTTGCTTCCCATTAAAATATTTTCATCAGCCTACCCCATAATGTGAAGGTCTACTATACAGCTGCTCCAAATTTTGAGCTCTTTATCTATATTTCCAATAGTGGAGGAGAGTTTCTGTTGCAGATCATCCACCTTCTCATTGATTTTGAAGGCTTCACTAATGAAATTCAACCCTACAATGAGCATATCATCCACCATGGCCTCTATAGGCCTTCCATAGATGGAATATCTATGTATATCTTTGATACTCTGGACTTCATCTTGACACAGGATTACAGGTGGTGGAAGAGTGGTCAGTGGGGTGGGGTCTAAAACATTGTCCTTGGACAATAGTGACTTGATGAAACCTACAAGAACCTGAGCCTACTCTTCCAACTTCTCTATAGTTTGTTGCCATTTTTCAACTCTCCCAATGACCCTGGTGACTGTTTCTTGAAGATTGTGAATCTCACCTTCAGGGGTAAACTCTCCCATGGGAATCCTCGAGAGCTCTAGATCAGATGCTTGCAAATCATGCTCTAGTTTGTCTACTTTGGGATTGGCTATCTCCAAGAATTGCTGGCCCTGAGCATCAGATACTATTCTAGAGGTGGTTTTGGCCTTCTTGGCAGGAGTAGGAGGAGTAGTGCCTAATAAGGCCGCCACAGCATCAAAATTGGGTCCTGAGATTCAGGAGGAAGACTTTCCCTTCCTACTATTAATGAAAGGTTGTACCCATGCAAAAGAAGAGGAGGAAGAAGAAGGTGGGGCAAGAGGGCCAAGAGAAAGGGAACTCATGGCACTCAAACTATGTACTGATGTTCCCTCTAGTTTAGACATGAGTGGGGCACTCAGGGTTTCTAGTACAAAGGAGTCAATGGCACTTAGAAGCTCTGCGCTTTGGACTTATTTCTCTTTACCATTGGGGATTTTGGAGCACTCATGGAGACTGGAACTTCACTCTCCTCACTTTCACTAAGAACAATAACATTCTCTAGACCTAAGGGTAATTCTGAATGCTTCATCATGGGATCTTCTTCAACAGGCTCCTTCTTGACTTCCTTGATTTTCTTCTGATATACTTGGGTAGATGAGGAAGGAGTGGAGGATGTAGGACATTTAGTTGATGAGGCAGGAGGGGTCTTTACAGGTGCTTCCAAACAAGGTGTCAATGCCTCCTTTCTTGGTGTTGAAGTATCCTTGTAGGAGGACTCATCTAAATGCCCTCTAAGTTCACGGACTCTCCTATCAAACCAGATTTTGGTTCTTACTAAGACAGGGGCTAAGATTTCAGCCAGATCATCCTTCTCCTTTTTGAACCAATCCAAATCCTCCAAGGGA
The DNA here is from genome assembly GCA_019776745.2 of Taxus chinensis. Taxonomy (NCBI): domain Eukaryota; kingdom Viridiplantae; phylum Streptophyta; class Pinopsida; order Cupressales; family Taxaceae; genus Taxus; species Taxus chinensis. The sequence continues at coordinate 150,995,969 of CM034153.1, read as the reverse complement.
GTGTGTTTGATCAAGGTATCATACTCATATGAAAACATGTCCGAATTATCATCTTGAAGCCCTTTCGGAACTTGATACAAGTTCAGCTCTTGAATCAGTTGGAGAGAAAACATGCCATAATGCCTTCTCCTTGCCTCAAAATCATCAGCACAGTCAGCCCAATAGTCTTTTGTATCTTCCCTATGATGGTAATTGATTCTAAGGTTCTGCTCCATAAATTTCTTCAAGTCAAAACAAGTGCTTGGCCTGAAGAAATGGACAGTGATGGGAGCCAAGGCTCTCTCTATGTTCTGTGCATCTAGAGCTATCTTGCAGGTGTAGTTTCCCAAATATATAGGGAAGTGCAGGCCAGTGATTTTCTTATCTCTGCAGGTTCTGTGTAACTTGTCTAGATGCTTGCATATCTCTATTAAGGCCATTTTATCATTACAAAACATAGGGAGCTTAAGAGGAGTGCTCTCATAGCCTGCTACCCTGATATAGGAGAATTTTCTAAACTGGATGAAGTAGGCACCGTACTTCGATATTAGGTTCATGGCTTCATCTGAGAACCTCCTTACAGTGTCACTCTCCAGAATCCTTACAATGTACATGGTGAAAGCATCGTTCACCCTCCTGAAGTTGTGATTTCTAGTTTCTAGGGTGAATTGAGGGACGTAGGCATATATAGGGTCACTCTTATGAGCATCGATGTACGTGAATCCAAACCATTGCCTTGATGCTGCCAGGGTGTACATCAAATATGAAGTCATGTAAAACTTCTTGGTTTGTTGTACATTGGACAACTACTCTGCTAAGTTCATGTTGATCATTTCTGCCCAGTTGATATTCTGAGTTCCTTCACACACCATGTTGATAAGTGGGAACATCTAGAAATGAAACTCATTGGTAGAGGGTAATCCCATGACCCGAGCTATTAGGATTATGAAATCAGACAGCTCCTCATTAAAATCAGCATGAAAAAGAGATTTGGACAGACGTGACTCCCCTTTTTTAGGGTTTTTAAGCCAAGACTTCGCCACCCTCACCTTGTATTTTTCATTGTTCTTGTCGAAGAGGGCTTGTGCCTGGTTCTGAGAGATTACTATGGAATTGTCCATTTCAGGAATCCTTAGGGCAGTGCTAATGGCGGCAGCATCGAGCTTGGCAATGAGCTCTTTATGCACATTCGTTAGTTCGTTTAAGTCGGGATTGAAATGAGTACCGCAGAAGAGTACCTTATCTACACATTGCACTGAGATTGGGAAACCAACGGTGAATTCCAAGCCACTATCATGAATCATTTGTGCCATAGGAGAGGGGTTTGGATCTGTCATCCTAGTCCATGTGACAAACTTCACTATCCCTGATATCGGGAACGGCAGACTCAAGCGGTGAAACTTGCTCCTGGCCTTGGAATTTGATCTTCATGTTGATAGCAATTTGAAAAAACAGAGTCACAGTTTGAACTCTTGATGAAATTGCAGGGGGAATGGGTACACGCACAGAAATTTCGATTGCGAGGGTATAAGCAATTGATAGCAAGAAAGTAGTGTGCAAAAATGCGTAGGAGGGAAACTTATTAAATAGTCGTTTAGGAGAGAGAAAGGTAATAAATGTGCATTAAATACACATCTACCAACTTAAAAAGCAAGATATTCGGAAAAAGTGGGAAAAAATAGCCCAGATGGCCTTTGGTTCATCTGGGACATACAGGACGCGAAAGAGTGACTCGGCTGATGCGGGCGATGTGGGAAAAGAATGCACAAATGTTTTCAGGACATGAGGGATGAAGGTATGTGAAGTGCATGATGCGGCCGACGCGAGAGAAAGTTGAACATTGAGCCTAAGAGAACTTGTGTTATTTGGAACAGAAAGTTTTGGCAGGCCCATGAGGAAACAGATTTTCAGGTAAAGCAGCCAATCGGTGAACAAGGAGCCCGAATGAACTTGGGATATCTGGGACAAAAATGTCTGACAAACCCACAAGTCACACAAAATGACCCAAAAAAGTAGTTTTTTCTAACTTTTTGACTTTTCTCTTTACCAGAACAACAGAAAAGGTGATTAACTTCAAAAAAATTCAATTTTGCACTTCTCAAAAGACGGAGAATTTTGAGAAGACAACAGTTGGATCCTTCTGGGGATGACTTGGCTAAAGTCCAAAAGAATGAGACAAGGCAAGAATTTAGAAAATCTAGGGGAAGCATATCAGTACCCTATCCATTGGGCCACGGAGTCAAAAGCAAACCAATACAAAAAACAACACACCAAAACAAGGAAAAGGAAGGGGAAAGAAAAATGCTATACAGAATATACAAAGGACTTCCTAATCACCTACGACTTAAACAATTTCAGGTACTGTCCACTATAAGAAAGTGGGAGAGAAGAACCATCCACATAATCAAGGTAAAAATAATTCTTACCAGAAAAGTTCCTGATCTTGAAAGGTCTGAGCCAAAGAGAATAAAACTTGCCATGGCTGCCACGAGGTTCATGCCTTTTATCCCATAACAAAACAATGTCACCAACTTTGAAATCCCTGGATCTGGATTTTTTATCAAACAAGGCCTTTACTTTCTATTGGTGAGCAGATATTCTATCAGCGACCTTTAGCCTGTCCTCATTCAATTTGTGAAGATACATGATCCTTTTATCCAAAGAATCATTGAAACTAGTGTCTTCAATAGCCTTCATTAAATGCAAGGCTGGTAGTTCCACTGTTATAGGAAATTGAGCTTCCACTCCATATACTACCTGAAAAGGAGACATCCCAATGGCTCTTTTAGGTGTGATCCTGTCTACCCAAAGAGCATCATAGAGTTTCTTGTGCCAATTTCTCTGGGATTCATTAACTAATTTCTTTATTATAGCCACCAGATTTTTGTTTGTTGATTCTGCTTGTCCATTACCCTGAGGATAATAATCCGAGGAGTGAGCCAAGGAGATGCCATATCCATAAAAAAAATCCATCATCTCAATTGAAGAAAAATTCGAAGCATTATCTGTCACTATCTTGTTTGGCACACCAAACCTCACCAAGATGTTCTCTTTGATAAAACTGCATACTACTTCAGAAGTAGTACTCTTTACTGGAATGGCTTCTACCCACTTAGTAAAATAATCTGTGGCAGTTAATACGTGGGTGTGACCAGCACTAGAAGAGGGATTAAGTGTTCCAATGAAATCTAAACCCCATTGTTGAAAAGTCTCTTCGACCACAACCGGTTTAAGGGGCAAAGAAGCCAACTTGGGTCTACCCACAAAGGTTTGAAAAGCTTCGCATTTATCAATCCAATTTGATGCATCTTTAAACAAGGTAGGCCAGTAATATCTTGCACAAAGAATCTTATGAGCAGTGACAGTTGATGAGTAGTGCCCTCCACATGTTTGATTATGAAAATCTGAAAGCAGCTTCCTCTGTTATTCCATGTCCACACATTTTAGAAATCTTCCATCCAACCCATGCTTAAACAAGGCATTTTCTCATAACACATATTGGGCTGATCTTATATTAACAGCTCTCCTCTCTTTGTCATTCAAATAAGAGGAACATTCTCCATATGTGATAAAGTGTGTGATATCAGCGTACCATTCATCAATTGAGCCAAGAAACAAAATAGTAGGGAGATCAACTTTGTCCTCTGGTAACTCATGTCTAACTCCCTCGGTGATGAGTTCACACAGGCCTTTTCCACGAATGAGATTGATTGGTGTGATGTCAATGTCATATTCTTGAACCTTGGCCAACCATTTTCCTCTCTTGAGTCTAAACTCTTGTTGTGTGAGAATGGACTTGATGGTTGTATTAGGTACAAATACTATGGAGTGAGAGTTAAGAATGTAAAAATGAAACTGCTTGATAGCTTTAACTACTAAAAAAGCATGTTTCTCCATTAACTGCTTGACAGCTTTAACTACTATGAAAGAATGTTTCTCCATTATGGTGTATTTTAACTCATGATTTTTTAGAATGTAGCTCATAAATGCAATTGGGAGTTCATGATCATTAGAATCTTCTTGAGTCAAAACAGCAGTCAGGGTGTTATCTGTGGCATAGCAATAGATAATAAAGGCTTTGTTGAAATCTGAACATGCTAAAACAGGAGTTTTAGCAATAGCCCTTTTAATGCCTTCAAAGGCTTCTTTCCCTTCAAGATACCAACCAAACATCTATTTTCCCTTCATCATTTGGGAGATATTCAAAGTTAGTTCTATGAAATCAGGGATGAATCTTCTCAGAAAGTTAATCTTACCAAAGAAAGAGTGCACTCCCTTCTTGCTAGTTGGAAGGGGAATCTGCTAAATAGCTTGAACTCACTCAGGATCAATTTTTATACCATCTTCAGAGACAACATGACCTAACAATTTTCCCTCTGTGACACAAAAGATAGATTTCTTGGGGTTTAAAGAGATTCCATGTTCTCTACATTTCAAAAGAACTGTTTCTAGATGCTGAAAGTGATCTGCCCTTGTTTTGGAAAATACAGTCAGGTCATCAAGGTATACGACAATACACTTCACTTTCAAACTTCCAAAGGCCAAGTCCATAGCTCTCTGGAAAGTAGTGCCGGCATTAATGAGCCCAAAAGGCATCCTTTTGTAGGCAAAGGTACCCCAAGGGGTAGTGAAGGTCGTTTTGTGTTGATCTGTGGTATTAACTTCTACCTGATTATACCCTGAGAATCCATCAAGCATAGACAACATTTCAGATCCTATTACAGCTTGTAAGACTTGATCCATCATGGGCAAAGGATAATTGTCCTTTAAAGAATCTTGATTCATATTTCTGAAGTCAACACAGATACGAATCTCACCATTTTTCTTCCTAACAGGCACAATATTGGCAATCCATGTTGAATGGTGGATGGGAAAAATGATTTTAGCTTTTAATAACTTTTGTATTTCCTGAAAGATGGTGTCAGCTATCTTAGGATTGTATTGCCTTTGTTTCTATCTGAAAGGCTTAATCCCAGGTTTGATAGGGATAAAATGTTGCATCTCCTTTGGTTGAAAAGCTTTTAAGTCCTCATAGGAATAAGAAAGAACATCTCTATACTTTCTTAAAATATTAATTACTTTCTTCTTTTCTTCTGGTGTGCAATATTTTCCAATGTTCACGAGTTTAGGATTAGTAGAACTCCCAATATTAATTTTATCATATCCAGTTGATTTTTGTGGTCCAATAGAAGCTTTAAACTTCATATATCTGTCATGTTTATCAAACAACTCTTCTAAACTCACCAGTCCTTTTGGAATCTTGTTCCCTTTAAGTTTGATACATCCGTCTTGGTCCATCTCTTCTTCATTAACCTTTTCTTCATTGGAGGGCACACTTTCTCGAGGAAAATTGTCACTTTCATCAAAGTACAATTGTTCAAAGTTATCCCTGAGTTCTAAGAAAGAAAGAAAATGTCGATCATCATTGAAAACTTGCCAGTTACTTGCATTATCAGGCACACTTTGCCTATGGATCATTTCAATGGTAAATTTATCTTGAGAGAAGTCAGGATGAGGTATCAGCAATGACCATGAGACTGCTAGTGAATCAACCCTGGTTTTCTCCTCCTTAGGCATTGCTTCGATAGAGAAGGCGTCAAGAAATTTGATAGAGTCCCAAACCTGATTCCTATAATGTTTCAACCTTCTATTCTTTACCTGGAAAAGGTTTCTAACTTTCTTGACAATCAGCTCCGCATCTCCATGAGCTAGAAGATTCTTTATTCCCTTTTCTTTTGCCACATGAAGCCCAAGAATGAGAGCTTCATACTCTACTGTATTATTATTATTTTCAAATTGTAACTTGAATGAGAAAGGACAAACCTTTCCTTCAAGAGACACTAATACTACGCCGGCTCTAGAACTAGCTAAGGAACAACTTCCATCAAACTCCAATATCCAAACACCATTAGGATCCTTAAGTGGTCTTTTGGGAATTTGGATCTTCTCAAGAGACATAACCATATAGTTTTCATGCCCCATATCCTCATAAAGTATTTGTGCTTTGGGATCATCTATTTTTTGTACAATATACACAGATTGTTTCTCAGGAAACAACTTCTTCATTTTCCCATTAACAGGTATGAGGGCATGTAACCAATCCATTTGAATTTCTCCACCCACATCCTTACAAAATTTCCTACTTAGCAACATTCCATATGAAGGAGGAATATCTGTTACTAGGATAGTAGCTAAAACCTTCTTCTCATGCAAGGTAGCAAAAGCTACTTGTGCACCTTTAATTCTTCTGACTAGGGGCACTTCTTTACTCTCCATGGAGTAACAAGGCCCGTAAGTGCATGTGAGGGTTATGCCTAAGGCATGGGCTACTTTGGCAGGCATTACATTGTTTGATGCCCCTGAGTCTATGATGCAATTGTTGAGTCTATGGCCCGCTATAAGGAGTGTCACATAGAATGGTTTGATCTTGTCATTGGGTGAGGTGACAGCAGCTACCAGATTGGGTTGTGGTGTAGAAGATGGAGTGGGTAAAAGACCTTTAGAGGTATTTTTGGAATGGGAATTGACAAAGTAAATCATTTTAGCCAAAGCCTTGGGATGGGTTTGATAATATTCAGCCTCTGAGATTTGAACCTTGGTCTTTTTTAGGTGATCAATGATATCGAAAGACCCAGAAGGGGGCGGGCTATCATCACTTGGGACCTTAGGTTTATCAATTTTAGGAGTTTGAAAATAAGTAACTTTAGTAGCAGAATTGATAGGACTCACCTTTGATGTGGACGTAATGGGAATAGGAGATCCTCTTTTTGTAACTACAGGGATAGTCATTGGATTCTCCTTGGATCTTTTGGTAGGCTGCATCACTTTCTCCCTCTTGTTTGTCTGCTCTCGAGCCATGACAATGTATAATTCACTATTCATGTCCACTACTACTTCGTCATAATCATCTCCTTCATCAACACCTTCAGTAGTGAAGAAATTAACTCAAGATCCCTCAAGTTCCTCTACTTCTTCATCGACCTCTTCAACAAATTCTTCACAATCTCCACTAACCTCTTCATCCTCCGGCTCTTCAACTTCACATGTTGCGTTAACAGGGACTTTAATAGGAGTTCCTTCAAGTGCTAGCCTTGTTTGAGAAGCAGGAAAATGATTTCTGGGCTGAAAATTCCTCCTTAGAATGTCTGCATAGGGGCGTGCTAGGCCAATTGTTTCTTAATGGCGATGAGATCATTTGCAAGTTTTTGTACCAATGGATCAGTATTAGGCCCAAGAATGGAAGAGAAGGAAGAAGAAGACTTATATCTAGAGGAGTCTCTTCTCAACTTTCCTGACATGATTAAATCATCTTTGACACTAACAGCAAGAGTTTGATCTTCATCCAATGTTGCAAGATTATCTCTTCTCAATGCATAACTAACTTCAGGCAATTGGGCATTCAAGAAGAAGCATTTTTGGATTTGATCTACAGGTTGAGTTTCTGGTGGAATTTTAATAATCAACTTGTTGAATCAGGCCACAAATTATCTCATGGGCTCTTGTGATTCCTTCTTTATTTGAGAAATTTGGGCCAGCAAAGCATGCACGTCTTCCACCAGTTTGAAATGATTCTCAAACCTAGCTCTCATTACGTTCCAGCTAGTGATAGCTCTGGTTGGAAGGTGATAGAACCAATCAGCTGCATTATCTTGTAAAGTTTCAACAAAAATCCTCACTGAGACATCTTCATTTTAACTCCTAGAACTCCACATGCAACTATGAAGGCCGCGATATGCTCATCAAGATGTACCTTACCATCACCTCTGAATTTGGGAAAGTTCTTTCGGTTACCTCTGGGTAATTCATGTAAAGGTTGAGGAAGGGTGAGAGGTCCAACACAATGGCCCAAGACAATGGTACCACCATTCTTGGAAAAATGGCTTGAAGGGGAATTGAAACACCAGCAAGAATAAGAGCTCAGAGATTAGGACTGAGTTGCTCTGAAAGAATACCACCCGTGGGGGTTCTATTTTTGACAAGAGGAGTGCTTGTTTAATGAGCTCTTCTATTTCTTCCTGTTGAAGGGAAAGGAAAACCTTGCTACTCAAAAAGCTGGAATTGAGAGTCTTGAATACCAATAGCCCTTCTCCTGCGAGTAAAATGTGGAGCCACCAGATCAAAGGATGATCAATTAATGATTATGGAACAAGAAATGATTTTCCCCAGTGGAGTCGCAAAAAACTGTTAGTCCTCAAAAAGGAACTTTAAGGAGAACAACAGTTAGGGGACAAGAAGTCCCTCCTCTTTAGTGGGAGAGGTTCCCTTATTCAAAAGTAATACTTATTTACATATGTACAAAGCATGGTTTTAGTATGGAACTTGGATATCATGAAAGCGTTTAGGAGAGTAGACCATCAATCACAAAAGTATAGAGGAATGAAGACATGAGCAGAAAGGCATTCTCTAGAATTATAGATGGCAAAATAATTCCTTAAACATGCCATAATATAATGACTTGGAATAAGACCATTTTTACTTGAATCAGTGAGATGCAATTTGAAAAGACACACAGTTCTATAAATAACATCTATAAGAATACAAATCTTCTTGGTATAATGTATACAAGTGATCTAACAAGATTCTACATGTAGCTACAAATAATAGAATCAGATGAACAAAGAAAGAAGGTCCTTTTTTATTGATTGCTTTACTTTTTCTTACACTTTTCAAAAAAGCCAAGTTCCTCCCTTCGAAATGGTGAAGAGAGGCCACTATATAGTTTTACAAATCAGTTACTCTTGGTAACTACCTTTTAAATAATGCTTAGTTAAAGGGCTGCTTAACGCAAAACCCCAACTAATTACAATAAATATAAGATGAGGAAAGAAATAAGGGAGAAAAGTTAGGAGTATAAGACAAGTGTTCATGATTGAGAGGGGCCCACTGATTTTAGGATCCGTTGTCTAAACCTTTTTAACGCCTCTGCTATGTCTCTACCACGTGGGACCGATGTGTTAGCAGTGGGCTGGGCCAAAAATCTCAGGCACTTCTCCATCTCTTTTTTGAATTCAACGTGTGTATGATAATCCTTATTTGCTTCTTCAATAGTAGACTGGAGAGAGCATATCTCCTTCATCTTTTCCTTGGAGACAGAATCCTCCTTGAACAAATTATCTTTGGCAAAAGCTCTAAATTGAGCTTTGATTTCTTGCAAGGAGAGGGGCACACCAGAGGTCTCATCATAGAGGTGGCAATGTATATCCTTGAAAGTAGATACCACCAAAGTCTTGAAGGCCTCACCCATCTGTCAGTTATTTTTCAACTCTCCCAGAGCTTCCTCCAGCACCTTGATTTTCCATTCCACATTGTATACCCATGATTTTGACAAGTTATCTTAGCATCATCGAAGACCTTGTTTTCCATTAAAATATTTTCATTAGCCTACCCCATAAGGCGAAGGTCTACTATACAGCTGCTCCAGAGTTTGAGCTCTTTATCTATATTTCCAATAGTGGAGGAGAGTTTCTGTTGCATATCATGCACCTTCTCATTGAGTTTGAAGGCTTCACTAATGAAATTCAACCCTGCAACGAGCATATCATCCACCATGGCCTCTATATCCCTTCCATAGATGGAATATCTATGTATATATTTGATACTCTGGACTTCATCTTGACTGAGGATTACAGGTGGTGGAAGAGTGGTCAGTGGGGTGGGGTCTAAAACTTTGTCCTTGGACAACAGTGACTTGATGAAACCTGCAAGAACCTGAACCTGCTCTTCCAACTGCTCTATAGTTTTTTGCCCTTTTTCAACTCTCCCAATGACCCTAGTGACTATTTCTTGAAGATTGTGAATCTCACCTTCAGGGGTAGACTCTCCCATGGGAATCCTCGAGAGCTCTAGATCAGACGCTTGTAAATCATGCTTTGGTTTTTCTACTTTGGGCTTGGCTATCTCCAGGAATTGTTGGCCCTGAGCATCAGATACTATTCTAGATGTGCTCTTGGCCTTCTTGGCAGGAGTAGGAGGAGTAGTGCCCAATAAGACTACCACAGAATCAAAATTGGGTCCTAAGATTCAGGAGGAAGACTTTCTCTTCCTACTATCGACGAAAGGTTTTACCCATGCAAAAGAAGAGGAGGAAGAAGAAAGTGGGGCAAGAGGGCTGAGAGAAAGGGAACTCATGGCACTCAAAGTGTGTACTGATGTTGCCTCCAGTTGAGACATGAGTGGGGCACTCGGGGTTTCTGTTACAGAAGAGTCAATGGCACTCGGAAGCTCTGCGCTTTGGACTTCTTTCTCTTTATCCATTGGGGCTTCTAGAGCACTCATGGAGACTGGCACTTCACTCTCCTTACTTTCACTAAGAACAATAACATTCACTAGACCTGAGGGAAATTCCAAATGCTTCATCATGGGATCTTCTTCAACAAGCTCCTTTTTTACTTCCTTGATTTTCTTCTGATATACTTGGGTAGATGAGGAAGGGGTGGAGGATGTAGGACCTTTAGTTGATGATGCAGGAGGGGTCTATACAGGTGCTTCCGAACTGGGTGTCAATGCTTCCTTTCTTGGTGTAAAAGTATCCTTGTAGGAGTACTCACCTTAATGCCTTCTAAGTTCACGAACTCTCCTATCAAACCAGATTTTGGTTCTTACTAAGACAGGGGCTAAGATTTCAGCTAGATCATCCTTCTCCTTTTTGAACCAATCCAAATCCTCCAAGGGAGTGTGTTTGATCAAGGTGTCATACTCATATGAAAAAAGGTCAAAATTATCATCCTGAAGCCCTTCTGGAACTCTATACAAGTTCAGTACTTGAATCAGTTGGAGAGAAAACCCATCATAATGCCTTCTCCTTGCCTCAAAATCATCAGCACAGTCAGCCCAATAGTCTTATGTATCTTCCCTATAATGGTAATTGATTATGAGGTTCTTCTCAATAAATTTCTTCAAGTCAAAACAAGTCCTTGGCCTAAAGAAATGGACAGTGATGGGAGCCAGGGCTCTCTCTCTATTTTCTGTGCATCTAGAGTCATCTTGCAGGTGTAGTTTCCCAAAGATATAGGGAAGTGCAAGCCAATGATTTTCTTATCTCTGCAGGTTCTGTGTAACTTGTCCAGTTTCCTGCATATCTCTATTAAGGCCATTTTATCATTACAGAACATAGGGAACTTAAGAGGAGTGCTCTCATAGCCTGCTACCCTGATATAGGAGAATTTTCTAAACTGGATGAAGTAGGCATCGTACTTTGATATTAGGTTCATGGATTCATCTGAGAATCTCCTTGCAGTGTCACTCTCTAGAAGCCTTACAATGTATATGGTGAAAGCATTGTTCACCCTCCTGAAGTTGTGATTACTAGTGTCTAGGGTGAATTGAGGGTAGTAGTCATATATAGGGTCACCCTTATGAGCATCAATGTACGTGAATCCAAACCATTGCCTTGATGCTGCTAGGGTGTACATCAAATATGAAGTCATGTAAAACTTCTTGGTTTGTTGTACATTGGACAGCTGCTCTGCTAAGTTCATGCTGATGATTTCTGCCCAGTTGATATTCTGAGTTCCTTCGCACACCATGTTGATAAGTGGGCATGTCTAGAAATGAAACTCATTGGTAAAGGGTAAGCCCATGACCCGAGCTATTAGGATTATGAAATCAGACAACTCCTCTTTAAAATCAGCATGAAAAAGAGCTTTCAACAGACGGGACGCCCCCTTTTTAGGGTTTTTAAGCCAAGACTTCACCACCCTCACCTTGTATTTTTCACTGTCCTGGTCGAAGAGGGCATGTGCCTGGTTCTGAGAGATTACTATGGAATTTTCCATTTCATGAATCCTTAGGGCATTGCCAATGGCGGAAGCATCGAGCTTGGTAATGAGCTCCCCATACACATTCGTTAGTTCGCTTGAGTCGGGATTGAAATGAGTACCGCATGTGAGTACCGTATCTACACATTACACTGATATTGGGAAACCAGCGGTGAATGCCAAGCCACTATCATGAATCACTTGTACCATATGAGAGGGGTTTAGATTTGTCATTCTAGTCCAGAAATCTCTGAAGTCCAAGTGACGAACTTCATTGTCCCCGATATCAGGAATGGTAGACTCGAGCAGTGAAACTTGCTCCTGGCCTTGGAATTTGATCTTCACGTTGATAGCAGTTTGAAAAAATAGAGTAGCAGTTTGAACTCTTGATGAAATTGTAGGGGGAATGGGTATGCGCACAGAAATTTTGATTGCGAGGGTATAAGCAATTGGTAGCAAGAAAGTAGTGTGCAAAAATGCGTATGAGGACAACTTATTAAATATCTGTTTAGGAGAGAGAAAGGTAATAAATGTGCATTAAATACACATCTACCAACTTAAAAAGCAAGATATTTGGAAAGAGCGTGAAAAAATAGCCCGGATGGCCTTTGGTTCATCTGGGACATGCGGGACACGAAAGAGCGACTCGGCCGATGCGGGTGATGCAGGAAAAGAATGCACAAATGTTTCCGGGACATGAGGGACGAAGGTACATGAAGTGCGCGATGTGGCCGATGCAGGCGAAATGTGAACATTGAGCCTAAGTGAACTTGTGTTATTTGGAACAGAAAGTTCTGGCAGGCCTGTGAGGAAACAGATTTTCAGTAAAGCGGCCGATCGGCGAACAGGGAGCCCGAATGAACTTGGGACGTCTAGGACAAAAATGTCTGACATACCCGCAAGTCACACAAAATGACCCAAAAAAGTAGTTTTTTCTAAATTTTTGACTTTTCTCTTCACCAGAACAATAGAAAAGGTGATTAACTTCAAAAAAAATTCAATTTTGCACTTCTCAAAAGATGGAAAATTTTGAGAAGACAACACAAAGTGATAGTATTCAAATTGTATTCATCTAGGATAATTTTACATTGATGAAGCATATAATTTATAGTGTTTGATCTCCTACAAAGGTGCAGTCAACACTCATCTTCAAACCCTACAATCTCTCTCCATGAATCTCTCATATTTATCCCTAGGATATCTCTCTCATTCCTTTATTATCTCACACACCAAAATAGTTGTGTGAGTTGTTCTCACAACTCACCCAAATACTAATACTAACTATTACAACTATATTATTAATATGAGTTATATAAACTCATTATTATTAATATTACAATTTATTAATAATGTCACAATATATTTATAACAATTTAGGTTATAATGAAATGTCTTAGTTGTATAATAGGGGAATACACATGTAAGGCTACAAATGGCTCAACAAAATATAGAGGATGAGTTTTTTAGAAAGAAAATTAAGCAAATCATCAGTTCTCTACTACGTGCCCCAATTTCATTACAAAGAGATCCAAATATTTTACTTTTTAAACATGAATTGTTTCAAATTTTCTCCTGGTGACACTTTTCTTCACCTAAAAGGTCTCGAGGTCACAAATTTCATTGGTCCCAAGCAATATGTCCATGATGTCTCTTTTATACTTAGCTCTGGCCAAGTGTTCCAACTACAACCCTTAATTTCCATGGGTCTTGATTTACATGCATGGATATGTTTATGTTTCGATATTTTAAGCACATTAGATCATGTTATGTTGCACGATCATGGGCCTCCTCAATCTTATATTCCTCTTATGTAATTTTTCCACTTGTTCCATATATTGTGGGATCCGATTTTTCTTTACGTGATATTTGAATCCCATGGGCCCTAAATGGATATTGAATTGTGTTATGTGTGACGATCCCATAACACTAGCTAAAACTGTTGGCCTGCTAAGGTGCTTAAAATCCTAGTTTTTAGTGTTGGTTTATTCTGAGAGCATAATTTAATTCAAAATTATTTTGAGCTTGAGATCAAGCAATTCATAGTGGCACATGTACAAGGCTTGTTACTTCAAATTTTCAATATAATGTGGAAAAAATCATGGCACTATTTCTTTTTAACATCTCACCTCTTTTACTATAATTTGTGTGCACTTTTTTGTACATAATTGTAATTTAGTGAGCTGAAATAAACTATCAAATTGTAAATCATCTAGCATGTGGTACCATTTTGTTTGTCATTAGTTGTTACAATTTCAATGTAGTATCATAATTTTTGTATTATGTCATGTCTCCCTGAAGATATATGTTATCATTGGCTGGTGAACACAATGGAGTTCTTTTGGGTAATTTCATGTGTCATATTTAGAGAGATTCGACACTATGAACATTCATATGAACATGACAATTGTCTAAAATAATGGATATGGACTAATAAGACTCAAAGAACACAACTGGTATTAGAAAATTTCTCCTTCTACGAATGTCACCATGTCTTTATAGAGCGAGACCTAGTTTCTATGTAATGTGTAATATTGAGCATATATTGCTACTAGGAAATGTAACACTACAACATGCAAGGAAGTGGTACAATTTATGTGAGGTCAACATATAAAGGCATCCATGGTAAGGGCTATTGAACAACTGTTTCTCTCCAATTCATTAAATTATGTCAAGTTTTGCTAAAATTTAAATTTTAATGTTGTTTTTGGTTGTGAATTGGCTATTTTTTAAAAGGAAATTAGAAATTTAATTTCATATTAACAATTTTTTTATATAAGGGTTACTTGGCAAGAAAATTCATTGACTTAGCTCCTTTGCTTGTATGTGACTTTAAATGTCATCATCTGCTCACAGGTTCACAAACACACAACTTCAAATTCAAATTCACTTTGTGTATCTACCATTTTAAGAACCACAATTTTGAAATTTTGAGTAATCGGATGGTTCTTACCAATAAAATTGTGCATTATGAATGAAGTATATTTTTTATTATAAGATTGACTTCCTAATTATTTTTATTTTCATTTTTTCATATTTACTTTTCCATGTCTAAATTAGTTTAGGTCTAGTTTATTTATGCATGTTTGAATTTACATGATTATCTCAAGGCTTTATAATGTGTATTCCTATCCACATCGAGGTACTTGATGTGTGTCTCTCAACTATAAATTTAAATTTTATTTCGGCTATTATTTTCCTTCCATCATATTTTGGCTATGATTGAGATCCTAAATTTCACCATTTTTTATTCGAATATTTCTTTGTTTATGTGATTCTTATCAATACCATGAATTTATTGCAAGCACTTAATCTATTAACATCATTACTTTAATTTTGTCCTTACCATTATTTGTTGGAAGTTCAAGATAACAAAACAATATCTCATGTGATTTAGACGTTGCCATCTACAATTCAAAAATTTGAAACTAATTTTTGATAGCTAATTAGGTTGAGTTGAGTTGAATAAATAGACACATTTCTACATAGCCAGTTTGTAACACCTGAAAATGTTTATTTGACTTACCACTAGATGATAATACTAAATTTGTAGACAATTCTATTTACAATTAGCACATGTGCTAACTATTACACTTTTAAAAATACAGTCACATCATCTTTGTGCTTTCGAGGGATGTTCATGTTTATTTAAGTGCTTATTTTAAGATGATGTGATAAAATCCATCTCAACAACAATTCAATTCTTTTACTATAAAGCAATTAACTATAAACAATACAAAATCGAAAATAAAACCTAAGTTGTAGGTGCATGCAAGAAATACACAAAGAACGCAAATAGTCTATACAGGTTGCTTGTTTTTTTTTCAAACGAATCCATGATCTGCTACTACATGAAAAAACTCGTACTTATTGACACCCAACTCATGTCTATAGCAGCTATGATGAAACATCAAACTCCCATCCAATTCTTCCTAACCATCTTTGAGCCTCATAAAAATACAATGAATTATGTATAATTTTAAATCCTTTTACATGTTTATTTGTTTATGCATTATAGTACAACAATGAATTTTGTATAAATTTTACATGTTTATTTTTTTATGCATGTCCATTTTGGTCTTCTTTCACATAAAGGGTAGAAAAAGAATGAAAACATCTGATAAAAAGCATAGAAAACATCTCGGCAAATTCTTTTTGTTTTGGCTTTACAATGAAAACAACAATTCAATCACATACACGAGGGAAGGCCACTTAGATTACAAACATATTTTTGTTCTCATCCCACTGTGTATTTTATAAAATCATAAATAACACTACACTTCAACAATATTCTATTCGTTCCTCCCCCATACCACAAAAATTCATCTTAGACAGGGTTTTCCATATCTATACCTTGTTATCTTTATCTTCTATTTTGTGTTTTTTATTCCTATGGATAAGTGTTGGTATTTGATGTTGAGTGAATTTATCCTATGTTCTTATGTATAAAACCTATATTTTATTAATAATATTTAAAGCTATTGAATTTTCACTTTGTTAATTTCTAGATAATTTAATCCACATCGCTAATGTAAATTTATCCTACATAGATTCTATTTATACATATTCATACCACCTCCATTATGAAATAATCCTATAAAACTTTCCAATGGATTCCTCTCCTTAATCACTCTATTTTTTCTCATTTTAATTATTTTTTCCCTCCCTAACAAGTATAGACCCATATGCATTACATGAATTTTTCATAGTCAATACTACTGCATATACCATTGTTATGAATGGATTTGCATGTCTAAATCATGATCAAGATTTTGCAGCCTACTTCACTACATCCACTTTGGCATACCAATAAATACATCAGAAACCACAATGAGAATCATAGTGGTTCCCATTATGCCACAAAGCATTTTTGACACTAACATGCTAAAAATAATGATGGCTCACATATATATGGGGGTTAATGGTGTGGTGCCTCCTAATAAAAACCTAAGATCCTCTAAAATAGTAGTTGTATTGAGGGGAAGATTAAATTTTGGATTTTTTTATGCCATCAACAAAGTTTTATTTCAAAAATTGAACTCTAGAGAAATATTATTGATTCCCAAGGGAATACTACATTTATTTCAAAACATCAATCATAATCCCGTTTGTGTGATAAATTTTCAAATCCCATGATTGTGAAAAAAAATTGGTGGGGCCCAGGAGAACCAATTCCATGTGAATGACACTAATATAACTATATGTCAATGACCAAAAAAAAAGGATCCATCGTATATTTGCATATTTTCATAAATGTCTTAGTTTTATCTATGTTGGGAAAATGTTTATTGGCATAATTTATTTGGATTTCCCATTCCCTTTGTGGTTTTTGTGACCAAACACACTACATATTTTAAATAAAAAGTTTAAATTTCCCTTTGTGGTACCCACTCATGACTGATCACATTCTATTTGGTTTCATAGAGTTTAAAAACATGATATTGAGGTTGTAAGCCAATAAAATTTCTTTTGAATCGCTACTTTGTTTTCTCCTTCTCACATGCCATAAATTCAACCACAAAAATTGATGACTAGTTTTGCATATAAAGTAATGCAAAGTGAAACAAATATCATTTAAACTCAACAAATAATAACATTTGTTTTATTGAGGATTCAAACAAAATATCTGGCATGCACTAGGAAACTATGCGAATGAATCAAGTATTTCCCAGGAAGTCAAGGAGTCATGTTAAAATGAGATGGAGTTATAGGATACATGTGTCTTGTCTCATACTTTAAGTTTTATGTTTGTGGAGAAAAATAAAATGTCATATAACTAGCCATTGGCTTTGGAGGTTTCAACTAGAAAAAGTAAAATTCATTGTTGGGTTACAACGGATCAAATTCCCCTTCCTTTGCAATGTGGGCTTCATTGGGATATCTGTTGGAAATTATAGGCACTGAGAGGGGGGTGAATCGATGCTTTGTCAAAATTTTATAAACAATTCAATTTCCTTAGCTTAGATATAGTGAAATCACAAAATCATTCACAAGCTATAGATGAAAGAGAACACATGAGAAACACATAATTTAATGTGGGAAACCCTTCAACGGATAGAACAACAGACAGAAAACCAAAGAACTATCTTGGTCAAAATTATCCTTTTATAGGTTACAATGAATTCACTAGTTGATCATGTAATTCAACTTGAGGGCACCAACCCCAAAAAAATAATCAATCGTGTTACTTAACCTTGTAGTAATCATATAACTTGTTTAGAAGCTACAACTCGCAAATTAACTTCAACCAAACTTCTACTTGTTATCTACTATAAGCTAAAAACTCACAAGGAATCTTAAAATACCTCTAAATGCTAAGCACTCACTAAGACTTACTCTTACAATAAGATGGTTGATCACTTCTTAGTGTAGTTATCTTCAATACAACTAGGTTGTTGATCTCAAAATCAGCTCATATCCTTCTCTTTTCATTCCCCTTCATCTACATGCAAGTACTCTCCTCAAGTATTCCTCTTCAATATTGCAGATAGGCTTCTCTCAACATCAACATCTTTCATAGCTTACTAACATACCACAAATATTTCAGTTCTTCATGAATTCATTTATACTCTACTTATCATCACTTTAGTGCACCTACAATAACATAAACTTCATTTACATAGGATTCTCTACACACTCTCATTCTCTTTAAAACATCAAATCAGACTTATTCAAGGTACCTTTTGCTTCATCTTACATGAAATATCACTTCAATTTCACTTGGCAATTCAAATTAGGAAGGGACACCTAGTCTTCATACAAAGTGTTCATCCTCCTGTGCTCTAAGATGTCAATTAGAAATCTCTCTGAATTTTTCAACCTACCAAGATGTTTCATGCATTAAGTCTTACACATATAAATGAAAATGAGCTCCTAAACTCATATGACTCAATCTGATATATTCCACACATGCAAACTGAACTGACATTTTTGACTTGTCTATTGTAACTGCATATCATATTTTTGAATTCTTAATTCCCAACATAATAGATACTTGTTAAATCTCTCTTACACATAATGGACAAATTTTCTTAAGCAGCAATAATATTCATAATCATGAACTTTCATATCTCATTTATATAACTTCTGGAGAACAAGAAACATGTTTTCAAAGATTGTGATTTATCAGTTACACCTACAGAGGATTTCCAAATCAGTCATTCATGGATGACCAAATGGATTGTAATAGTCACATAAATCCTCTTCTAGTCTTTTATGCAAGTAGAGATCAACCCAATTTAAATCTTCTAGATAAATTATGACCATGAAAAAGTGGCATAGACAACCTTTAGATGAGAACATTATACACCTTCTCATTTAACTTTATAACTCCTTGCAATACTTCTTCACATGTCATTTCTCCTTGTCACTCTTCAAAGCTTCAAACTCAGTCATGGATGACTAAAAAATCTTCAGTCAATGAGGTGATCCTCTTCACTTAACCACCAGTGATTCATGTAACATAAAATACCATATAAATGGATTCATATGATATGGCATGATGTTTAGACAAAATTTAATATTACCAACATGGGAAGCTTCAGTATCAAGTTATATAAACAAAAATACTGCTTGCATTTTGGAGACATCTTTAAAACTGGTTTCAAAACACCCAAAGACTAGTTTTGATGTGCATGACTTCAAACACTACAAATTAAATTTCATGTTTAACCAATGCGTAAAACACTTGTAAAAAATATTCCTTTACTTAACATTTCAAACCATCACTTTGCAAGGAGTTATAAGGAGAAAAATCATATGTTAGCTCGTTCAGCACAAAGATTAGTTTTTTCCTTGCATATCCTTCTCAAGACGATAGGACTTAAAAAAAAAACCTATACTTCATAATTTTTTTTCAAAGGAGTGGCTAAGACTAACTTTATGCGTTATTAACCAATTAAGAACACATCCCCCAAAATCCTTCACAAAAAATAGTAGTATGGGTTATTTTCATTAAAAAAAAATTGTACACTGAAATCTATCACAAAATTGTTGATTTTCTTGTGGGGTCCACCATGAGAACAAGAGATCAAAATAAAATGGAAATATTCTCTTATGAATTATATACATGATATAATTTCATGAAATATCAAAACAAAAATCATTTTTGAGATCTCAACCAAAAAAAATTATCCAGATTGATTTCAACTGGGTTTGAGGAAGGTCTTCAGACAACTTCAAAAAAATGGATAGAGATTTTCTTATTTCTCATCCATTTGACCTCAAAACATTTTGAAGACATATTTTTTTATCCCTATGCTATTCAAAAAATTATCTATTATGATTTATGTGAATGAGCCTCCACAATTTTTCTTGAATGGTAAGAAGTCAGAGAGTCTAGTTTACCATACCTTACTTAACCCATTTTTTGGTAAAAATGCAATAACTTGCACAAAACTCGTCCTCAAGTCCTAAAATTTGGTCCACACCTTCATGAATACCTATTATATGATCTAAAATTTCCAATTTTTCCTATTTCACTCTGAAAGTTCTAATCTCATCTTATTTTGGCATGTTAAAGTTGGTTGTCCTAAAGGGAAGTTATACCAATTACCCTAAATAGTGCCTCTAACTATTGAATTATGACCTGATAACTTCATATTTGGACTATTGAAAATGTACCTTACATAGTTCCCATTCATTGAATTACTATTTATATATATTATTTTTCTTCACACCTTCATGATAGGTTCCTAATATATGCCTAATTGAGCTAGTTTTGTACCATGATCTCATCATGAATGTCCTTCTCTTCACCTTGTATCCCCTTAAAAATGTCCAATAATTTGTTGTCATGACACTACCATGCTTAACCAACTAGGCTCATTCCTTCACTTCTATCTTTCTATGTCGCTTTGCTAATTAGGCTTAGGGATTAAGCACCCTGAACTGAGCTAGTTTGACCAATTCCAACTCATGCTCCCATTGTATTAATTCTTCTAACCATTTTTCCATATCACATACCTGTTATGCATTACTTTAAATCATCCTAGTGGTAGGCTCTCACGTCATCACCTTGCATGTACCTATAGTTACTAGCTGCTTAAGAATTGTTAATGTTTACATTACGTTTTCTCAAGCCTTGGACTTGTTATTGCTCTTGTCAAATTCACTTACAAGCTCCCTCTAGCAGTCTCCTAAATCCTTATTTTTTATTAATATTCCTTTGACATCAATGAACAACTCAACATCCACATGCCAATAATCTCTCCCTTTGTCATTGATGGAAAAACCTCCTAATTCTTCTCCCCTTTTTTGCATTAATGAAAAAGTAACTGGTTTTAGTTCATGGTTTTCTCATGTATCATCTTGTTTGGGATTCCATATTGGTTGGAAACATCAACAAAATTCATCGTGCAGGATCCTCCTATCTTGTTTCTCTCCTAGATTTTACTTTGTTTTTTGCCTTTACCATGCATTGAATTGACTATTTCTCCCCCTGAGAAGATGCATTTGCATCACATTATATATGTGTGTGTGTGTGTGTGTGTGTGTGTGTGTGTGTGTGTGTGTGTGTGTGTGTGTGTGTGTGTGTGTGTGTGTGTGTGTGTGTGTGTGTGTGTGTGTGTGTGTGTGTCTAAATAATGGCATTTTCTCTCTTAGATGAATTTACAAAATATTATTGCAAACAAGAGGGAGAATGGTACATATCATAATTTTAAAATAGTTTTTTTCTAAGCTATTAGCAAACTAAAATTGTCTTAATTAATTTTCAAATTAAATATTAAAACTTAAGACAATGCAGCTAATAAAAAAAAATTCTTTATTGTCCAAAACTCATAAAAACAAGCATAGTATTTGGATAGAGCAATAAATTGAAGAGGAGTAAAATTTTTTCTTTTCCCTTATAATACTAATAAATTAAAATGTGATATAACAGCTTATTACAACTCAAAATAATCTTTATTTATTTATTTTCATAACTCATAAAACAACCTTAGACAAGGAATGAGAAAATGAGAAAATGAGAAACAACAATCCTTTCAAGTTTATCATACAATACAAATGGAGAACTATCCTTCCCAAACCCATAGTCTAAATTTTTCAACCATCATTACAAGAGAGATTTACATATCCACAATATCCACTTAATAATAATAATCAACAAATAAATTTAAAGTATAATAAGCCTCGCAAATAAGGGTAAAACATGCCCAAATTTTTGGGTAACTCTCCAACTAGTCAACCCTCCAAATGAAGTCTACAATAATCTTTAATATTCAAATTCATCATGCTCCAAGCACTAAAAGAAAAAGGCCTTAAATGCATCCCAACCTATAGGCATCATCGAATGCCTTCTTCCCTAAGGAAGAGAATGTTATCCTCTCCAAATCCCATAGGAAAACCAAATGTTTCAAAACACTAAAACAAGGATGGCCAAGATAAAACAAAAAGAAAATTAACAAAATGCAAATCCACCAAAAACACCAATAATAAATGGGAGATGGGAAGAGGGGATAAGGATTACATAGTGCCAAAATGTATATATCAATAGTGCTAAAAATGTCCTCCAAAATTTTCTCCAAGAATCATCACAAACCCCCAATTCTTATACCTATTTTATCTCCTCCTTGCCAAGGTTTTTTAAGTCTTGCAAGCTTCCTTGGAAAGGATAGGAGGGGATTCCCAAACTAAATAAGAATCCCTCCTTCTTCCACAAAGGAAGGGAGTGATAAGAAAAACATTCATGGATTCACCAAGAATCCATGAAGATGATATTCCCCTCGCATTCCCAAATCTCCATCCAAATCCACACCCAAATGGAGTGGAGGAGAAAATAAAACTAAACTAAAATTTTCAACACAAAGTAAGAACTCAAGAACAAAAATAATCCCATTAGCCAACCAATAATCAAGACCATTACAAAACATACATCCACACACACATAAGAAATATTTCTAAATCAAAATGCAATGAGGTGTGGGACCTACATCACACTCCAAGCTCAAGTCCACAAGCTCCTAACTCTTTGTCTCCTCAAGCTCCCAAATATCCCCACAAAATTCTCCACCAAAAATCCCCCAAACATAAAAAAATCAAACAAGCACTATGAAAAATCTCCATCCCACAATCCCATGGGAGAGTGACATGTGTCACCCCTCCAGCTAAGAAAATCCTCCATGTAACCCAATTCACTTTCCATGTTTCCTAAAACAATAAATGTGAGATGGGAAAAAATCAAAAATATCCCCCAAATACCACAAAAAATCCTAAGGAAAATCATGTGATACAAGGAAAAGAGATTTAGATAGTGACTTGTGAGAGGGTAGAGTGAGGAAGAGGATTTTTGGGTTCATAAAAATATTCCCCGACCCATAGGTTAGGTCCCATGGACCATTTTTAAGGTAAAGAAGACCATCACCCTTTAATACAATCCTTCAAAAATGCCCTTAAAGGTTAATTTCTAGAATTGGGGTTGAATGAGACAATTAAGGTAAGGAATGGTCCCCACAAATTTTCTTAGCAACTCCCAAGACATCCCTAAACAAGATCAAGACACTAAAACACTCCATAACACAAAGCGTCGCAAATGACCTCATTAGCACAAAGAAAAACAAATTAGGTGAGAAATGAAGTAAATTAAATTTTACCATGGTGCTCAAGGTTAGGAAAAATAACATTATGAATAATTCAAATTCACATGCAAAAATCACCTAAATTCCCCAAATTACAAACAATGTCCAAAATGAAACAAGATATGATAAAGGGTTCAAAAATATGACTTAGGAATATTTTGTAGTGCTACCACTAAGTCCCACATTCACTAAATGGTGTATGCTAGAAATCCTGCACACTCAAGGAAAACCTCAAATCTGCTCGACATTATAAAATATCCATATAAATCAAAATGAAATATGAATACATAATATAAGCTAAATAAAATTCCAAGACATCTATTCTACAAATGATACATATAAGCATGATACAATATGGTGGTACCCAAATTTGTTTTCCTTTTCAGTCTGAGCAGCATCAAAAATATGGCATGAAGCTTGAAGGCAGATAGATCTTGATATATGTCGTTTTGTAGCCAGGGATGTGATCTAACTGGCACTCATATTTGTGGAGAGATGGATAGCACTTTGAAAGGATTTGATCTAACCCTCACTATTTTAGGTTGTGCCTTTCAACCAAGGTAAGAGAACCTATATTGCAGCCTCTATTTTGTGAAGGAGGTGGAGATATCCTTATACTGTGCATATTATATGGAGATGGCCTTGGGAAAACATGATCAATTTTCCATTATTCAAACTCAACAGAGTTGTCACTACTAAATGATGGAAATGCTTTCAAGACAAGGCTGAGGTTGCTGAAGACATTGTATGATCCTGATTTGCTTTGTGCATTTTTGTAGATGGGTTAGATTCTTTTGTTGACACACAATGCAATGCAGGGGTAGTATGGGTAGGATTAGTTATTCAGATGATTTTTTGGTGGGGTATTGACAAGACAAACTTGGATATATCAAATATTTGACAACCTCTACAATACTTGAACAACTATCAGATAAAATGCTTCAAATAATCAGGATGTTCTTTCAACCAGAAGATGCATAAATGGAAGCCCAGGTTGCACTCTTCACACAATATTTGAGAACTCACCACAAAATCTTGAAGTAAAGAACTCAATTAAACACAAAAATCCTTGATCAAACCATGCCTAAGGTACCCCCAAAGGCTTACAAGCAATCCCAATCAACAAATGAAGGTGGAGTGATTTTAAACTACTTATTTTCAATGCCAGATGAAAGCTCTTCTGACAAACAAAACTGCAAGTGCCACTAAACTATCAATAAGGATGAGATTCTATGTGATTTCTAAAGACTTTCAATGCAAGATTGCAACAAGAACAATGAAAACTATTTGTAGGTATTTAAAATGATAACAGACATCATATTGCCTAGAAAAACACAGATTAACTCAAAAGCTTGTTAGATTCATCAGCAGGGGAGAGTTTCATGAACAATCTCAGAGCTATGTGATGGCTATACACTTGTAACCAACTCACATACATGAAGATCCAACACAGAAGAAATTAACCTAGTTCTTTGGTGGGTTTCTCAGAAAATGAGCTTTCTCTCAGAATTTGCTCGTGATTTTCAACTTCCCGACCATTTGCATTTCTCAAAAATGCATTATATATCTCTTGCCACATTGGAGCATTCTTTCCCAAGCAAATCATATGCCAAGGGATCAAGTTTGTTACAACAATTTCTCATGATTCACTGAAAATGACATTTAACAAATTTGCAATGAGAGTTGCCAGGTGTTTTAAAAAGACTGAATCATTACAAATATTCGGATCATTATCCTTCCTGGAGGCACATTTTTCATCATCAAGGCATGCAGATGCCTTTCCTCTCATCATTTCACCTTTTCACCTTTTAAAACTACCTCTGCAACTTTCAAATTTGACATTTCACGTGTTTGGACGGATTAGGGAAAAAATTTGTTTCAAAAACACCTCAAATCTACAAATTAATCCCTAAAACCACTTGCATTGATCTTTGCAAGGCACAAAGGACATGAATTCACCAAAAATTTGATTAAAAACGATGCAAAATTCACATCTCCAAGCTTCCTGGAGCAAAAATGGTGGCCAAAAATGAAAATGTACAGTTACCCTTGATCTGCTCTTTCTTCCTTCAATCTGGGCCCTCCACGTGTCAAAATATGATTGGGAATGAATTCAGGTTCACCTTTTGACTTTTTAACATTTTTGGAAAAATGGAAAAAATTGACTTTTTTCTCCGCCCCTCCACCCTTGAATTTTGGTGATGACACGTGGCACATGGTGGGTCCCATTGGGATCGCACTTCAATTCTGTGCATTTTGACCTTTTTTGGAAAATTGGAAAATTTTCACTTTTTTCCCCGTGGGCCCGCACACCTGATTTCTCCCTTGCCATGTTTCACTCGATGATTCGTCGCAGGGCCATGCCTCAAATTTTTCATTCCAAGTCTTTTTTACAAAAGGGAAAAATTTCCCTTTTGCCCCTGGCCCGCACCCTGCCTGACTCTTTTGCCACATGTCCATCTGACTGATTGGAGCACGTGTCTCCCTATGGCTCATTCGCGGGCCCACCATCCGGCTTAATTTTTTGACTTTAAAATTGGCCACCTTTTGGTAAAAAGGGCCCAAAAATTTTGATCCCTTTGAAGTTAAAACTTCAAAGTCCCAAGAAATTCCCCGCCCCCCATTTCTGCCACTTTTCATGGACACGTGTCCACCTGTGATTGGCCACAGGGCCGCGCTTCAAAATTTCACCTTAATATTTTCTACCTCCAAAGGTAAAAAACTTCAAAAACCTCTGCCATCTGCATCCCCTCTGCCCAAAATTGTGCCACGTGTCCTCCTCTGATTGGAGTGGGGTTCAAACTAATTTTGTAACTTTAGAAAAATAGAGCTAAAAAACTCTAAGTCCCCCATTGGCCCACTCCTCCCTTTTTGATCTTTTAGGACACGTGTCCACTCTCGATTGACTGTGGGGTTTCGGGCCAATTTTTGTGAAATTTTAAAATTTTTGCAAAAATAAAGTTTAAAAATTCTAAGGGAATCCAACCACCCACCATCCCTCGGCCAATTAGAACCCACCATAGGCAAAATTGGAAAAAACGGAAGCCCTGGGCCCGAATGCATGCTGAGGAAGAAATTGATAACACTTCCAAATGACACCACGTACCCTCTGACCTCAAAATAATTTGATGGCTAAAAATGCCAGGGATTTTTCCAGTAGAAATTGATTTTTTCACCAAGGATGGAATTTTTTTGAAAAGAACCAGAAAGGGGAAATGATTTCGATGCATTTCTCGACCTTGGGATTGAATTTTTGAAGGAATATATGTATAAAATGATCAATTTTGATTTTTCACGATTGGGGGAAAACAAAAGGGAAAAACATGACATAGCCCAAGATTTGAAAAATTTAGGGCAAAAATTAGGGAAAACTTTGAGTATTCTTGCAAAATGGGGCATGTCAAATGATTTTCAAATGGACTAAGGCATGGGAACAAGAGGAAAAACTTCATTTCACCCATTAAAATTGTATAAAACATTTCAGGAGATGCAAAGTGAAAGGAAAATTAGGGAAAAATAATAGAGGATCAAAATGGACACCAACATCGGCTCCTGCTCGGGGATGGGCACTCCCAGTGAGTGCCACAAGAACAATAAGTAGACCAAGTGCCAAAATAATCCATTGGGAAAAGGAGTCATGAGCCAAAACCACCAAAAACTAGCTAAGAACCTGACAAAAATGGCTGCCACACACCAAGGCAAACCACAAACTGACAAAACACCAAAAACAGAGCAAAAAACCAAACACTATACACTGTACAAGTGGTGCATACCTCAAATTTGGGGATTAATCCAAGAAATGCTTCAGATGCCTGCCATTAACAGGTAGTTCAAGAAATTCCCCATCTAAATCTTTGAGAAAAAAGGTATTCTCACCAATTCTGATATCAATGGAGTAAGGGCCCATCCATAATGCATCAAATTTTCCATGTTTTCCCTTATCCTCATTTTTGCTATCCCATAACAAAACCAGATCTCCAATATTGAAGGCCCTAGGAGTGACCTTCTTGTCAAACAATCTTTTCAACTTCTCTCTAAATCTGATATGCCTCTGGTGGGATGCTCTTCTCTCTTCATCTAGCTCCATAATCTGATTAATCCTTGCTTCATATGGACTGACCTCTTGATCCTCAAGTTGTTGAACAAACTGAAATGAAGATAATTGCAGATGTAAGGGTAGTAGAGCTTGAGTTCCATACACCAACTCAAATGGGCTCTTACCAGTAGCTCTCTTGGTAGTGATTCTATCAGCCCAAACTGCAAATTTCAGTTGTTCACCCCATTTTCTCTTGTTCAACTCCAAGGTCCTCCTAATGATCTTTAACAAATTCTTATTGTTGGACTCAACTTGTCCATTTCCTTGGGGATTATAGTTTGAAGAATAAGTCAGATTGGTTCCATACTCCTTGCACATTGCCATCAAAGGTTTAGCTCTGAAACACATGGCATTATCAGCAACAATCTTGACTGGCACACCAAATCTGCATATGATATTATTCAACAAGAAGTCCATAACAACTTGGTGTGTTGCTTTCTTGGTGGGGATTGCCTCTACCCACTTTGTAAAATAATCAGTGGCTACAAGAATCCACTTATGGCCAGCACTAGAAGGATCTGAAATCTCACCAATGAAGTCCATTCCCCACTGTTTAAAAGGAGCTTCAATTGATATAGGCTACAAAGGAAGGAATCCTGAAGCTTTCATTCTTCCAGAGAAATGCTGACAGCTTTCACATTTTCTAATCAGCATAGTTGCATCTTTGAAGAGAGTAGGCCACCAATAACCAGCTCTCAAAACTTTGTGTGTTGTAACCCTTCCAGCAAAGTGTCCTCCACAAACTCCCCCATGGAAATCAGCAATCACTTTGGGAGCTTCATCTTCAGTTACACATTTCAAGAGGACACCTTCAGGATTCTTCCAAGCCAGCCCAAAGTCAGTGATGATGTATTTTTGAGAAGCCAGCTTGAGGGCTCTTTTCTGATTTTTATTTAAATGATCAGGACAACATAGGTGTCTGAGGTAAAAGATTATATCCTTGTACCACTCAGAACTTACCAATTTCCCAAGAACATCTGCCCTTTCTTCCTCTACTTCATTCACTTCCACAGTCTGCAAGTTGCTCTCAGCCATGAGCTTAGCAAGACCCAAACCTCTTACCAACTTTGTGGTTTAGATGTCCATATCATACTCCTGTAGTTTGTTCACCCATCTACATCTTTTACTTGAGATCTCCATCTCTAATAAGATGTCTTTTACCATGGTGTGGGGAACATAAGCAACAACTTTTGAACTTAAAATATAAGGCCTGAAAACCTTTGTTGCTTTCACCAAGGAAAATGCTTGTTTTTCCATGATTGTATATTTTAACTCAGCAGCTTGTAAAGCCTTGCTAAAGAAGGCAATAGGCCTCTCAGCCCCATCTTCATCCTTTTGGAGAAAAACAGATGCAATAGTATTTTCAGAAGCAAAGGAGAAGATTTGGAAAGGCTTCTTGTAATTCGGAGCTGCCAAGACAGGTGCATGTTTAAGTGCTTCTTTGATTCCTTCAAAATCCTGAATAGCAGCCTCCTCCCATTTGATAACTTGATCTTTCTTTAACATGCATGTGATAGGAAGAGTCAACTCAGCAAAATTGGACACAAACCTTCTAATGAAATTGATTTTCCCAAAGAAATATTGGATGCCCTTCTTCATTCTTGGAATTGGCACCCTGCTGATTGCTTCTATTCTCTCAGGGTCAATCATGACACCAGCCTTTGAAACAATATGACCAAGCAGCTTGGCCTTTTGCACCCCAAAGTGACACTTCTTTGGATTGAGAGAGATTCCAAATTCTCTACATCTGATCAACATTCTTTCCAAATGCTGCAAGTGATCTTTTCTGCTCCTTGAAAATACAGTCACATCATCCTGATAAACTACAATGAAGTCATTTATATAACCAGAAAAAGCAACATCCATTGCTCTTTGGAAAGGTAGCTCCAACATTCATGAGACCAAAAGGCATTCTCACATAAACATGTGTTCCCCAAGGAGTGGTAAAGGTAGTTTTAAATCTTTCCAACTCCTTGACAACAACCTGATTGTAGCCAGAGAAACCATCCAAGGTGGACAACAATTCAGATCCAGTCACTAACAGCAACATGTTCTCCATGTTCGGCAAAGGATAATTGTCTTTCAATGAAGCTCTATTCAAATTTCTGAAGTCTACACAAACTCTGATATCTCCATTCTTCTTTATGACCTGGCACAAGGTTTGCAACCCAAGATGAATACCTTGTGGGCTGAATGATCCCTCCCTCCTTCAGTTTCTTCAATTCATCTTGCATTTTCATGGAGAGGAGTGGATTAATTGGCCTTTTCTTCTATCTGAATGGTTTGGCATTTTTCTCAAGAGGGATCTCATGCTGAAACAAGTCCTCTCTATATGCTTTCAGCTCTGAATATGACCAGGCAAGGCAGTCTTGATATTGTTTCAACAATTGAAGATAGGACTATTTTTCTTCCTTGTTTAAACTGCTGCCCAACCAAACTTTTCTTGGTTTTTCCTTTGTTCCCAAGTCATGCTCTTCCACATCCCTTGAGGCAGACATGTTTCTATTGATGATGCAATCAACATTGTTAAAATTTGACTCAAGAGCAACAAGACCTCTAGGAATGGTGTTAGTTTTCAATTGGATAATATCTTTTCCAAACAAAGTCTCTCTTCCTTCAGTCACACACACCATTGGTTCCCAATCAATATGCTTATCTACAAACTCAACTTGATTTTGTAAGAACCTTTGCACTTGAGCATCATCATCAAACACTTGCCAATGCTTGATGTTGTCAGGGACAGCTGGCCTAGTTAACACTTCAACATTGTACTCACAATAAGGTGAAATGGTGCAATCTCCAAATCTTGACCCCATCACTGCCAACTTGTCAGCAGCAACATTCAAACTTCTGTCATGGTGCACAATATTGAAGGAATCAAACATCTCAATTAGATCCCAAACTGCATGCTTATACTACTTCATCCACTGATTTTTTGTAGCATACAGTTTTCTTATTTGTTTGACAACTAGCTCTGAATCTCCCTTTGCAATGATGTCCTTGACACCATACTTCCATGCAATTCTCAGACCCAACAACAAGGCTTCATACTCAGCAATGTTGTTAGTACATTCAAAATTAAGCTTGAAGGAAAAAACAAATTCTTCCAAGCTAGGAGAAATCAGAATTACACCAGCACCATTTCCAAATTTGGAGCAAGCTCCATCAAATAGCAAGGTCCAAGGAGAACATACCTGTTCAAGGAACTTTGACTGATCCATTTTGTGTTCTTTTCCATCAGCAAAACCAATAAAATTATCAGCATCAACATCAGCAAATAATACTTCATAAGAAGCATTGTTTGGGTCCTCAATTAGATGCAACATTTTCTTTTCTCCATAGAGCTTGACAAGGCTGCCCTCAATGGGAATGGTGGAAAAAGACATATCCATTTGGACACTCCCTCCAACACTTGTAGCCCACTTTCTTGACAATAACATACCCCATTTGGCAGGGCAATCAACAATCACAACATCCAATTTTAAATTCCTCCCGGGATAAGATGCAAGCTGCACTACCAAACCCTTCACACAACCAACAACCGGCACTTCTCTTGAGTCCATGGTAGTACATTTTCCATAGGCTTGTTGTCACTTTGATATCCAACTCATTCATGACTTCTAGAGGCATGACATTACATGATGCACCAGAATCAAACATACAATTGTGAAGTAGCCTATCCTTTATGATCAAAGTTGTGAAGAATGGATCAACATTCAATTGGGAATCAACCAAGGATGTCCCCAAATATACCTTAGGTGTCTCTCCAATATCTTCTACTGCTGGTGGTGTTTCAAGGTCAACAATGATTTGAGGAGGAGTTTCAACAACATTTACATTTCTACCTGGAGTAGTCTTCTCCTCCTTTAATCCCAAGTACTCAAATGCTCTCTTCTTATGCTCAGGAATTCTAAGCAACTCAATGATTGGAACACTCACTTTGATTTGGCTCAATACTTGGGCTATGTCATAGGGAACACTCTTTGGAAAAACAGCATTGGAAGGGAGACAAGAAGATTCATTTGATGGCAAGGGATTCTTGGCAGCTTGGGCATGAGGAGGACTGTAATTTTTTCTTGGGACAACAGAGCTTTTGGCAAGTGTTTCTCTCCTAGGAGCTTCTTTTGGAATGCTTGTGAGCAAGGGTGTTTTAGGTTTGGCTTGAGGCCCAACTCCCTTAACAACTTTGCTTCTAGTGTTATAATCTTTCTCTTGAGCTACAACAACATTCATCAACAATCGTTTATCTTCCTCCGAAGGGATACCACCATCATACTTCTTAATCATCAAAGCTCTTAAGTATTCAAAGTCATTGTTAGGAATTTCAAAAGCTTGCACTACATCAACTTCAAGAGTATGAGGGGGAAGAAAGACTTGTACCCATTTGATGCAATCCCAAAAATTTTCAGTTGTCCTTGCACTTATCACTTCAGTAGATGTTGCTCCTCCTTGTGAGCTTGAAGAATAGCCCACCATGCAAATATCATCATCAGTACCATCATCATTATTAGCTTCACCTTCTTGCTGGTCCACTTCACATGGAGGATGGGGTAGAAAACACCTATCACACCAATCAATATCAGCAACTTCTTCAACAGCAGCAACCCTAGCAGTTAGGGGATCAGGTAACACTCTTCCTTCACGTGCTTGAGGATGTCTATTTGCAGACCCCATGGGTCCTTTTCCTCTATCATCTACCCTTTGATCACCTCTAGGATGATTGGAAAATCTGTCATGGTTTTGTGCTCTTGGCTGACCTTGTGAAGTTTTCCCAATTCCTTTCTCAGCTCTTGCCAACTTATATGAGATTTCTTTGACAGCCCCTGCCAAAGTTTTCACAACCTCCTCTAAATCAGCACCCTTGCTAGCTTGAGGTTTTTCAGGGTTTATCAACTTTACACCATCTCTCTTGAGAGGTTTCCCAATTGCTTTGATATTGTTTTCAATTTGAAGTGCCATGGTGAAAGCTTGTCTTAGATTGGTAGGGTTCTTGTCTCTTAGGTAATAGGCTTCCTTTTTATCAAATGCATCTGCATATTTGATTAAACAAGATTCATCACAAGGCCTCAGATTAACTGGAAGCCTTCTCAAAGTTTTGTTAAACCTTGTGTTGAAGTCATGGACTGATTCATTGGGGTTCTTCTTGATATTCTCAAACTCAGACAAGAGAAATCTAGGATCAGTCTTGTCACCATATTGCAACCTAAATGCATTCTTCATTTCAGTCCAAGAATCAATTGAATTATCAGGCAAGAGCCTTGTACCAATCCCTAGCATCCTCTTCTAGTGTATGAATGAACAATTTAATATACACATCTTCAAACTCTATCTCAAAATCTTCCATCATGTTAACAAAAAGTTTGAGATGCTGATCACCAGTTATTGCATTGTTACCTTGGAATTTTGGCAATCTATTTCTGACATCTTGTGGGACAACATTTGGGTAACCATCCATTCCTCTAAATTCTATAGGACCAAAGGTGTTAACAACAAATGGAGGTCTAGGCTGAGCCATATTGTTTGGTGGAGGTGATCTTGGGGGTGACACAAGCTGATGAGGAGTGCAAGGTCTTTGGGGCTCAAGAATGTGATTCACAAGACTGGTATTCTCTAAGTGCTGATTTTCTTGGAAAGTTTTATTAGGATTGAAACACACAGGTGTAGATTGAAGAAGGAACTTACCAGGTACAGCAGAAGGACCTTCACTAGTTGAGGTAAACAAGTTTATGAGAGGATTGCTTGAATCAGAATCACTTGAAGAAGAGTGATAATCCTCTACCAAAGGCTGATCTCTCTCACCAATGGATATATCTTTTCCTGATGTCTGACCTTTAACAACTTTCCAAACTCTTCTCCCTTCCAACTCTGAGTTTCTTGAATCTGTAAACAACTTCTTAGCAGAGTCTCTAATGAAGAGAGATCTTCTTCCTTCCAGTTTTGTAGAGATTAGCAACACAAAGTAAATGACAGAAAGGTTAAGACACTGGTACTTTATCAAGATCAGAACAACATGGAGTCGCCACTAAGGAATTTCACCCTAGTTGTGCAAATGCACTAAAATACTCTGTCAAATATCTATCAGCACTGAAAATCTTGCCAAACTTTATAGATCAGACCTTTCCTTTCTTTGAATTTATCAACCACAAATGCAAATGAAGTGCAACAACTACTGGAAACTGAATAAAATTACAGGTAGAACCTATATCTTCACTCAATCCTTACAAATCTGATTATAAAATGATGCTTCAACAATGTATTTGCATGCAGAATTTGCAAGGGACTTTACCAGGGTTTGATATGCATTCAAATATCTCAAATATGTATGCACATGGATCAGATTGAACTAAGAGAATATCAAACTCAGAACTCTACTCTTCATTCCAATCTTATAAATCTGATCAGAAGATGATACTCAGATTTTGTAATTGCACATAAATCACACAAGAAGTATTACCAGGGATCTGAAATACTGAAATACTGAATAATGTCCCCGACAACGGTGCCATTAAGTGTGTGTTGACGGGATAAATAGACCATTTGGAATCAACAAATTGGTTCACCCAGATTTAATCTCCTTTTCAGTCTGAGCAGCATCATGGATTTTACAAGAAGCAGAAGGCAGATAAATCTTGATTTATATGTCATTTTGTAGCCAGGGATGCAATTTATCTAACTTGTTAGCACTCAGATTTTGGAAGAAGTGGGTAGCACCTTGAAAGGATTTTGATCTAATCCTCACTATTTTAGGTTGTGCCTTTCAACCAAGGTAAGAGAACCTATATTGCAGCCTCTATTTTGTGAAGGAGGTGGAGATATCCTTATACTGTGCATATTGTATGGAGATGGCCTTGGGAAAACATGATCAATTTTCCATTATTCAAACTCAACAGAGTTGTCACTACTAAATGATGGAAATGCTTTCAAGACAAGGCTGAGGCTGCTAGAGACATTGTATGATCCTGATTTGCTTTGTGCATTTTTGTAGATGGGTTAGATTCTTTTGTTGACACACAATGCAATGCAGGGGTAGTATGGGTAGGATTAGTTATTCAGATGATTTTTTGGTGGGGTATTGACAAGACAAACTTGGATATATCAAATCTTTGACAACCTCTACAATACTTGAACAACTATCAGATAAAATGCTTCAAATAATCAGGATGTTCTTTCAACCAGAAGATGCATAAATGGAAGCCCAGGTTGCACTCTTCACACAATATTTGAGAACTCACCACAAAATCTTGAAGTAAAGAACTCAATTAAACACAAAAATCCTTGATCAAACCACGCCTAAGGTACCCCCAAAGGCTTACAAGCAATCCCAATCAACAAATGAAGGTGGAGTGATTTTAAACTACTTATTTTCAATGCCAGATGAAAGCTCTTCTGACAAACAAAACTACAAGTGCCACTAAACTATCAATAAGGATGAGATTCTGTGTGATTTCTAAAGACTTTCAATGCAAGATTGCAACAAGAACAATGAAAACTATTTGCAGGTATTTAAAATGATAACAGACATCATATTGCCCAGAAAAACACAGATTAACTCAAAAGCTTGTTAGATTCATCAGCAGGGGAGAGTTTCATGAACAATCTCAGAGCTGTGTGATGGCTATACACTTGTAACCAACTCACATACATGAAGATCCAACACAGAAGAAATTAACCTGGTTCTTTGGTGGGTTTCTCAGAAAATGAGCTTTCTCTCAGAATTTTCTCGTGATTTTCAACTTCCCGACCATTTGCATTTCTCAAAAATGCATTATATATCTCTTGCCACATTGGAGCCTTCTTTCCCAAGCAAAGCATATGCCAAGGGATCAAGTTTGTTACAACAATTTCTCATGATTCACTGAAAATGACATTTAACAAATTTGCAACGAGAGTTGCCAGGTGTTTTAAAAAGACTGAATCATTACAAATATTCAGATCATTATCCTTCCTAGAGGCACATTTTTCATCATCAAGGCATGCAGATGCCTTTCCTCTCATCATTTCACCTTTTCACCTTTTAAAACTACCTCTGCAACTTTCAAATTTGACATTTCACGTGTTTGGATGGATTAGGGAAAAACTTTGTTTCAAAAACACCTCAAATCTGCAAATTAATCCCTAAAACCACTTGCATTGATCTTTGCAGGCACAAAGGACATGAATTCATCAAAAATTTGATTAAAAATGATGCAAAATTCACATCTCCAAGCTTCCTGGAGCAAAAATGGTGGCCAAAAATGAAAATGTATAGTTACCCTTGATCTACTCTTTTTCCTTCAATCTGGGCCCTCCACGTGTCAAAATATGATTGGGAATCAATTCGGGCTCACCTTTTGACTTTTTGACATTTTTGGAAAAATGGAAAAATTTGACCTTTTTCTTTGCCCCAAAACCCTTGAATTTTGGTGATGACACGTGGCACATGGTGGGTCCCATTGGGATCACACTTCAATTTCATGCATTTTGACCTTTTTTGGAAAATTGGAAAATTTTCACCTTTTTGCCCCGCGGGCCCGCACACCCGATTTCTCCCTTGCCACGTGTCGCTCGATGATTCGTCACGGGGCCACGCCTCAAATTTTCCATTCCAAGTCTTTTTTCAAAAGGGAAAAATTTCCCTTTTTCCTCCGCCACCCCGCCAACCCGCTCTGCCTTTGCCACGTGTCTCCCTATGGCTCATTCGTGGGCCCTCGGCTTAATTTTTTGCTTTAGCTCCTTTTGCTAAAAAGGGAAAAATTCCCCTTTTCCTCTCCATGGCCCACACTTCCCCACTCTGCCACCGCACTGCCACGTGTCCACCTGTGATTGGCCACGGGGCTGCACTCCAAAATTTTACCTTAATATTTTCTGCCTCCAAAGGTAAAAAACTTCAAGAACCTCCACCATCCACATCCCCTCTGCCCAAAATTGATGCCACATGTCCTCCTCTGATTGGAGCTGGGCTGAAACTGATTTTGAAACTTTAGAAAAATAGAGCTAAAAAACTCTAAGTCCCCCATCGGCCCGCTCCTCCCTTTTTGATCTTTAGGACACGTGTCCACTCTCGATTGGCTGTGGGGTTTCGGGCCAATTTTTGACTTTTTAAAATTTTGCAAAATAAAGTCTAAAAATTCTAAGGGAATCTGACCACCCACCATCCCTCAGCCAATTAGAACCCGCCACATTGCCAATGCATGCTGAGGAAGAAATTGATGGGAAAATGACACCCGTCTGACCGTCAAAATACAGAAAATGCCAGGGATGCCCTAGAAATTGATTTTTTTCACCAAGGATGGAAATTTTTTGAATTGGAACCAGAAAAAACATGATTCTGAGCATTTCTCGACCTTGGGATTGAATTTTTGAAGGCATATATGTATAAAACGATCAATTTTGATTTTTCACGATCGGGAAAAAGGGAGAACATGACATAGCCCACAGATTTGAAGAATTTAGGGAAAAAATTAGGGAAAACTTTTGAGTATTCTTGCAAAATGGGGCATGTCAAATGATTTTCAAATGGACTAAGGCATGGGAACAGAGGCAACAACTTCATTTCACCCATTAAAACTATAGAAAATGTTTCAGGAAATGCAGAGTGAAAGGAAAATTAGGGCAAAAGCATAGAGGATCAAGTAGCAAGTGCAAATAAAAATCTACCACAATCAAATTATAATTTCTCATATGTAAAAATCAAACTACTCAGATGATTCAACGGGTCCTAGAAATGATATAAATTTGGTGGGCACTACATCCTGTGTGGAACCCAAAATTGCTCAATTTTTGTGGTGTTTTCTTCACCAAGGCCTTTGGATTGGTGTCTATATAGTTCACCTTGGTGTTTCAGTCCAAATATTCCCCTTCTGTGGCCACTTGAAAATGTTACCTCACCTTCTTTGGTATTGTTGCAAAGCATAGAAGGCTTGGAATTGAATTAATTTTTTCTACATCCCCTTCCATCAAAAATGTTTTACTTGGTAGCATATTATTTTTGGACACAATCCTCAGATACTGATTAAGTTTTCCAAGATTTGGAATTCTTTCATGAGGGAAATCCTTTTCTGACTTTTAAAAGAAATAAATCTTGTTTATTTTCTAATTTTTAAGTAGATCAGCAATTCTCTATTTATAACAAGTTTTTGGTCATTGTGAATATCTTGTTGCAGATTAAAGTTCAAGAAAGCAAGGTGGCGCTCGAGGTATATCATCTCCAAAATCTCCTTTGGAACTAAGGAAATTCCCCTTGTAACGTATCTCGTAAATCTTCATCCCCCTCCCATCGTTCCCCGCTAGAAGGTGGTGCTAGAAGACATACCAAAGGTGGCGAGTGTCGAAACAACTCGCAACACCATTCATACATTTGAGCCTTCTGGTCCCCGCACAATCAACCTCTGTATAGGAGTTTTCCCCTCTTTTGTCCAACCACCATGGTTGGGGCTCAACGGCTGCCCCTGAGCCCCACACTCATGACATTTGGAGCCTCCTGCCTCCACTCGAAAAATTCCCCAAGATGGCTCTTGCCATCTTGCCCACTCAGGCCACTGCTGAAGATGTTGAATAAGGAAGCAACTTGGATTTGGTTGGGATGTGCAATACAGTGGAAAGAACCTACCTAGATCTTGTTGGCATGATCAATATTTTCCCCCTGCAGTACAATAACTCGCAGCAGTGGCTTGACTTCCTTACTTCCTTGTTTTTTGATGTTTTTTTTCAAGTATATTCCTAGGCTTTGTATTTTCCTAGTCTAAACTCATGGATTTTGGGCATGCTTCCATACCACCTGAATTTTTATGAATTTTCTTGTATCATTTTACTTATTAATATAATATAATATCTAATTCATCAAAAAGTGACAAGTCAAGCTAAAGGAAGAAGACCTACTCAAGTGGGTCTAAGACATGTTGTTTTGTATTTCGTTGATTATGCAAGTAATTTGAAGGTTATGATCACTTATTTAGGATTTGTATGAAATTGAAAAGAGTAATACAACCATGTAGAATCATAAATTATATGTCTAATTGATTTTTACTCTATGAGTGTTAATAAGGACTA
Source organism: Taxus chinensis (assembly GCA_019776745.2). NCBI lineage: Eukaryota > Viridiplantae > Streptophyta > Pinopsida > Cupressales > Taxaceae > Taxus > Taxus chinensis. The sequence goes on along the minus strand of CM034153.1, from coordinate 150,957,537 downwards.
TTAAGGAAACCTTGTAGAAACCTATCACAGTGTAAGTATTAGTGTGTAAGCTATAATACCCTGCATTATTAGTGGTATCAAAGCTTGGTTTAAGCTCTTGGAAATAATATAAATTTTAATAATTCCATGTTGTGATGAAAATAAGCTTAAAGTTTAATTGAGCTTGAGACAGTTAAGAAAGGTTCTTAGAAACCTTGAGGAAGAAAAGGAGATAAGTGGCAAGGAAGAATATATATATCCCATTAAAGCTTGGAAAGTGAAGAGTAAGGAGAAAGTGGAAGCTCAAAAATAAGTTCCAAGGTGAATAAGTACTTTAGGTACCAAAAGAGCATGTTTAGAGCAAGGTAACCTAGATGAGGTATCTAGACGTAAGCAAGGTGAGAAATACTTCTTAAGGAATAATGGGCACATTAAGGTTTAGAGTGAGAGTGAAAAGAAGAAAGAGAGAAATTTGAGGCTCTGAGGAAGGACTGGTAGGTTGAGAAAATAAAAATAGCAAGATTAAGGGTTTAGTTGAATGAAAATACCACATAAATATGAAATAATACAGCAATAAGAAAGAGTTAAAGAGGTAGTTGAGCTAAAAGAAAGGTTAGGGGTAAGAAAACCAATATTATGGTTGGAAGTTGAGAAGAAAACCAATATTATGGTGGTAAATCAGACAAACAAGCTCAAAATTTGTAATTTACTCCCTTTTCTATGCTCTCGGTTCTTATATAAGACAATCTAGGGTTAGTGAAGAAAAACCTCCATGTCTTTAATTTCCATCATTAAAAAATCCTCAGTTTTGGTTGAAGCATTTAGAGTTTTTCATACCATTAAACTTCACATATTGATGACATAGTCTCTACAAGTCTGTAAATGGCCTAATTGAGGGCTAGTAAAAGGTGAAAATTACATTATGCTTGGCTCTATAAGTTGATTAAAGGTTTGAAATTATTTAATTATTATTTATAAGGTGTGATTAGAAGTCATACAAGCCTTTGATAGACCTCCAAGGTCATAAATTGATGCCTAACTTTGAATTTTGTCAATTTTGCCTTGTAGCCTATAAGAAAATTTGATAGGAACTTGAGATTGAAGGTCATAGTGGAGACTTTGAGACTAGCGAATCATCTAATAGGCTCGATAAAACTTGTTAAAGCTTTGGGTAGTCATTGAGGAACTCATGTATCTTCAAAGTGACAAGTAAAGCTAAAGGAATGAAGACCTAGTCAAGTAGGTCTTAAAAAAAAATTGTTTTGTATTTCCTTGATTATGCAAGTAAGTTGAAGGTTATGATCACATATTTGGGAGTCCTGTGACATTGAGAAGAGGAATATAAACCTGTAGAAGTATAACCTATATACGTCTAATTGAGTTTTACTCCATGAATGTTAACAAGGAGCTATTAAGGAAGCCTAGGAGAAACTTGTCAAAGTGCAAGTTTTAGTGTGTAATTTGGAACATCCTGGATCAGGATTTACATTTATAAAATAAATAGATTTAAATAATCATTAATTATAATAAAAACACATAATTTTGTCATGTTTATAAGTATGAGATCAATTGGTTAAAATGTGTAGCCACTTTCTTCTGAATATTGTTAAATTATTTGGTCAAAGTAAGTGGATTCCTTCCTCATTTCCATCTACTAAGAAATTTGTTAAAACAAAGTTTTAAATAATAATATAATATATTGAATAGCATTTGTATAATGTCCTTAATCTAACTACACTCACACTAAATAATACTTATATTTGTATGAATCTTTTGGTTTAAATGAGTCGAGACTCATCCCTTGCTCCATCCATTCTAAAGGGATTGTTTAAACAAATTTTGGAACTAAAATGTGATATATTGAAAAGTATATTTTTTGACATTAATTTCTCAATGTATTAAAAGTGTTAATTAAAATAAATATTCTTTTGTGAATTAAACATGTAATTTAATTGTAATATCTATAGTTTTTCTTTCTAACTTGCATTCAAGTAGGTTTTATGGGGAAGAATTGAAGGGTTTATCCATTTGATGTATTCTACAGATAATTCAATGTCAACATTTATCTCATAAAGTATATGGCACTTTTTGCATGTGGACGAGCTTTAAACACTAAAAAGTCAAGTGAAACACACCATCGATTTATACGAAAAATATATCATTTCAAAAAGAAAGTCAAATATTTAAATTCTCATAAGAAAAAAAAAAATGTATGTCTCCTATTTAAAATACTCCAATTTCAAAATACTGCATAATATAAAAAACAATGTGATTTCCCAGTACCGTAGAATATAAGTGGTTCCAAATAATTGAGTAAACGATCAATATTATTGACGATAAATTTGTATTAAATTTTGTAATGCAATACATAAATATAAACGTCATTTATTTATTTTTGGGTAACTGATACTCTTTTGTTTTCTGACTAGAGAATTGAAACCCACAAATGTGGAGTGGACCACCAATATGAATGAAGACTTCCACCCAGATAAAATAAAAACAACATTATTAATAAAATAATGTGCAGTCGTCAATGGTTGCTCATGGTTTGACCTGCAGGAGCTCTCATCCCCATCGCTTGTTGTTGCTTTTGCAGGTTTCCCATCCAACCTGCATCAACCACAAATTGATAAATATTGAAATCATTGACCCCCGTGCAAACAATTCTACAGATTAAGATTTAATGGTACAAATATATTACCCAGAGCCGGATCATATCCTTTATGTTTCAGTTCTCTGTATTCCTGGCACATAGCGCACGACTCGCAAAAACAGTGTAACAGACAATCTCCGCACGGGCTCTCCGTCAAGTTAAATTTGGCTCTCATTTTAGTTCGGTATAAACACGAATAACAACACGCGCACCCAGTAAAAAACAGCAGCAGGCCGTAGATCCCTCCGCTTACAGCACAGGCTGCGTCCACCAATTCATTCCTCCATTATAAAACTGGTATATTCAACAAATAAATTTGCTTTCTGTAAATTATAAAGGGAGATGCACTTACGTGGAGAACCTTCGTCGACTATTTCCGCTATTTGGCCGAACGTGATGCAGGGGCAACAGCATGTCAGGCAACCTGTGTCATAACATTTCAGTAATTATAAGACAGATAGTATTTTCCCAGTTCATATAAATTAAATTGAATTTTTTTTTTATATAAAATTTTGAGGGTGATTTTTGAATCGACTTTCCGAATCCCATCAAATAAATTTCATATTTCTTACCTTTAAAAAAAAAAAAAAAAAAAAAAAAATTATTGAAATGTGATCCAAAACATCGATTCGGAAAATATCCAGACAATTTTATCTAAAGACACTCTGGATTATCCTAAACATTGATCTAACCCACACAGTTTTCTCCAATTCATTCAATCTAATTTCCATAAGCATGTAACAAATTCATATTTTTCAGAGAGGAGGGGGGCGGATTTATACATACAATTGGAAAGATCTTGGCCGCAGTCGCATAGTCCAGAGGACCACTCAGTGGGAGAATGAGGATTTCCTACCCCACGTTGAGGAGAATTCGGGGCATACATCTTGATCTTCTTTAATCTGCTGCTGCTGGGTTTTTTTTCTGGCAATTTACAACGATCACTTAAGGAAGTTTGTGGGATGTATAATGTATATCTTTCCTTTCAGAGGTTGGGTGGGATATATAATGCTTGTCTTTGCTTGAGAGGTTGTGTGAGTATATAAAGTATATATAGATAGTTCCTGGTTGTTTCTCCTAATTCAAATTTGCACACGCGTAATTGGCTGGTTAGTTTTCGTACCGATTTAAAATTAAAATTAGCAAGCGGTGATCATGTCTGTTACGTACCAAGTAAGAGAACCACACAAATTTCTGTACAGCTAAAGGGAGTCTCGACCACACAAATTTCTCTACAGCTAAAGGGAGTCTCGATCACACAAATTTCTCTACAGCTAAAGAGAACCAAGTAAAATTGAAGTCAAAATTGTGGTGCGGACCCCGTCGTCTAACGCGGAATTTCCTCCGCGGAGACTCTGAGGAATTTCCTCCGCGGAGACTCTGAGGAATTAAAACATGAAATTCTCAATTGCATATTGAATGTGACGCAAAGAGATTAAAAAATAGGTAGCAAAGACAAAAGAAATGGCGTTTTATTTTGAATACTAATTTTAAATAGTGCTTACACATGATTTGGAAGTGTGCGGGGCACAAGATAAGGTATGAATGTGTAAAATTAAAGGAGTATAAAGTGTTGGGATCGGATGAAAAAATTATTTTGCTAAGGTTTCTTGCTTGCATGTCATACCACACCTTCTTTGGGCATTGTGGGATAGTACTTTTCTTGTTAAGTTATAGGGTTTCTCGCCCTTTGGGTTCGCCTATATAATGCCCCCCTTCCACTTTGAACCTGACTATTGATGTTAATGCTGGAGCTAGTGGAGCTACGAACAATGGCACCGCCACATAAACATCCCTAGAAGTTTGTCCCGAAGGTCTTTCAAAAGGTAATATTTCTCCTCCTAATGTTGTATTACCTATTTCTAAATTCAATGTTGCATGTCAATGCCTTGAACAATTCTGCCTTATCGGTTATTTTGTGGGTCGTTTCCCCTCTGAAAGCATGCTCAAGTCCGGGGTTAACTCAGTTTGGGCCGCTCATGGCATCAGACTTGAGAGCGTACAAAACATGACTAAAGGGTTCTCCCTTTTCCATTTTTCTGACCCTTCGCATGCCCCAGCTATCCTAAACCAATTGACTACTTGGTATTGTTAGTACAAATCAGCAGCACCCCTGGATGTTTTCTCAGATTTCTAGTTTGATAATGGACATCTAGTGTGATTGCACAACATTGAATCTTTTTCCCAAGTGTGGGACTTGCAGAATTGGGAAAAGAATCTCCAGATTAAAGGTTAGTTCCTCTACTCCTCTGATCAAATGTATGCATGAAATTGGTAGAGGTTTAATAGTAGATCTTACTCTAAATTCCAAGGAGACAGAGATAAAGGATGCAAAAGAAATAAAACTAAGTAAAAGTGGTGATACACCAAAGGAGTGATGAACATCTATTTTTGCAAATTGACACAGGTTACAAAATGCAACAACAATCATGCACATATTTCTAAAATTGTAATGAAGGATCAATATAGGGCAAACAACACAAGAGAGGATTGAAAATTCATTCACAAAGCTTATATTGTCATTTCCATCTTTAAAATACAATGCATTACAACAGCAAAGAGGCAGAAAACATGTTGCAGTCCTGAAAGAGGTCTAATATTCCACAAATTCACTTTCCAAGGTGAAGGAGGGAGTCTGCAAAACATAAAAATATCCAACCCTTTACAAATGAGCCAAATATGGCTTTTAACAATGAAGGCTCGAGCTCAAGAAGGAGAAAACGCGGGAAAGTAAAAGGAATCATTTAACCACCAACCAAATCCATCAAAATAGCATGGGTACCCTTAAAAGTTCATTCCCCAAGATTTTAAACCATGCTAGAGAATAATGGAAGCCATACTTCATTAAAAATGGTAGTTGAATGTCAGTTCTGCTCTTTTCCCCATACCAAAGGCATTTTCTCATTTTTCTCTCACCAAACTCCATCAACTCACAAAATTGAAGATTCCATTGTGTAAAGGACTTTAATAGCTTTCCAATCACACCAAAATCGAGAAAAACTGAGCTCTAGATCAAAAGATATGCCCTTCTGAAGATTTAGGGCAAAACAACGCAAAAATCGGGTCGGCGGGCCGAAACCCAAAAAATTTTCCTCTTTTTTGAATTTGGGAAAAATTCCCCAAAAAACTCCGCCCCCGCCACTCCGATGCCATGTGGCACGTTCTGATTGGACGTGGGCCTTACAAAACCATTTCACGCCTTTTGAATTTTTGAAAAATTTCCTTTGTTGCTCCACGCCCCGCCGCTCCGATGCCACGTGGCGCTCTCTGATTGGGCGCAGGCCTTTGCCATCTTTCTTTCCCTTGCGATCCTGTGGGCAAAAATTCTCCTTTGCACCCTTTGGAAACACTTTGGCAAAAAATTAAAAGTTCTCCCGCGCCCCCGACCTCCGTCGAGACCAGGACACGTGTCATCTTCTAATTCGCACGGGCCTGAATCAATTTTTTTCGCTCTGCAGGCCCGCGGGAACAAATCTTCCTTCTCGCCGTTTGCAATACTTTGGCAAAAAATTAAAAATTTCCCCGCGCCCCCGACCTCCACCGAGACTAGGACACATGGCATCTTCCCATTCGTTGCGGGCCTTCAGGATGGGTTTTCCTTTTTTGCCCTTTAACAATTTTGGCGAAAAGCCAAAATTTACTCCGCCACCCCAATTCCCGCCGACCTCTTGAACACGTGGCGACCTCCTATTGGTTCGTGGAGCTTCAGACCAAAATTTTCCTTTTCACCCCCGCCAACCCCTTTGGAAATTTTTCTAACTAACCTCCGCTGACCCGCCATTCCGCCGCCATGTGGCACTTCCTGATTGGTTGCAGGCCTTCCTAGGGAAAATTTCCCTCAAAAACTCTGCCGAGCCATAACTTGCAAAATACGAGTTAGAAGGAAAGCTTTACCTTTCTGGAAAGGTGAGAAAATTCTCTATCTGATGAAGCCATTTCCGAAAATTTTGAGTGCCTGAAAAGTGAAAAAAATTGACTGAGGCACAAGGAAGGAAAAAATGAAAGAGAGTTAGCGAAAAAAATAAGCAAGAGGCTTATTTTGGATAACAGGTATGTATGTAACTCCTTGTTGGTTCTTTCCCCTTAGATAAAGGGCTTTGTGGTGTCTAAGTTTGTGGCCCTTAAAATTCCTATTTGGGTTGAATTTCTAGGTGTTCCACTTCCTTACGTGCATTTTCTTCACCAAATCACCTCCATTAGGCAAGTTGTTTGCATGGAACCACAACACTTTTACATCACCCACCCGCAGAAACAAGTATGTGTCGAGGTAGATCTCTCACAAGAATTAAAAGAATTCATGGAGATCCAAATGGGTGGCACTTGCTACTCACAATGAGTTCCCTACATCAATCTTCCTAACACATGATTTTGTTGTTAGGATTCTGATCACAAGATCAAGGATTTCTCGCTTTATGTGTCGCACAATCACTTAGCGCCTAAGGCAACTTTCAAATCTGTTAAGCCCCCGCCAGAGGAAGGGTGGCAAACTGTCAAAGGGCAGAAAAATAAGAACAAAACGGTTCAAGCCAAGGTGATTGGTAATAATGGCTCTAAAAATCTAGTTGTTAAGGAACATACTTCAAGTCCACGTCACACCTCGGAGCCAGTTTATGAAGATTCTCTAGTTTCTTTACCCAATTTCTCTAGCACGCCCAAAGCGGTCGCAGTTCTCATGGACCTATCAAATTCCATCTAGATCTCCTCAACACTTCCGAATTCCCAGTTGCTTTTGACAACCAATTCAAAAGGGCCCAACCAAAAGGGCATGAAAACATTTTTGACACCCCATGGCAAGTTGTGAGCATAGCCCTACACACAATGTGGAGTCAACAGAAGAGGAGTATAACATTGAATATGTTAGACAAAGGAAAGTTGATTTACAATATTTTTTGAAGCATAATGATGTTAAATTCATGTAAAACCAGTTTGATGCCTTGGATGGCTTGGATGTTAACAGTATGGCCCTTGACCCACATTTCTCATGAATTGCATGTCATGTAATGTGAGGGGTCTTACCAACTCCAATCGCATGCTCAACCATGGAGAAATGTTTAAATTTATTGGTATTCCCTTTTCCTTTCAAGCTTTTCCTGCGGAAATTTGGAAGTATGTCATGCAACAGGTTGTTTAAAAATTTAGAACAATGGATTACTAAGTCGATGTCCTTATGATCTGAAAATCAAATTTAACTAGCAATTGTGCACACACATTTCTTTGCTTTGTATTGATTTTCGATGTAAAAATTGAGCATTATATCCTTTTGTATTTTTAATAAAAGAATTAAAATTGTAAGTACTGTGCAAATATTTAAAGAAATGAAGAGAATTCACCAGCAATTTGACACAAGAATTGATAACGGAGTTCGGCGCTTGAGGCCTACGTCTCCGGGTCCGGTTGAATGGGACCGATCTATTAAAATCTTGAAAATAATTCTTTACAAATAATTCTACAAAATTATGACCTTCTCACAGTCTTCCTCTATAAAAAATAATAGGGGTTGCTTTTTACATCTCCTCAAAATTCCACTCCTAGCTCAAGTTATGAGCATTTCAATATTTTTGCACAGACCCGAATGCTATTCAAATAAAATAACACTCCTTTTATAAAGTTTCTAAGCCCCCTAGCATACCGGCTGGGCACTTATCCTTTTACACGGCCAAGTTCCATTCTCCTCCCCATGCATTTGCCTTATCTCTTAGGGAACAATATCCCACATTTGGCGCAGAATAGTAGGAGGAGGTTTTAAAAGGTGGGCGGTGCAATGTTTGTAAGTGGCTTAAGAGCCACCTTAGCCGCTGGGAAGTGGGCACCTTGGTGGATGGATAAGTGTGCCCATGGATATGCATAGTATTTTTAGGCACCTAGAATGATTGAATGCCAAATATAATGCGTGGAATAGGTAATATGGAATTGGATTAAATGCGTGGAATATGGAATTAAATAAAATGCGTGGAATATGGTAATTGCATAGTTTAAAATGGCATATCAAATAGTCCCACATGCATAGCACAAATGCAATTAGAGGCATATATATACACAAGTTGGTATAGTGATAAAATGAGAAGGAGGCCAAGACACCCCTCCATAATCGAGTGTGTCAAACCTGGCTGAGGGCCCCCAGCCAGTAAATAGCGGGGTCCATTTGTCCGTGAACGAGTGTCCAAGACCGGCATTCCCAAAAACCACTTTTAGTTCGTCACACAAATTGTCCACGTGTCACAATATAATTGAAACACTTGGTGAGCGTGCACACATCCAACCTGCACAAAACTCCAAATTTTTCCAGTTGCCTGAAAATTTCAGCGGGCTATAACTTTTGCAAACGAGCTTCGTTTCCTGCAAACAAGATATCGACGGAATCATATAATTTTTCTCCACGCTTTAAAAATGACTGCAACTTATTCTGAGAAGATCTTAGATCGGTGTTTCTCTGTGAGGATCCTCTGGATCATTCCTCCCCACTGAGAAACTTTTGGACCCCAAAAGTCAACTTAATTGGTGAATAGGTGAGGGTATTTCTCCCTCACCTTTCCGGTTTCCATCCATTTAGCCTTGTTTGGATGCATGCCTTTGAACCCAACACAAAGATACTCAATATCACCCCTTCGCGAAGTTCTTACTTTCCTGTCCAAAATGATGTCTTCCTGCAACTCATCAAGATACTCAGGAGAAAAATCATCAATGGAAGGCATTATGTTAGAATCATCATGATCAACAATCATAGGCGGTTCATACAATCTTAAATTCTCAACATTTACAACTGAGTAGATTTGCATATATGGAGGTAAATCCAACCGGAAAGCGTTGTTACCAATTTTTTCCAATATTTGGAATGGACCATACCGTATAGGTTTCAATTTTTTACCTTCACCTGTCAGTCTTTCCTTACTGATGTGAAGCCAAACTGAATCACCAACTTTGAACTTGTGATCAGTTCTATGTTTATCATGCCTAACTTTGTACTTGGCTTGACTTTTCTCCAATTGTTCACGGACATACTGATGAACCTGTTGTATTCTCTGCACAAATCTTTTAGCCTTGTCAGAATCACTTGCACCATTAACATCAGTTTTATGTCCATAATATATATCCAATGGAGAATTAGGCAGATATCCATAACAAGTCTCAAATGGAGACTTCAAAGTAGAAGAATGTAAGGCACGATTATAAGCATGTTGCACATAATAAAGATGTTCATCCCACAATTTAGGATGTTTGCTACTATAGCCCCTAAGTAATTGTACCACTGTGCGGTTTACAACCTCTGTTTGACCATCAGTCTGTGGATGAAAAGCAGTGCTCTTTTTCAGTTTTGTGTCCATTAACCCCCACAATGTTGACCAAAATTCCCCAAGAAATCTAGAATCCCGATCAGATATAATTGAAGTAGGTAAACCAAAATGAACCCAAACAAACTGAAAAAACAAATGTGTAGTTCCCTCACCAGTTATTTGTTTAGTACATGGAACCAACACACACATTTTGCTAAATCTGTCCACTACCACATATAAGTAATCATGTTTCTTCCGTGTCATGGGCAAGCCTCCTACAAAGTCCATGGAAACACTTTCCCAAGGCCTTGTTGGAACAGGAAGAGGAGTGTAAAGTCCTAATTTCCTGTTACTTGGCTTGCTTGTGGCACAAAGAACACATCCCTTAATATACCTGTTTACATGTTCATGCATTCTAGGCCAATAACAATATTTTGTAAATGTGCAACTGTCTTACTAATACCAAAATTCCCTGAAATAAGAGAAGTATGTGCTTCCCTAATCATATGCACACACTCATTTTCTGGAATACAAAGTTTTCCAGAATGATATAACAATCCTTCATGCAAATGATAATATTTTTCTCCTACTTGTTTCCCACTTACTAGATCCTCATACACTTCTCTAAAGTCAACATCATTTACATATTGTTCCTTATAACTAACATGAGCCAAAGAACTATGCTGCAAAAGAATAGATGCTACTACCACTGGTGGTCTAGATAACATGTCGGCAACCTTGTTTTGAATACCTTTTTTATACCTGATTACAAGATGAAATTGTTGCAAAAATCCCATCCACCTGAAATGTCTAGACTGCTGCAATTTGGTTTGTGTTTGTAAGTACTGAAGTGGTTGATGGTCAGTATGTATAATTGTTTCTTTTCCCATTAAATAATGCTTCCACTTTTTAACACTTTGAACCAAAGCATACAACTCTTTATCATAAGTTGGATAGTTTCTTACCGCACTTGTAAAGGTTTCTGAATGGTAACACACTGGTCATTTGTTCTGCATCAAAACTACCCCCATTGCGTAGTCACTAGCATCTGTCTCAATCTCAAATGAATGTTGTAAATCTGGAAGTGCCAAGATCGGAGCGGTACTTATCTTCTCTTTCAGTGTATCAAAGGATTTTTGTTGTTTTCCTCCCCACTGAAAGACATGTTTAATACTTGTCAAAGCATGCAAAGGAGATGCAATATATGAGAAGTTAGCAATAAATTTTCTCCAGTACTGAACTGCACCTAGAAAACTTCTAACTTCCGTCACATTTGTGGGTCTAGGCCATTTCACAATAACCTCTATTTTTGTAGGATCAATTCTCAATTCTCCATTTCCTACAATATAACCCAAGTAAATTAAAGATGTTTTTCCAAATTCACATTTTGACATCTTCAAATACAATTTCTCTTTCCTTAGTGCATCTAAGACTTTCTGGATGTGTTTAACATGTTCATCCCATGACTTACTAAAAATAAGAATATCATCTAAGTAGACAATAACGAAATTATCAATGAATGGTCTAAAGATTTCATTCATAACTCTCATGAATGTTGTGGTGCATTGCACAAACCAAAAGGCATCACTAACCATTCAAACAATCCTTGTTTCATTTTAAAAGTAGTTTTCCAAACATCACCTTCTGCAATTCTTACTTGGTGATAACCACTTCTTAAGTCTAACTTAGTGAAATAAATTGCATTCTTTAATTGATCCAGTAAATCATCTATTCTAGGAAGAGGGTAACGATTCTTTATAGTAATCTTGTTTAAAGCACGGAAATCAACACACATTCGCCAAGTACCATCCTTCTTAGGAACCAATATAATTGGTGAACCACATGGGGATGTACTTGGATGAATTATACCTTGAGCCAAAAGTTCCATTACCTGTCTCTTGATTTCCTCATTCTCTACTACTGACAACCTGTACATTCCGATATTGGGAAGAGGTGCATCCTGAAGCAACTGTATCTCATGTTGAACCCCTCTTTTGGGAGGTAGACCTTGTGGATCCTGAAAAACATCATCAAAATGAGAAACAATTTTTACCAATTCATCCTTATGTTTCAGATCGCAAGTCTCAAAAGCCATCTCATGTTCTTTTTCTTTGGCTTTGACCACCATGAGCACAAAACTTTTGCTTGAGTTTACAAGCCTTTTCATTTGACCTGCAGTTACCAAGGATAGATTATTCTTTTCACGGTGAGCTCTAATAATAAACTCAATTCCATCCTTTACAAGCAAATATTTATTTTCTTCCCTATAGAAGATTGCTTTACGATCATACAAATAAGGACTTCCCAAAACCACCCCACAAATATCCAAAGGAACTACATCCAATTCAACCTCATCAATAAACTTGTCTGTAATGGCAAATCTGAAAGTACAAGTTTTAGTTACCTGCATTTTGCATCATCACAAACCCAGCCCAAAGGATAAGGCTTAGGATGTGGTTTAGTTTTGAGTCCTAATTTCTTAACAACCTCCTCAGAAATTAGATTAGCTTGAGATCCACTATCAAAAAGAGTATCAATTTTCATATGCTTTGAAATTACTCTAATGTGGAAAAGCTCATTCCTTTTCTTATCATCAGGTATAGTTTGTTTACTAGAAGAAGATGCAACATCTGTAGTGCTATTGTTGGAAATTGAAAGAGTTGATTTACCTTGAAAACTCATAGCTGTGATTTTGGTTTCATCACCTGAATCAGAACCAAGATCATGCACTACAGTGTTTCTTTTCTTTTCTTTTCCTTTCTTAACCATCCATTTAGGATTCTTTTCAGGATGTAATTTCCAACATTTAGACTCATCATGGTTTTTTTTTACAATGATTACAAAATGGTTTTTCATCTTCCTTCTTAATAGTAGAGTTTGTTTTATGCTTACCCTTTCCTTTTCCTTGTTCTTTCGAACCTTTTCCTTCAGATTGCTTATTCTTCTGATTAAAAGAAGAGAAAGAGGACTCCTTTGTCATTTTCCCTCGTGCTTCCAAATGGGTTGCTTGAACACATACTGCATCAAGATTAGTAGGACCTAAAACAAGTATCATATGCCTTAGATAACTATGCAATCCACCAATATATTTGAGCAGTGTTTCTTCTGTGTTTAGGGAAATTCCCAAAATTAGAGCCCTTTTCCTAAATTCTTGTGTGTATTCTTGAACACTTTGTCCCTTAGTTTCGTCTTAATGTTTTCCAATCCATCATAGCTTGTTGCTTATAACCAAGAGGATAAAATTGTTGCCTAAGATTTGAAACAAATTCAGACCAAGAAGTGATTTCTATACCTTTGGTTTCTTCCACTTCCTGAAGCTTACTCTCCCACCAAATGAGTGTTGTGCCACCCATCCAAAGAGTTGATAGATGAATCTTTGCTTCATCATCAACAATTCTCTGAACCTTGCAATATACTTCTATCTGCTTGACCCAGTTATCCAACTTCTCTGCATTTAGCTCTCCAGTATACATAGGCAATTCAAACTTGATATCTAACTTTAATGAAGGAAAATCAGATTTTAAAGAGTCTCTTTTTGGAATATCAGAACTAGAGCTTTCTTCTTTCTTACCTCCTCTAGTTCCCTTTTCCCTTTGCCTATCTTGGTACATTTCTTCCACCATTTCCTTCATCTGTTGGAATGATTGACGAAAGTTTTCTTCCACTTCCTCTCGATCCGCCATTGTAGGACTTCGAGATTGTCTGGTACCAATTTTGGGATCTCCTTCAACTAACTCTCCTTCACCCTTCTTAGATCGAGACCTTGTTAACATCCAACACACAACTTGCAATCCAAAAATAGTTAATCTGAACCAAAAATCAGTCAAAACCAGCTCTGATACCAATGATCTGAAAATCAAATTTAACTAGCAATTGTGCACACACATTTCTTTGCTTTGTATTGATTTTTGATGTAAAAATTGAGCATTATATCCTTTTGTATTTTTAATAAAAGAATTAAAACTGCAAGTACTGTGCAAATATTTAAAGAAATGAAGAAAATTCACCAGCAATTTGACACAAGAATTGATAACGGAGTTCGGCGCTTGAGGCCTACGTCTCTGGGTCCGGTTGAATGGGACCGATCTATTAAAATCTTGAAAATAATTCTTTACAAATAATTCTACAAAATTCTGACCTTCTCACAATCTTCCTCTGTCAAAAATAATAGGGGTTGCTTTTTACATCTCCTCAAAATTCCATTCCTAGCTCAAGTTATGAGCATTTCAATATTTTTGCACAGACCCGAATGCTATTCAAATAAAATAACACTCCTTTTATAATTTTTCTAAGCCCACTAGCATACTGGCTGGGTGCTTATCCTTTTATATGGCCCACCTGGGTTCCATTCTCCTCCTCCATGCATTTGTCTTATCTCCTTAGGGAACAGATTTATCCCACATTTGGGTGCGTGAAAGAAGGAGGAGGCATTTAAAATGGTGGGCGGTGCAATGTTTGTAAGTGGCTTAAGAGCCACCTTAGCTGCTTAGGATGTGGGCACCTTGGTGGATGGATAAGGTGGCACATGGATATGCATATGACCAATAGTTTTAGGCACCTTTTCTAATAATGCCAAATTAAGGAGGTTTAAATTGGAATATAATGCGTGGAATATGGTAATTATGGAATTGGATTAAATGCGTGGAATATGGAATTAAATAAAATGCGTGGAATATGGTAATTGCATAGTTTAAAATGGCATATCAAATAGTCCCACATGCATAGCACAAATGCAATTAGAGGCATATATATACACAAGTTTGGTATAGTGATAAAATGAGAAGGAGGCCAAGACACCCCTCCATAATCGAGTGTGTCGAACCTGGCTGAGGGCCCCCAGCCAGTAAATAGTAGGGTCCATTTGTCTGTGAACGAGTGTCCAAGACCGGCATTCCCAAAAACCACTTTTAGTTTGTCACACAAATTTTCCACGTGTCACAATATAATTGAAACACTTGGCGAGCGTGCACACGTCCAACCTACACAAAACTCCAAATTTTGCCAGTTGCCCAAAAATTTCAGTGGGCTATAACTTTTGCAAACGAGCTCCATTTCCTGCAAACAAGATATCGACGGAATCGTATAATTTTTCTCCACGCTTTAAAAATGACTACAACTTATTCTGAGAAGATCTTAGATCAGTGTTTCTCTATGAGGATCCTCTGGACTTCAAAGTTCTCGAAGCCATGCATGTGTATTACTCCTTTTGTTAGGTCCCTTTCAAGAAGTTTGTGTAAAATCTAGAAAATTTTCTCAAAGACTTCTTCTAGAATAATGCTTCCACAAGAAGTGATTTCCACATAACTGCATGGGAAACCTGATACCTTCTCAGAGATTCAAGTGGTTTAGGCCTCATTAACATTCTGCGTCAACAGAAAGCACTCTACACCAAATGATTAATCCAAAGCATGGAAGAGAAAGAAGCATGGAATGTGTGTCGACACTAAAATTTTCCTCCGTAATTTCTATTTCATTAATGTATGTATTAGGAATAGGATGTTGTTAAGTATAATTAGTAGTAGCGTCTGATAGAAGATAACGGCGCCGTCAGTACGGTGCCGCCAATAATGTGGAGTACGGTAATAGTCAAAGTACAATAGGAATGTTGTAAAAAGTAAATATTTGTCGTAAGTGGTCCGGTAATGTTAAAATGTCAAAGTTTGGGTAATTAGAGAAGTAGGGTCTACATGATTAGGAATTAGAAATATTATATTGGTAATAAAGACAAGGAGTGAGGTCATAAATATTTTGTGTATTTTATTTGTAAAAAGTCTAAAAATGTAGAACCCATGTAAAATGATAAGGTTTATCTTATCTTAACAGATAAGCTTACATGTACAGATAAGAGTTAAGGTATGGAATATGATTCGTCAGAGTGGATTTCTTATCCTATCTTAGAGATAAGATGAATAAGCCTGGAAGTTCTATAAATAGAGAGGCCACCCCCCTCATTTAGCATAGAAGGAAGTAGTGAGAAATATTGTAGGAAGTGTGCGAAGGAAGCCATCAGTTTAAAGGTGTGTTGAAGAAGCCATTAAGAGGTGTAATTGTAAAGTTTCTCCCATAAGTCTTGGTGAAAGGCAAGTGAAGTCAATAACACTTGAAGTACCTCATGGGTGAGATTGTAACAGTTTCATGTTAATATTATAATTTATTTTGATATTCAGATTTGTCATCATTCAGTCTTATCATAGTCGATGGTATTCTTGTGTTATGTTGTTGTTTTGTTTCCAGATTACATCCACCAAACTAAAGGCTGTGCATTAGTAAATAATCATAGCACGAGGAGTTCTCGGTGAAGAATTATCATAGTGCCGGATTAGTGATTTCATTTTGGTTCCGTTGCCGGGACCATTCCTCGTTGGTGGATTTTCTGGATAGACATTCCCACTTAGTCAAAAATCAACTAGAGGGTAACCTTGTTTTTACTGTGCATAGTAGTTACCATGGTAAAGTCATTTTTGCCATGAATAGTAGTTACCATGGTAAAGTCATTTTTGCTGGAATAGTATTTACCGCAGTAAAGCCACTTTTTACCATGAATAGTATTTACCGTAGTAACTTCACTTTTTACCATGAATATTATTTACCGCAGTAACTTCACTTTTTACCGTGAATAGTGTTTACCGCAGTAAAGTCAATTTTTACCGCAGTAAGTCAAGTTTTACCATAGTTTACCGTGGTCATTTCTATTTTACTGTAGAAAGGTGTAAAGTCACTTTCTAATATAGTGATTCCTATTATTTGTACACAAGTCTTGTTGATTGTACTTGTGAGTTGGTATTTCACGGTGGTTACTTTTGAAAATGGGAAAGATTCCTATTTTTTCAACTCAATCTAATGAAGATGCTTCTTCTTTCATTCAAGAGTTTAAGCGATCTTGTATTTGTAATGGCCTTATAAGAAGGGAACAATGGACTGAATTTTTTCCTACCTTTTTGGATGGTTCAGCACTTAGGTGGTTTGAAACACTAGGTGATAATGTGAAAAATTCATGGGATTTATTAACTGAAAGTTTTCTTGAAGAATTTGGTGAACAACAGAAATATGTAGATTTCATGATCGAGATCACAAAGCTATCCCAAGGAGAGAAGGAGAAGATAAGGGATTATCATGCTCGTGTTCTAGAGCTAAGGAGGAAGCTCGATGCCTAGATCTGGAAGGAAGGACTAGCGGATGGGTAGATGAATGGCGTGGATAATCTCCTCTGTAAGCACTTCATTCTTGGGATGAAGCCAGAGATCAAACAACGAGTGAAGTATGACCGCTCAGCTACCATTGAACAAGCAAAGGAGGTTGCAAGAAGGCAAGAAGAAAGCATGGAAGAGGAGCCCAAAGAAATTGTTGCTAAAGTAGAGCCTACACCAACACCTTTGGCCTGAATCCACAACCACTCCTGGTGAGCACAAATATTTCTCCTAGTACATCTACTGAGTATGAAGATCTGCTCAAAAAGATGGGTCAGTTAACTATTAATCTTCTTCACGGAAAGGAATTTAGTTCTCAGGGAGGAGATAGAGGTCCAAAAAGAAATATTTCTGAAGTTGTTTGTTATGGTTGTTATAAAAAGGGTCATTATAAGTATAATTATCCAGATAGAGCTTCTACATCTGGTAAAGGAGATAATGATAAAGGAAAAGCACCTGTGAATTCTTTTGATGTAGTAGATAAGAGAAGAAATAATGAAGTAGATGTGTTTGTAACAAAAAGAAAGAAAGAAAAAGATAATCAAGATGGAAATGATCCTAAGAAGATGAAAGAAGAAAATAGTAAGAAACATAGGAGAAGAAAGTTGGGTGTGCAGGATTTTCTGATTTCACAGGGGCAAGGACCATACTCCATCTTAGAAGATCTGTCCAAAAGGCCTGCAAATATTACATATGGTCAACTCTTGGCTATGTCTTCTGAGAAGAGGCAGGAGTTGCGAGGTGGACTCAATGCTCGAAGAAGGAAGGAGGTTGAGGTCCCTATTTTGGAGGCAGATGCAGATCCCTATGCTCCACAAGCTGAGGTATTATGTAATGGTATTTCAATTCATGATGTCTTAGTTGATGGAGGTGCTGCAGTTAATGTAATGACCGAGTCTATAATGAATATGTTGGGTTTAAAAATTGATCGCCCTTCAACACTTATGTTAAGGTCATTAAATAAAGGAAAAACTAAACCAAAAGGTGTAGTTTCAAATGTGGCAATATCTGTTATGGGTGTGGTATGTGTGGTAGACTTTTAGGTGATGAAAAATGGTACTATTGCATACCCAATGCTGCTGGGAAGACCATGGCTAAGGAGAGTTCATGCAAGAAACTACTGGAGTGAAGGTTTCATGACACTTGGACGTGGTAGAGAGAGGGTGAAGATAAATGTGATCCCTCGACATCATAAGGCAGAACCTGTGGATTCAAGTGATGAAACTGATGATTGGACATCCTCTGATTACTCTAGTACCAGTGAAGTGGACACTAAAGATGAAGAAAGTGAGGTGGATGTTTCAGTCATGGATATCCTTCCAGTCACACCAACTCATGACCCCATAAAATTATCTGAAGAAGAAGTTGATGATCGTCTCCAACAAATAAAGATTGGTGATGTTGTGATGGAGAGTGAGAAGGAATCCTACCTCCAGCTCTTTCGAAGGTACATACACCTATTCACTTTTGATTACAAGGAACTCTGTCAAGTAAGTTGGGTAGAACATTGTATTGAGCTGGTACATGGTGCTAAGCCCATAAAGCAAATGCCATATAGAATGAATCCTAATTTTTCCAAGACTGTAAAAGAAGAAATAGATAAGTTGCTTGATGCAGGATTCATATTTGCTGTGGAGAATTCAGAATGGGTTTCTCCCATTGTGATCTCAATATAAAAGAATGGGAAGCTACGCATTTGTGTTGATTAAAGGAAGCTCAATAAGGCAACAAAGAAGGATCATTACCCTCTTCCATTTTCAGATCAGATCTTGGACAAAGTAGCTAGCCAGGAGTGCTATAGTTTTGCTGATGAATATAGCAGCTACAACCAAGTTCGTATAGCATAGAAAGATCAACTGAAGACCACGTTCACCACTCCTTGGGGAACGTTTGCTAATAGAGTTATGCCTTTTGGGTTGTGTAATGCTCCAACAACATTCCAGCGTTTGATGAATAGGGTGTTCGAACCCTACATTGGGACCATCATCATAGTATTTCTGGATGATTTTTGCATCTATGGGAGCAAGTTGGACCACCTGCACCAAATGGAGACAACATTTCAAAGGTTAGATGAAGCACAAGCCTCACTAAACCCTACAAAGTGTGTCTTTGGATGTTCTAAAGGTGTTTTGTTAGGGCATGTTGTATCCAGAGATGGTATTGGTACTGATCCTGATAAAGTTTCAAAAATAAAATATTCACCATTTCCTCTTAATAGAAGTAAGTTGAGATCATTTTTAGGCCATGTGGGTTACTATAGAAGGTTCATCAAGAATTTCTCAAAGATTGCACAACCAATAACCCAGTTCTTGAAGAAGGATGTTACTTATGATCCAGGAAATAAGGCGCATGAAGCTTTTGGACAATTGAAGGAAGCCCTGGTGTCTTCACCTGTTTTGAAGAATCCAGATTGGAGCAAGCCATTCATTGTGTACATTGATGCCTCAGATGTAGCACTAGGAAGTACTTTGAGCCAAAAGGATGAAAATGGGAATGACAAATGAGCAGTGCTAAGGTAAATTATACTGTAACTGAAAAAGAGGCTCTGGCTATCATTTTTGCTGTAAAGAAGTTTAGAAATTACTTGCTAGGGAAAAAATTTCTAGTTGTAACAGATCATCAGGCTCTAAAATATATTGTAAATAAGCCTAACCCATCATGGAGGATAGCAAGATGGATAATTTTGCTACAAGAGTTTGAATTTAATATTATAGATAGGCCAGGAAAGAAGCATGTCAATGCAGATGCACTCTCTCGAGCCTATGATGGGTTAGGATCATCTTGTGATGATGATGATTTCCCCGATGCAGCATTGTTATCCCTTGACACAATCCCTAGTGAATACATATATATTTGGAATTATCTGAATGAATTCAAGTTTCCTGATGGTGCCAATGCAAAGACTAAGAGAAAGATTACTCAAGCCAGTCGTCCATATTCTATTCTGCATGGAGTATTATTTCAAATAGGACCTCATGGACAGTACAAGAGGGCAGTTGGACGTGATCAAGGGAAGGAACTGCTAGAAGAATTCCACAATGGTACATGTGGAGGGCACTTCTCTGGACAACTTACAGCAAGAAGGATCTTGGATGCAGGTTATCACTGGCCCACTCTTTTTAAAGATTGTTATAATTATTGTAAGACATGTGATATTTGTCAAACACATGGTAACCGTAAGACTTCATCAGCTCCATTATGTCCTATTCTTCCTCTTGGTCCCTTTGAAAAGTGGGGAATAGACATTGTAGGTCCACTTCCAACTACATCACGCCAAAATAAGTATATTGTAGTTGCCACAGATTATTTAACCAAATGGGTTGAAGCTAGGCCATTGAAAACAACTTCCATGGATGAAGTGGCAAGATTCATGTATGAATGCATTGTCACCAGATTTGGTTGTCCATTAGAAATTGTAACAAATCAAGGAAGCCACTTCATTAATGAGGTGGTGAAAGCCCTAGTCAATAAGTTTTCTATTAGGCACAGGAAGGCAACAACATACAAGCCAAGCACAAATGGACAGGTGGAATGAACAAATTTTGTGTTGTGTCAAATTCTAGCAAAAGATGCAGCCTTGCAGGTACATAAATGGGATAAAATGATTCATGCAGCATTGTGGGCATATAGGGCAACATCAAAGTCAGCAACAGGATACTCCCCATTTCAGTTGGCCTATGGCATTGATCCAGTTCTTCCTATTGAGTTTGATATTCCCACTGTGAGAGTTATGAAAAATGAAAGGATGGATGAAAGTGATTCAGTAAAAGAAAGGTTGGTACATCTTCATTTGCTGGAGGAAATGAGAGAAATGCAAAGGATACAAGCCATAAGAAGAAAATGAAGCAGAAGGAATACTTTGATCAAAAGATCCGGTGGTCTCCATTTCATGTGAATGACTTGGTTCTAGTATATGATTCCAGATACAAAAAAAGAAGATAGAAAATTTCTTCCAAAATGGATGGGGCCCTACAAAATAGTAGTTGTGCATGAAAATGGTACGTACCGACTGGAGGAATTGGATGGCACTCCCATTACGAAATGGGTCAACCACGACAAGTTGAAGATTTTCCAAGCACCAGAATAGTCTACTCCGAGGACGGAGTAGAAGCTAGGAAGGGGGAAGATGTCGACACTAAAATTTTCCTCCGTAATTTCTATTTCGTTAATGTATGTATTAGGAATAGGATGTTGTTAAGTATAATTAGTAGTAACATCTGATAGAAGATAACGGCACCGTCAGTACGGTGCCGCCAATAATGTGGAGTATGGTAACAGTCAAAGTACAATAGGAATGTTGTAAAAAGTAAATATTTGTCGTAAGTGGTCCGGTAATGTTAAAATGTCAAAGTTTGGGTAATTAGAGAAGTAGGGTCTACATGATTAGGAATTAGAAATATTATATTGGTAATAAAAACAAGGAGTGAGGTCATAAATATTTTGTGTATTTTATTTGTAAAAAGTCTAAAAATGTGGAACCCATGTAAAATGATAAGGTTTATCTTATCTTAACAGATAAGCTTACATGTACAGATAAGAGTTAAGGTATGGAATATGATTCGTCAGAGTGGATTTCTTATCCTATCTTAGAGATAAGATGGATAAGCCTGGAAGTTCTATAAATAGAGAGGCCACCCCCCTCATTTAGCATAGAAGGAAGTAGTGAGAAATATTGTAGGAAGTGAGCGAAGGAAGCCATCAATTTAAAGGTATGTTGAAGAAGCCATTAAGAGGTGTAATTGTAAAGTTTCTCCCATAGTCTTGGTGAAAGGCAAGTGAATTCAATAACACTTGAAGTACCTCATGGGTGAGATTGTAACAGTTTCATGTTAATATTATAATTTATTTTGATATTTCAGATTTGTCATCATTCTGTCTTATCATAGTCGATGGTATTCTTGTGTTATGTTGTTGTTTTGTTTCTAGATTACATCCACCAAACTAAAGGCTGTGCATTAGTAAATAATCATAGCACGAGGAGTTCCCAGTGAAGAATTATCATAGTGCCGGATTGGTGATGAAATGTGCTCCTATGAAATGGAATTGCAGAAGGCTCCCCTTATGGTCATACTTCTTGGAAATGCATTGGATTTTCCAATCTTCACATTACTCCTAATCAAGTCAAAGTGGTTGGCACTTTTGTGCTCAAAAGTATTTGTAAATTCTAGGAACAAATCAAGCCATGGATCATGTTGAATGGAAATGACTTCAGTGATGGCATTTCATTTAATTACTACTCTTTGTGGTGGTCTCCTTTCATTTAATGCCAAGATAATTGTTTGGCTGAGGTACCGTGGATTCCTACACTGCCTTTCCAAGCAAGGCATTTGCACCATCCAAGGCCTCTTTTTCAAAGCACCCAATCTTGGCTACCCTGGAAAGAGATCAAATCTCAAATTCAAATTGGCTCTTCTAGATCGATCTCTCATCAATGAAATCATTTCCTTCGTTCCAGATCACATGATCAACAAGATTTCTATTTTTTTTTCTAATCCCTGGTGGACAGACTGGAAGTGGTATGTGGACACCCCATTACGGAATTACTTGGTTGGCTGAGATTATTCCTAGCTCTCACCTCATTTTCCCATGGTGGGCAAGCTTAGTACCATGTGGGGAGTTTGATCCTCACCATCAATCTAGAAAATGACATTTGATATTGTTTGGTCCGCCTGTGTGGAACCCAAAATTTCTCACTTTTTGTGATGTGTTCTTCGCCAAGGCCTTCCACATGGTGCCCATCTGGTTCACCTGGGAGATTTTTCCCCCAAATGTCTCTTTTGCGGTCATCTGGAAACCGTGTCTCACCCTTTCTGGTATTTTTGCATAGGCCAAAAAATTGGAATTGGATTCGTTCTTTCTTCCTCCCCTTTCAACCAGAGTATTTTACTTGGTACCATGTTCTTTTAGGAGACAATCCTCGAATGCCCCAAACATTTTCCCATATTTGGCATTCTTTCAAAAAAGAAATCATATTTTTCTTTGGAAAGAATTGAATTCTTTTTTATTTTTTAATGTTAAAGATGATCAACAATTCTCTCTTTATAACAAATTTGTGGTTATCATAAATGTATTGTTGTAGATTCAAGTTCAAGCCAACAAATTGGTGATCGAGGTGGAGCATCTACAAACGCTCCTTATTCATTAGGGTGACACCCCTTGCAATTTTTCTTGTGAATTTATACCCCCCTCTCGCCACTCCTCGCTGCAAGGTGGTGTTAGCGGGTGTATCAGAGGTGGTGGCCATTGGAGCCACTCGCAAATTCATTCCTTCAACCGAGCCCTTCGATGTCCCCACACCTAGCCTCTATGGAGGAACTTGTCCCCTCTGTCGCCATCCTGCCACCAAGGTTATGACTCTCCCCACCACCCATCCATCTTTGTTGGGGCTCACCAACTACACCCGAGTAGCACACTCAGGACAATTGGAGCCTCCCGCCTCTTCTGGACAAGTTTCCTAGGTTATATCTCACCATCTCACCCTCTCAAGCCACTACCGAAGATATTGAAGATGGAATCCATCCCGGCTCTTGTTGAGATGTGCCAGATAGTGGCAAAGACCTACGTGGATATGGTTGACATGATCAACACCCACCCACTACATGATAGCAATTCGTAACGGTGTATTTACTTCTCTTCTTTTTCTACTCTCTGATGTTATGTAATCGGTTATGTTCCTAGGCTTTATTGTTGCCTAATTTGATTTCAAGGTTTTGGGATGTGCTTCCATATCGCCCATTTTTTTTGTGAATTATCTTGTATCATTTTACTTGTTAATATAATATAAGATCTTATTCATAAAAAAATAGTGCTTACACTATAATTAGCAATTGCATATGATTTGAAAGGTACATGAGAAGGAATGCCAAATGTAAAGTTAAATTAGAAATTCATTTCAATACGGTGGTTGGAATTTTTTCATAAAAGAATATGTAAAGCAGTATGAGAAATATCTAACCATATAAATAAAGGAAAAAGTAGAGCACATATCAATTTTGAAACTTAATCATGAATATGTAATTCAATCCCAAATGGCATACCTAATAAAGCACAATATAATACAATTACTATAAACAAAAGAAGAATACAAAATGAATAAAAAATAACCATCACCTTTGTCTTTTTCATTTTTTTCGCCTCCCCATCTTATCATTCCATTCATGCACAAGATTCTTGAAACCATTTTATTGAGAAAATAATATATTTCTCTAAGGTGAAGGCACATAAAGGATGCACGCAGTGGAGCAAGGCACATTTGAGGGTGCAGAAGAATAGTAGAATGAGCACGCACTAGAGCACTTTGAATTCATGACTTAGCCGTTTTGTGGATAAGATCTATTTTTGGAGATAGCATGTGGAGTACACAAAGACATGAAGGCTTGTGGTCTACACAATGATATTTTGGGAATAAGCAACAGCTGAACGCCATGCATAGTTTAGGCTAATAATAGGATTTCTACTCAGAGTTAACTATAGGAAGTCTATTGTTAGAGCACTTGCATGTTGTGCATCCTATTGTAAAGGCACATGGCTATTATTAGCATGTGACCTATTTTGAGAAGTGCATGGGCAGTGAAGGGAAAGTCCCCACCCCTATATATATGTATTGATTTGCACAGGTTAGAGTGTGTGGAAAACTATGGTAGACTTATGTTGTTGTTTTTATCATGTGTATAACTCATGAAGATAATTATGTAATGTAAGAAGCTTTTGTGTTTTACAGTGCCTAATATAATGGTTCATATCAGCTGGATAATGGTGTTGAGCATGATTTAATCTGGTTCTTGCATGGTAAATCTTGTTATAGCCATTGTTTAGTTCATTCTATATATGTTCTAAGAACTAGATCTGATTTATGCATTGTGTGTTGTTTACTATTGTTAATGAATCTGGATATCTATATGCACCATCATGCTAACATTCTATCCAAGCAACTCTAAAGAGGGGCATGGTGCCTTTACATACTTCCAGTGAGTGGTCATCCCTGGCTGAGTGATGTGTTAGCGTGCTTGGGTTATTAACAGTAAATTCTAGGTTGCATCATTGGTTTCATTGTCGAGACCTCTTTATCAGTTTTTTTAAGGATGTTGCATGATGAAGACGTATTGGTTGACCTTGGAAAGTGTTGAGGAGTGGATAATAGATCTAGAAGAAGAGTACACTCAGAGATTTAGTAATGGATCTATGTTTGATGTGCACGTGTGGGTGGAACAGAATCTATATGACTGCTTATCTAAGAGCTTCTTTGTTATCTTCCCAATCGAGCTATATAAGTGGATGGTTTCTTACGCATCTAAAAGGAATTGGAGGTTTCACACACTTGTCTAGATGTAAGAATAATTTTAGGCCCTCTATGATGTTGATCTGATTTGGACGCACGTTGTGGACACTTGGTTCCATGGTGTTCTGAATAGCTATATTTTGGAGTACTCAATTTCCACTTATTCTTTCCTGGAGGTAGTTGAGTTTCAATTTTTACGTTATCCCAGGGGAAATTACCTACAACGCATTCCACTGGATATTAAAATATTTTTGGTAACCTTGAATTTGGAATAAAATTCAATGGCTAGCTAAACCCCACCACGGGCAGGGGAAAGAGCAGGTGTGGTAAAGGATGGAAGACATAGTAGTAGAGAGGCAAAGAGAAGAAAGGTGGCTTAATTACAATGAGGCATGTGAGATTTAGGGAAGCATCGCAAAATTACAAAATGGATGGCATTGAGGAGAGAGATGGCTCGTGAAGGATTTGGAGCTCACGCAGAGGACGTGGAGCAAGAGCATCTGGAACTTCCCCATTTGGGCATGCATGATAGGGAACCCTCATCGGCCTCATATGAGAGCATGCCAGCAGAGACAACTTAGGCCACAAGAATGCATCTAAATCTACCTTGTAACCTATCCCTTGCGCTTGGTTTTCTAGTTTCTAATATAGTCAGTAGTTAGCAAGCTAGTGTGGGCAGTAGAGTAGCAAGAGGTAGAGTTGACTTATCAGCAAGTTCAGGGGTGAATCATATAGCAAGTACATTTATGGTCGAGCATACATCTTCTCTATTATTTGGAGGACCGGTTGGAGGAACCTTTTTAGGTGCTTCATCGGCACAAAACACAGATGCACAAAACTTTGGACTCGTATCGGGGAGTAGTACAACTGCGTAGACTATAGGAGTTCAATTTAGCAGCACTATTAGGACATAGGGAAGTGCATCCTCTGGTCCGATTCCTGCTACATGTGGAGGATCAGGAGGAACAGGTGGCTTGGGATCTGGCGGATCTGGTGGATCTGGGGGCGGAAGCAACATAAGAGGTTCTAGATCTGGTGGGTATGGTCCTCACCAACCCCAAAATATTAACATAGAGATGTCACTTCATCTCCCAGAGTATAGGGGAATAGAAGATGTTGCTAAGAATGTGCATATGTTTGAGATACTATGGCACGTGAAAGGAATTACAGCTTCAAAGCACAAGGCCATTCAATTTGCAACTACGTTGTAGGGACATGCGCACAGTTGGTACAGGAAGTTTGACCCTGATCAAACTTGTGTGGATTATACAACATTACGGGATGCTTTCATTAAAGAATTTAATATACCTGAGTTTAATCAGAAAATTATAAATGCGCTCAAGGATATCAAGCAGGGCACTACTTAGAGTGTCTAGGAATATGATGTTTGATTCAAAACACTCTTGTCTAAACTATCATATAATATCCATAGAAGTCATCATGCACAGTGGTTCATCGGAGGAACGATTACACCTTTTAGGAGGGCGCTCTCGCATAAGATTATATAAACCCGTACAAGACACTTAAAGCAGCTCTTCTTGCTGAGGCGGTTGAGAGCATAGACACTAGAGTGAACCCATTCCTAGAAGCTCAAATTGCAACAATGACAAAGTAGTTGGAGAAACTATCGGCCAATACAACACATGAGACACGTAGTGGAATTTGGTGCACAGATTATGAAGTAGAGGGGCATACTAAGGATAGTTGTCCTCGCAGATCGGTGTGCTCCTTGTTACTGGAATGTGAGATATGTCATTTGGACCATGATGTAAGTCATTGTCCATTATTGCAATGCGTGGTAAGAAAGAACGTGTCTTGCTACTGTAAAATTTTTGGTCCATGACTCAGAATACCGAAGATTGCAGGTCAATTGATCAAATCCATGATGCCATTGATATTGGTGTATGACAGACAGGGGTTTTGAATAAATCTAAGGATAAAAGTGAGCGACATGATCATGATAACACTCAAGGGCGCTATGATCAAAATGAAGGGTGCTTTGAGGGAGGCCATGGTAGAGGTCGAGGATACCATGGTGGATTCAGAGGTCGAGGCTGCGATGGTGGACGAAGTGAGTTCCCTCATGGAACATGTTATACATGCGGATCCACTGACGATTACAGGTACAAATGTTGTTAGAACATTACTTGTTCATTTTTTGGAAAGAATCATAACTATGAAGAGTGCCCGAAATTATATGAACACCTAAAGAAGCACAAATAGGAGAACAAGGGTGCATGGATGGTTAGGATACAGCGCGCCGTGGAAAACCAATGGATGCCAAAGTTAGCACCAGATCCTAGGGTAGTACCTATGAACATTACGACATGCGTTGATGTTGCGTGTGCCAAAGAAATGCTACAACAAAATCCTACCATCACTAAGGAGGATGTTTTACATGCAAAATATCCAGACCCTACACATCAGAAGGAGGTTTATCAGGAAACCATGGAGGTACTCAGAAATCTACGGGGTGAAATACATTGTTTAAAGGAACAGTCATGGAAATTGGAACAGAAGAAGGCATTTGAGACTTTCCAATCAGATGTTGATGATCTGAAGGAAGTCTGTAAGATGTTGTGTTAGGAGAACATTATTCCATTACTAGGTAGTTGGTTGAAAGGAAACACTCCTGCGTGCTTGGTATTGAGACATAGACGACAAATTTTGCATGCTAATCTCCCTCTCCATTACTTGGATTATGACAAGGAGATCACTCTAAATGTTTTTATAGATGGATGGCTTTTGAGAAATATTTTGATTGACACGAGCGCGGAATTGAATGTGTTTACCTTAGATGCATGGGTTTAAATGGGCAGACCTCTATTGCATTCATCTTCCAATGTATTGTAGATGGAAAATTAGACTAAGGCCACACCTATTGGAGTATTGAAGGATGCATCTATTACTATACATGGGGCCAAGTTCACTGGGGACTTTGAGGTATTAGCACTTGCAGAAGTAGACAGCTTCCCAGCTCTACTTGGGCATCCTTGGTGCTATGTAAAATAATGTTGATCTATGGTTCAATAAGGGATATATCAGTTTCAAGAACAAGGAAGAATGGGTTATTATCCCTTTGACAGATAGGAAATTTGTACCTTATGTTGAGCCCTTAAGTGAAGAAGACCTGAACAAAATTTATGTGCGCACCATTCAAGATCCGGAAGCACTTGAGCCATCTAAGGAAGGAATCCTCTAGTGGGATGATGCACAGTCCATCAGTGATACTACAAGTATTTCCTATGACAATTGGGCACATGGAACTTACAAGATGGTTGGGCATGAAGTAAGAAGCGCAACTGCGTGCATAAGCAGGCCACATTGTGTTAGGAGATTAGGCAACAACCCTGTACCCCGGTACACTAGAAAAGGAAACCTTGAGGTATTCCTACAAGCCATGGAAGTACAGTGGAAGGATCAAGTGGACAGAAGGAATATGTTAGTGTATACCCTATGCAGGACAACAACATGATGGTGGATGGTTCATAGGCATAATCTCATAGAATGGAGAGAAGTGAGAATTTCTCTATCAGCCTGATTTTTCAGGAGTAATGCACCTACTCAAATATGTGAATATCATGGTAATAATCTTGTTCAGCACCACATTCAATAGTGTGAGAGACTTTGGATAGAGGGGCAGGAAGCTTTACCACCTTTGTTGTGGGTGCACAAACTTTATTTCACCTTGCGAGGATGTACGCACGCTTGGTATGTTTATACGGAGCTCCATAGGGAGACTAGAAATTGGCAAGACCTGACTGCAGGGATGATCCATAATTTTGACTACTTCTCCACTAAACCTTCGGTGAAAGAGGCATTAGAGGTTGTGAAGCAATTGATTATGGGAGATAGTGCAAAGGCTAAAGAACTCATTCAGGAGTTATTTGGTGAGTCAGACCTAGAAGTGCATTTTGACGAAGTAGATGAGACAGATGCAGAATCACTTGTGTGTGCTTTCCTAGAGAAGGAGAAAGGAAAGATGGTCTATATGGTGGATGATGAAGAAGTGGAATAGTTGGACATAGATCATTCAGAGGGTACGCACGAGGTCTTAAACAATGCAAATGAGAAGGAGTGTGCCTACCATGTACTATGAAAATGAAGAAAGTGAACATTGGCATAGATGTTGAACCTAAGGAGGCCATAATTGGAGATTATTGGTCTGAATCTTAAGTGGCTAAGATAATTGAGTTACTACGTGATTTCCAGGACTTGTTTCCTAGGGGCTACCATGAGTTGAAAGGGGTGCATGAATCTTTGGGTGAGATGAAAATTAAGTTAAAGGAAGGTGCGCGCCCGGTTAGGAAGAGACCTTATAGGATGAACCCTAACTTGCGCATAAAATTTAAAGAAGAAATAGACAAGACATTGGAATATGGCATTATTGAGCCCATAGAGGAATTAGAGTGGGTCAGCCCTATGGTGATCAACATAAAGAAAGATGGAAGAATCAGGATTTGTGTAGACTACAGGGAGCTGAATGTTGCATGTGTTGATCCTTTCCCTACACCATTCATTGAGGAAATATTGGAAAGTGTTGTAGGGTGCAAAATTTACTCTTTTACAGATGGATTCTCTGGATATCATCAAGTAAGAATTGCTAAGGAGGATCAAGAGAAGACAACTTTCACCACTGAATGGGGAATTTTCACATACACAGTGATGCCCTTTGGATTGAAGAACGTGCCTGCAGTATTTTTGTGCATTGTGGTTCAAGCATTCTAGGATTTTATTCAAAAATTCTTGTAGTCTTACTTGGATGATTGGACCGTGTTTAGGCTTATCATGTGACAACTTGCAGTTAATGTTTGAGAGGTGCAGACAATTAAGCATCTCTTTAAATATCAAGAAGTGTGTGTTTGCTACATCTTTTGGAACTCTATTAGGGCATATCATCTACAAGGAAGGATTGTTAGTAGATCCAGCTAAGATTGTATTCATTTTAGGCTTGGAGAAACCCACCAGTCAGAGTGAGGTGCACGGGTTCTTGGGCCACACAGGGTATTACAGAAAATTTATCAAAGGATATGCTAAGATTGTTGCACCCTTGGAGGAGTTATTAAAAGGTAAAGGGAAGTTCTATTGGGGAGAATCGTAGCAGCATGCATTCAAAGCACTTAAGGAGAGGCTTACTACGGCACCTATTTTATGTTTCCCTTCATGGAATCTACCCTTTCATGTACATGTGGACACCTTTGGCATGGCCATTGGCACAGTTCTAGCTTAGCCTGGAGAAGGTATTGTAGATCATCATATTTGTTTTACTAGTAGAAAGTTGACTCATGTAAAACATAATTATACAACTACGGAGTGCAAATATTTTTCAATGATCTACGTGTTGCATAAATTCAAACAGTACTTGCTAGCAACACCTTTTTTGTTCTATACAGATCACATGGCATTGAAATACTTAGTAAATAATCTCATTTTATAGGTGTGTATATGTCGATGGGTTCTAGCATTCCAAGAATTTGACTTTACAATTGTGGTAAAGCCAAGTAAAATTAACTCTAGCCAAAACCACTTATCAAGGATTCAATCAGGAGAGGACACGTAAAGTATCGAAGATACAATGCCAGATGCACAAATGTACAGCTTAAACTGCGCGACCTCAAAATTAGAGGATATTTTTGTCTTTTTACGTACATGTATGGTGCCAGAAGGGATGAAAGCCTTTGAGAAGAAACAACTTCCAATTCGTGTTAATCAGTGGTGACTTATATAAACTAGACTGAGATGAAGTATTACACCATTGTGTAATGGAGCATGAGCACACAACAATCATAGTTGAGGCTCATGGCGGTATTGTAGGAGGACACTATGTAGGTGTTGTCACCACGTGCAAGATTCTACTCGTTGGTTTATGGTGGGAAACTTTATACAAGGACTATAAGGAATATTGTAAGGCGTGTGATCATTGTCAGTGCCTTGGAAAACCTAGGAAGAGAGATGAAATGCCTTTGAGGCCTATTACTAGTGTAGAGCCTTTTGAAAAATGGGCAATAGACGTTGTGGGTCCTATTTCCCTAATCGCGTGTAGAAATGTATCATGCTACATCATCACTTATACAGCTTATCTTACAAAGTGGGATGAAGCAGCACCTACAAAGGATTATACATTGGCTACAATAGTAAGGTTCTTATGGGAAAATATTCTTACCAGGTATGGGTGCCCTTTGAGTTTGACAAGTGATAGGGGCACTCATTTCTTAAATATGACAATCAGGATATTATTGGATGAATTTATGGTCACACACCACAAGACAACACCTTATCACCCTCAGGAAAATGGGACTGTTGAGGCTTTCAACAAGATATTGAGCCAGCATTTGACAAAGATTTGTGATGTTGGAAGGACAGACTGGGATGATAAAGTTTCTGCCATACTTTGGTCATATAGAACAACCTATAAATGGTTGAATAAGGAAACACCCTTTTACTTTGTGTATGGTGCAGAAGTAGTTCTTCCCATGGAATTCATGTTACCTTATTTGTGTATCGTGCGCACGGGAGGTCTAGCTGATGAGCAATCATTGGAAGAAAGAATTAACAAGTTGATATAACTAGATGAAAAAGCCAGAAGCAAGAGAAATTCAGGCAGAAGGCATGGCACGACAGGCACATCAAGGACAAGAAGCTTGAGGTTGGGCAGATGGTATTTCTTTATGATTCAAAGTTTATGCGCCACCTAGGAAAGCTTAAGGTGCATTGGTTTGGACCGTATGTTATCACTCACATACTTGAATCAAGCACTTTCTAGTTAGAGACACTTGATGGAACATGGTTACTCAGTTACTTCAATGGGAGTAGGTTGAAGCCCTACTATAAATAAGCCTTTTGGGTGTTTGTAATAAGGTGGTATTGCCATTTAGATTAGATTTCCATTACTGTATTTCCTTTAATATTTTCCTTCCTCGTTGCTATGTTTTGTCAATTTAGTTAAGTTTTTTGTGTAATAACCGTGCTTACGTGTCAGAAGTTGATTGCAATCTGAAGTGCTTTTATGTACAGAGGATTGCACATAACCTTAGTGTGGGGTTGTTGTCATTTAAAGATGGGTATGTATAAGGAAAAATATTGGTGCAGGTGATTTCTCTTGAAAAAAAGTACAGATGGTATGTGAAGTTGCTGCTAGAAAGAAAATTGCTCCTTAAAGAAGATCATAGTTGAAAACAAATGCCTAGTATAACGCGAGGTAAACTGCAGTCATGGAAACTACTTAAGGGAAGGCAAAGTGGCGAGGTACTTCGGCACATGGAAGCACGTGAAGGAGGTCTATTGAAAAAAGGTATAAGGCGCACTGGAAGGTTATGGCTAGGGTGCACAGGTGTATCATGCGGAAATGTGGTAAAATATTCAATTAAATTTTGTTAAATCAAAACCTTAAAACATATTGGATAAAAATCTAGAGACTTTCTTGAGATTGTATGTTTCACATTATCCCGTGGAATTTTTTACTTATGAAAGAGATATATAAATTTGGATTTCTCTTAGATAAAGAAGAGGTGTCACTAATACAGCCAATAGAGATGATGTAAATTGTTGAGCAGAGAAAATGGATAAGTAATTGCCATGCGCGTAATTTCAAAACCATGCACAGAATGGCGCACATGGACCAACATGGAAAATATCTAAGGTCAAGTAACACACGAAATCATGTGCACAAATAGGGAAAAACTACAAGTCAGTGTGTGAAAGGTATGCATGCAAGGGGAAAGGAGATTAGCCTGCAAAGGTCTATGCATGCACACATGTTTCAGAAGTTAGTCAAATTCCTTGTGAAGACTAAAAAATAGGAAAAAGCAGGATGTCGTAGCATGCAAGGCACATCTAGAAATAGAAAAGGCACCGACCTCAAGTAAAGAACATGTAAGGAAGACACCTAATTATAGGATCAAATTATGGATGAGGCTGAGCTATTTATAACTTGCTCCATAATTAAAGGAGTGTAAAGGCATGCAACCCATAATTAGGAAATCTATTGATCTAGAGGTCAATACAGAGGAAAAATGTTCCCTAAATAATCCAGGATCAACACAATGCATAAGTTGACTTTGAGAGCTTTACATCGACTATTTAAACATCAAAAACATAGTACGTATGTGCAAACAGTGGCCAGTCAAAGTTGCGGTCAACCCTAGGCGGGATCAGGTGAATTGGCAAGTCACAAAGTAGTGACAAGTATGATCATGTGAAGGTGATGTTTTTCAAGTTTATACCTACAGGATTTTTCATTTGACGTCATCTTCATTTTTAGGTTTATACCTACAAGATTTTTCATTTGAGGTCGTCTTCATTTTCAAGTTTATACCTACAGGATTTTTCATTCGACATCGTCTTCATCTTCATATACGATCGACAAAAACAATTGCCACGTTGTGGATCCTCAGGCCACCACGTGGCCTACCACAACTTCTCCCCAAGTCAACTCGGTGATTATATGGTGAGCTACATATCAAGTTTTACGATGCATTGAGGGTGTTGTATCGACCGAGCCACATAATCAACTAGTCGAGTTGACTAGTGAGTTGGTTTTATTGCATTGGTGGGTCGAACTCATCAAGCCATATGGATCGAGCTAAGCATGGAGGATGTGGGGGTGGAGGATGTAACCCGAAGCCACATATCATATGGTTGGAAAAAGGCTTTAAGAAGCCTACATTATATCTAACTCCCAACTTTATGTGTGATAAATGTTTATCCATTCTTGCATGGAAAAATGAGTTTCGAATGACTCGGTAAACCCACGGACTTGGAGATGGAAGGGGCATAGAGAAGGGTTATATGGAACAGATAGGTCATGAGGGATAGTGAACGACATGGATGGGAGGACGCATGGTGGTCACGGTATGCCAGAGGTCAACATGGACATAGTTGGTTGGGGTCATAGGCCCATATGGCATAATGGTCGGTGGTAGCGGAAAAATGGTCTGCATAGTCGTAGGGATTGGGATTGGATCCTGCAACCTCCCCATAGCAATTTGAGCGGCTCAACCAACTTGTCTAGTGAGTTGGTTGGGATAAGATTGGAAGATATGGTATTTGAGCACCATATGCGGTCACCTCAAGCCTATAAAAGGATCTCCCTCCCATTTGACGAGAAAAAACTCATTTGATCTTTATTATCCTGCCGAAGGCATGGATATTGTCTTCACTTTACCAATTAAACATTTGCATTGTTTTCAATCGGATTGTGACATCTGTATTTAAATGGGGCTAGACTATAGTTTTAGGTTTTGATTTTTTTATTCTGGCAACATTTTATTGGTCATTTCCTTTATGTGCACTGTTCAGTGAAAAAGCGCAGTAGTTGTAAAACATTAATGCATTGACTGTGATGTATAGATTAGGTCAGTTTTGACAGTTTTGAGTGGCTCGAGGGAAAACATGTTTGTTTATTTCACACTGTTTATTTTCTCATTTTCATCTATCCGCCAGGAGGTGAAGGACTCTGAAGAGCAAGGTGAATTTTCATGGCAACGCAATTTAAGTTCTGTGTTTTTGTTTATGTTAATTTTCCTGTGTTTATCTGTGTTTATGTTTCTTGTGATTTGAAGTTGTGTCTAATCCCATGGCCAACTACATTTTTCTCTGTACTCATACAAACCTTGTACTCACTCTATCACACGAACATGTAATTATGAGTGATAAAGAAATCTGATCTTAAAAATTATACAGAAGAAGGAGATATTGATATATATATTTTTCCATACATATTTGTTTTTTTAGTTTTATCAAAGGTATCTTAACAAGATCAGTTGACAAGATCTGTGTGAGTTGCAGTCCAAACCCCATCACCAGCTGCAGTTTGTTGCCCGTTTCGAAGCTTCTGTCCAATGTCATGAGCTTAATGCTCTGTTTTCGTGGCTTTGTGATTTGCTTAAGCTAACCCATTTCCATTACAACTCAACCTCTGATTTTGTTTTTCTTTTTAACTATGTATGCAAAACATGTTATTGCAACTATAAAAGCCCTTGACATGAAGATCGGATTGTTATCTGATACTGTTAATTTTCTCAAACGAACTGAAAATGGTGTTTTACTTACAAAACAAAGATTAGTTGAATATCTTTTATGTGCTTTACTCTCGGGCCTAGAAAATGCCTTAAAATCCCAAATATATTTGGACCCAAAAAGCCACAAAACTATCCCCTGAATAGAAAATAATATACTAACCCCATGGATTTTTCTAACAACACAAAAAACATAACAAAGGCATTAGGATGAATAGAATAAAATAGTGTGCAGACTTATGACCCCGCAACACTAAATTAGACACTATATATATATATATATATATATATATATATATATATATATATATATCCTTCAAGAACATGATTCAGGGCATGCATTTGAAGCAGTTATTGGTGTAGAGTTGTGCAGGCTAGAATGGGCAAGCATGTCTGTCCCAAATGTAAGTAATACTTTGGAAACATGGACTAAATGAGGGTGGTCTGAATTTTAATCCAATTGAAAACAAGACGTCCCAATGTGTTTGTGTGTAATCTCTTAAGCATAGAACTACTTTTCCTAACGTTACATTCAATCCATTGACCCAGAGTCCTTCCATTCTCTTTGCAAGTAATTTTGATTTTTCACCTGGTATTAAGGGCTAGGCCAGAGTAATTTCATTCTCTAGCATAAAAATTATTGTTTCTAATTGTATACAGCAGGGGTGAATTGATTTAAACTGATATTCTGATCTGTTATTCAATAAAAAAAGGAATTACTCAGGGCATCCAATAAATGAATGTGGTTGTTTCTGCCAGCCTTCATGTATTTTATAGTTTATATTTTATATTCATCTGGTTCAGTCACTTGATTTGTAATAATTGACATCAACTCGCCAGTCTGTACTTCTCGATCTCAACCTATACACTAAATATTTTGAGACATGTCCATGTTCCATTTTTCTTTTCCTTATGCAGTCACTCCTTCAATTATTTTTTTAAGTAATTGTAATTTTCTCAACTAGCATCAAGCCAGAGTCCTTCCATTCTCTTTCCAAGTAATTTTGATTTTTCACCCGGTATTAGGGACTGGCGCAGAGTAATTCCATTCTCTTTGTAAGTAACAAATAATAATATCATATATTGAAGACGAACACTCTGATCAAGATGTGTATATATTTTCTTAGTTTGAATTTCATCTTCATTCAGCTCCACAATATTTCCATAGTTTCAAGCCAACGCTGCTAGTACAATTGTCATTTGTAGTACATACTCTTTTTCCCATATAAAATGATTGATATCTTACTTGGCCTCATCTTTTTCTACTATAATTTCTGACAAGAAAAAAAGCATCGGTTGCAATCAAACCTATCTCTAACATAAATACTACAGTTTCTTATTGTATACAACAATAGTCATTTGATTTAAACAGTGAGGCGCCCAATCACTGGCATAGCCTACTTTAAGACAAATTTTGGAATTGGTGTGGGGTGCTTTTTTTTTGTAAATTTACCATTGATCAGATAGTTGCAACGAGTGCAGAAGCCATAGCTCTGCTTTACTAACAATGATAATACCTCCTCGTTTTTTCCAACTTTCTATTTAACTTTTAATCGAATATGGCTACAAC
Organism: Taxus chinensis; assembly: GCA_019776745.2. NCBI lineage: Eukaryota > Viridiplantae > Streptophyta > Pinopsida > Cupressales > Taxaceae > Taxus > Taxus chinensis. The sequence goes on along the minus strand of CM034153.1, from coordinate 150,920,583 downwards.
TAGCCCGCATGTTGTATCCAAATGTGTTTGATACGGCCTCAAAAAAATGCTTTCTCATGGACAACAAACAAGCTATGCCCAAAATGGATTATTTCAAAAGACTTTTGAAACTTTCAAGACAACGCAATTGGCAGGTGTCAAGCCAAATTCCACAACCTTGATCTCTATTGTATGTGCATGCACCCATGCAGCTTTAGTGGATTACAAATGTACATACTTTGATCATGTGAGAAACCTTTATTGCATTACACCTGCAATTGATCAATATGTGTGCATGATTGACCTTCTTTCTCGTCCTCCCTATATGCATATAGGCTTACAAGTATTTACAGCCACATTGCAATTTCTTTTGGATCCTAAAAATGATGCAACCTATGTTCTTCAATCTATAGCTGTTTAAAAATGATTTTAATAATAAACAAACTATAGTAGACGATTGGTCTCTCTCATTATCTTCAACTCACTGAAATAGTATCTTATTCCTTTTATGCCATACAAGAGTATATGTAGTTTAGAGTATATACAGACCTCGTATCTTGCAACATCTTGTGTGTTGAGGCTTAGAAGGCAGAGACGAACCTCTGTACTAAATTCGTATGTAGTCTACCTATTTACAAAATAGTCTTTAAAAAACCAGTTTTATGACATGTAAGTTTGGAACAAATGTTATTTTTGTGACTTTTGTTTGTTAACGACTATGCTCAGAGAGCTGTTCCGAAGTTCCCATTTTTGCAAAGGCTTGGAAGATGCTCATAAATGTCGTGCACTTTGGCTTTAAATATTTCCTTAAACGTGTTTCACAAATTTCATAAATATGTTTGAAGGCGCATCTCTTGGCAAGTGTCAGTCTTACCATGCTTTCCATTAATGACTTCTTTGAAACTAGACCATGGAGAAGGAATCTTCAGTATCCAGTTTGAGTATTGATTTTGTTTATTCTGATTCATAGCACCTGTGCTATGTACACTGCAATCTTTGCAGCACCGTTCTTGCAGTAGATGGTGACTACCACTTTGTTTTTCCTACTCTTTATCTTTTATTTCGAGTAGTTACTGTATTGATTAACATTGTGAAAGTTCCACGCAGAGAAAGAGTCAAAGAGACAAATCTTGCTCAAAGACAAAAGTGGAATAGTAGGAAAAGGAACTAAACTTTCACATTCTTAATCAATATTTTAACTACTCCAAGTAAAAGATAAAGAGCAGGAAAAAACGAAGTGGTGGCCACCGTCCACTACAAGAATGGTGTTGCACACATTGCAGTGTACATAGCGCAGATGCTCAGAAGCAGAATAGACAAAATCAATAATAAAACTGGATACTGAAGATGCCTTCTCCATGGTATAGATTCAAAGAATTCATTAATGGAAAGCATGGTAAGGCAAAAAATAAACTGACCAGGGTTATAATTAATACAAGTAGTGCACTAGTGTGGCGAAGCCTCTTTAGTCAGCACCAAACACACCTGCCAAGAGATGTGCCTTCAAACATATTTATGGAATTTTTAAACCATGTCTGAATGAATACGTTGTCTAAGATGCCCTTTTTAATTAAATAAATTATCAGCAATTACCATCCATTTTTTCTTCGTAATACTCTCCTCAACACTATGCTTGATAAGTTTCCCATAGGTATAGGATTTGTAACCTGTTACTTAATATATGCACTGGGCATATGATATCTTCAAGAAACAAGGGATACAGTTTTAAATAATTTATCAGTCATCGCCTATTACCATGAGTCTCTTATAGACAAGCAACATACTCATCTAAAACCTTGTCACAGTCACAAAGCTCCTTATAAATATATGAGATGTCCTAACAGTTTTATATTTATTCGTTCAATCAATCTTAAGCTTATAAAGCCCTCAGCCAATGAGTGTTCACTGGTGTTTGGCGTTATAATACCATACATTTAGAGAAGCTGACGTATTTAGCATGAGCCAAAACTACGAACAATTTAGAAGTAACATATTGTGCATTCGCATCCGGCAATGTATGCACAAATCATGCTGCACAGATATGGCATTAGTTCCAAATACACATCAGAAACAAAGCTCTGCATTCAATAAATGAGTAAGATTGGTATTTCAACCACCCACTGTTTATGTAGATGTAAAAGATAATGTTCCTGGAAAAAATGGAATAGATATAGGTGTTAACGATGTCATTTTGATTTCCACAGTTCCAAGACAAGGTCAAACTACGTTTGCTGAAGCAACTACAAACACATTTAACCAAATGCAATTGGCAGGTTTAAAGCCGGAAAAATAACATTTCTTAAATTTCATGGATAAGAATTCCCTACTTCATATGTATGCCATTTGTTTGAATATAGCTCAAATATGATATGTTTTCAGAACTCATATTGTTAAAGAATCACTTTAAGAAGCAAATTATTTGCAGTTCACACTAGATATATTTACATTTTATCAAACAGTTCACGTGCCTTCACTATGCTTCCACATATGGCATATATATGAAGCACGGAATTCTCAACCACGACATCTAACAAATGTTATTTTCCTGACATTTGTTTGTTAACGTCTATGGTTAGAGTTGTGTTCCGAAATTCCCATTTTGTCAGAGGCTAAGGGGATGCTCAAAAATTTCAGTGAGTTTGGCTTTAAACCTGCCGATTGCATTTCCTTAAATGTGTTTCGAGTTGCTTTAGCAAACCTTCTTTCACCTTGTCTTGGAACTGTGATAATCAAAATGACATCGTAAAGACCATTAAACCTGCAATCATTTGCATTTGAGGAGCCTATATTTCGTCTCTTTCATGCAAAGTTTGTCTCTTTCACTCTTTCTTTGCGTCAAACCCTCTGATAATTTATTTAATTAAGAAGGGCATCTTAGACAGCGTATTCATTCAAACATGGTTCAAAAATTTCATAAATATGTTTGAAGGCACATGTCTTAGTAGGTGTGTTTGGCAATGACTAAAAAAGATTTTCCACACTAGCACCCTACTTGTATTTGATTGTAAACCTGATCACTTTATTTTTGTCTTATCATGCTTTCCATTAATGACTTCTTTGAAACTAGACCATGGAGAAGGCATCTTCAGTATGCAGTTTTAGTATTGATTTTGTAGATGATGGCTACCACTTTGTTTTTCCTGCTCTTTATCTTTTATTTTGAGTAGTTATTGTATTGATTAACACTGTCAAAGTTGCTTTTCCTGCTATTCCACTTATGTCTCTGAGCAATATTTGTCTCTTTCACTCTTTGTATGCATCAAACTTTCACAGTGTTGATCAATAGAATAACTACTCGAAATAAAACAGAACAAACAAAATCAAGACTGAAACTGCATACTGAAGAGCTAAGTTTTTGCTCTTTATGCACTCTATACTCCATGAAATTCAATTCTCTTCTACCTCCTTGCAAGATACAAGTTACTTTTCAAGGTTATTACAGTCTCTTATTTCAGTTTCTCTCCTCACCAAAACACAGTGTACCCATACTCATTTCAAACCTTCTCACAGTCAGAAATCCTCTTATAAATATCTGAAATAAGACTGACCAAACAAATGGACACTTGCTTAAACATTCTTGGTGGATTGCTTGATCAATTAATTCACATGGTGGATGTTTCTAGATGACTCAAATCACTTGTCAAAATGCCTGTGGAACATTTTAGCATCTGTACAAATTTTTTAGCTTGTGCTTGGGTCACTCTTGCATTTAGCCTTAACTCAATGAATGGATAGATCTCTTACGCCCACTGAAATCAGTTTTCCAAAAATGGGCATCTGCAAATTTAAACTGTTTCTGTTTAACTAATTTGATTATATGCTCCAAATCACATGCCTTACAACATTATAGTCCTTTGCTTCCCGTATTTGAATATGTTGTTATAACTATTGTAATTTCTCCTTCCTATTTTCAACACTCACCTGAGTTTATTGAAATCCATGTTTTCTTGACAATGATTACGTATTTCCGTCAAGCAAAATATAAATTTTGTTCATTCTACATGATTCCTACTATAAATGACTACTCTTTCTTGTGTATTTCATTGCACAACTTGCTTTATTGTATCTACAAAGATTTTTTACCTGTGTACTTTTGTCTACAATACTAATTAAATGCATAACATCTATCATGTGCATTTCAGCTTCGTGATGAAACCAAAATCAGAGAACCAAGACATTTCATTGCTACTTGTTTGAATTGCTCATGCTCCATTGCAAAAGGTATAAACATTACTCTTCTTTTCTATATTCTGCTGAGGAAATCTTTGTTTTTAACAGAAAAGAACAAACCAAATGCAAAAAAACATCCATGGCAACCACATTTTTGATGTTGAGCAATATACATTGTCAAACCGCGTCGTAGAAATTATAGACAATGTGTTGCATAGGTTTAACCTTTTTCGAGACTATGCTTTCAAATATGGAGTCGGCGACTGCTTGTTTGGTTCCTTTGTAGTTCTGCTTCATTTTCGATACACATCTCTTGAACTTAGAAGTGGTGTCATTGAACACTTTCAAACTTTGCTCTCTCTCTCTGATCCTGTAGCGTTGGCTTCTCTACAGTTATAACTAGATCCTCAAAGCCTTTTCCTTATGCACAGTGTTCATGGCTAGGAAACATATTTACATCGCATGAAACTATCTGCAGTGTACTCACCCGAAGCTACCGAACAAGGCCTATGGGGTGACATCTTTTGCATAAAATGGCTTTCCAAATGGTTGAACTTGCCAATATGGGTTTGGTCCGCAACAAGAGGCACAAATTATCTTCAATTCGTTCCAAATAGTAACATACTACCATATTGTATTATCTTCCATGATTCCAACCCTCTTAGTGGGCATTATGAATCCTTATTCTGAAAAAAATATGCGCCATGCCCTGAACCAACAAACAATGCTCACCTATTATCCCTTCAAAATTTTGTAGAAATGCTTTGGAGGGGTTTATCCAATCAACTAGAGAAACTATGCCTTGTTAGGCTAGAAACAAGTGACAGTATCAATGCTGATAGCCTTTTCACTTCTATTTCCCGCATTCGCAACAATGAATTTGACCCTCGCTACTTGTGCAGGTATGCTGCTCAAGCTTTTTGTAGTTCTATTCTTCGACAAGACCATACAACTGTTGACTTTCTCCATACCTGGCTTGACCAGAACCCCATAAAAAACATACCACACATTGGCACATGGCAAGGCCTTGTGATAAACATAGCCACCTTCCATGACCACAACAATATACACACAGATGACTTCATTATCCATTAGTTATGCCTACTTTTTGAAATAAATATTCAATTGTGGGACTCACATCCTTTCCAAGTTTTTAAGATTTATTCTGGAAATGCACAACTTTTAAAAGCATACAATCTCATACGATTTTCGCTTCCTGAAGCACATTTTCATTATGAACTATTGGCTACAAACTCTCGCTATGTTCCAATACTCGATGCTGCATATACATCTGAATATACAACTTCCCAAATGCATACAGAAATTCAAAGCATATCTTCACAAACATATGTAGAAACCACTATGCACAATCAAAACAAAGAACCATTAAAATTTTCTCTTCGCTCAATAAAAAAACATATACGGAAACAGACACATAAAAGAGCTATAACAAATTCCAATGTTATACATTCCCTGCTACTCAAAGGCCATTTATGTGCCAATTTCTTCAATGCCAAAACAGCTCTCGTGTCCACAACGCTTAAAGCTAGAACATATGACGTTCTCTCCACTAAAAAATTCAACCGAAAAGTAAATGACTCTTTGCAACCATAAATGTCAACCGCCATAAAACAATGCAATTCAGCAATGCCAAAATTGTCCCTGCAAAAGCTAAAAACAACTATGCGTAAACATACACAACAAACAAGCAACTCTGCACAATGCATTGCCCATTTTCATGCCTGAACAAATGACACACCTATCCATACATGCAAAATTTTAACCAACTCCACTTCAAGCACAATCTGACATATTTTTCAAAATCGACAAAAAAAACATATGCTCAACTGACATCAACGAAAACAATGCCAATATCCAATAGAATTTGTCATCCATGCTCAACAAGCTTATTAAATTCCAAGTTGCCAAGATTAACATTCCCTAAACGAATCCAACTGATTCAAATGCTTCCAACAGTTGCAATGCTTTCTGACCTTGAAGAGAGACTCGTGTCTCTTCGACTTGCATTTGGCCAGATATGATGCCAAAGCCATAAACATCCTCAATACACGTTAAAGGGAGCAATTATAAATGTTCCAACAAATATTGACATAATCCAACAAGCATTGGCAAGATACCCAGAAGAAACAAAAAACAATTGTTGTGGCGCTTAAATGACGCCTTGAATACATAAAAGCATACCATTCAGGAAATGTGGGCCCCATAATCACTATGGCAGCTCTTAAACAATTATGTGCAACAACATTATATCTTATGCATGAAATCAAACTAAACCATGACTAGGATCAAACACTTTCTATAAAACTCAACTTTGAAACAATTAACAATGAAGAACACAAACATATCCCCTCCGAAAACAGCTCATCTGATGATGAGATTGATAATGACAATGCGCATGACACACTAATTCATGGTTTCACTGACTCCTTAACTATCCACTATCTTAAAGACAAGATCATAAATGTCACTCCTTCAAAAGGATTTACACCATTGGGTATTTTTCAAGACAAATTCTCAAAAGAGATGAATTTCCCAACTTTTTTTTTGCCAACCTTGCAATGAAACAACAACAAAAACAATCCCATATCAAAAAATAGCGCAATGGGATATGAAAAATATATTCGTTATGTGATATGAAAAAACCTTGAAACAAGCCATTGATCATCAGATCTGTCAACTATAGAAAATATGTTGACATAAACAACTATTGCCGTGAAAAGCTTTTGCTTTATATCCCTTTTACAAAAAATGAACATAGCCTGAAAACCAAATTTGCAACTTGGAAAGATGCATATGCATTTCACGAACACACCATCCATTCCAATGAATCCAAATACCATTACACTACTAACAACAAATGGGGTGACATGGACACAACAATTCATGATGTACAATTGTCTCTCGAATCCTCTGAGAAAATGACAACGATAACTACACATGAACACCTCCCCTTTGAAGACTATGACATACAACATGATTTACCTTTCCATAATCGACAACAACATTCAGACATTGCAAAGAAACGATTTCAACTAGCAAAACATCCTAGCATCCAAGACAACAGAACATATTTCAAAAAAATGCAACTTCTCAATAAGAAACAACAAGCCATTTTGAAAGACATCTCCTTTGATAAAAATAAAGACCCATCAATTGCTATCTACCTTTTCCTAACAGGAGGCGCTGGCACAGGTAAAACATTTGTTGCGAAATTGATATTTGAAACATTGGCTCGTATTTATGATAGCTCCATGCACAGTGATCCCTTGAAAATCAAAGGCTTGATCTTGGAACTCACGGGAAAAGTTGCTTATAATGCTGGTGGAATAACACTCCATTATGCTTTCCTCTTGCCTTTCAATCGATCTGAACTACACCCATTAACCAATGAACAATTGGATTCCTTGGCAAAGCACTACCAACAATTACAACTTGCTCTAATAGACGAAATATTCTTGGTCGGAGGTCAACTTCTATACTTCACAGACCAATGAATTCGTCAAATAAAACACATGCCCACAACTTGGTTTGGAGGAATTGACATGATCTTCTGCGGAGACTTCTACCAAGCACAACCAGTCAATGACTATCTTGTGTTTAAAAACCCCAAAATTTCCTGAGAATTGATTGGCTATGACTTCTGGAATACACATGTAAAAATGTATGAATTGACTGAAACAATGCATCAAAAAGATGTTGCCTTTGTCTTTGTCCTGAACAGAATTCACATTGGAAAACACTCAGAATCTGACCTTGCATACCTCAATCATATCTATATTCAGCCAATCCTAGTTGATCCAACACTTCCATTCCTTTTCTACAAAAACATAGATGTTCTTCAACACAATAAAAAAATGCTTGCACTTGCTCCAGGCCAAAAAAATTTCATCCACTCTATCGATGAACAAGATACAACAATAGAACAATGGAAACCTACTCTAAAACTATAGAATTGCCACAACATATAGAACTGGAAGTCAACATGCTAATTGAACTTTTCGCAGGGAACTATGACATCCAAGACGGATTGGTCAATGGTTCTGACAGAGTTTTCAAAACATATACAACAACAAATGACTTTGATACAGTATGGATAAAATTTAATGATCCCTGTATTGGAAAACAACAAAGATCAAAACATCCATAGTTTTCAACAATGACAACAGAACTTGATTGGACTCCTATTATTCGTGTTGCTAGACCCTTGCATAGAACATCGTAGAAGACACCGGTTACAATAAGAAAACAATTCCATGTACAGCTTTGTTCAGCACGCACAATACACAAAGCACAAGGTCTCACACTAGAACGACTTGCTTTCAGTCCCCTTAGCGTATCATCCCATGGGTTAGCATACACTGCTCTATCACGATTCAAAACCATTTCCAACCTTTATTTGTTGTCCCCGCTTACGAATAAAAATTTTAGCATCAAACAGACAATCAGCACAAAAATGGAACGACTCCGAAACAAAGCTAAATGGAATATTCAACATGAATTGTCCACAGCTGATATTTCTTTATCTATTATAATTACTTCGCTAAATACCTGAAGTCTTCATGCTCACAGAGAGGCCATTCTACACGACCATGAATTAATGCAATCTCACATTCTCTGTTTATAAGAAACTCGCATTGCTTGCCCCATTGCAATTGACTACCTTGACGGATACCAATGCTTATCTGCAAACCATGTCCATGGTCTAGCAATTTTTATTGCAAACAATATAGTTTTCCTAGAAAAACATTACTTTCACAATGCACATGTAGAGTCACTACTTGCAAAGATATTACTGCAACATCAATGCATATCTATTGTGAATGTCTACATTGCGCAAAACGCACATCTGGAAAACATCTTCATTGTTCTCGACAATTTGTTCCGATCCCTTGATTTAACCATTCCCACTTACATTTTTGGAGACTTCAACATCGACATGCAGAACAAAGATAGGAAAACGGCAATGCTGTTAGCATTTATGCAAAAAAACAATTTTAGTTTCCACATACAACATCTAAGTGTCTTCACTAAAAACATGATCAACCATATATGGTCAAACACAATACTTGAAACCTGTAATACATTTGAAAGATTTGCTTATTGGAATGACCACCCAGCAATTTTTGCTCTCTTGAAAAACACCATCAATAGCACTGCACAATTGTAAGTGCACACACATTGTTCTATTGATTCAGCAAAACTAATATCTAGTTTCTTGATTCTTTTCTTTCCTTTTCATTTGACACTCTACAAAAACCATTTACATATTTGAATGCTTTGCAGATAGTTACAACAACAAAGACATGGAACACACCTCCAAGAACAAGGACATTGCTAGCAATGATCTTTTGCAAGAATCCTATAAACAGTAATCTCTTTCTAACGTTTCTTTAATTTCTTCTCATTATTCATTTATTATCACACTTATCCTTTCAATAAAAGCATCCTAACACCATTCAAAATGCAGTCTGAAACCAGCAACACAACAGCCATCATCCATACTTGACATTTGTGCAGGCAAAGTTGTAACTATATTTGAAGGTGATATCCTCGTCGTCTATGGACTAGCACATGCAACCAACATCTCCCCCTCAAAATCTGAAATCCTCCATGCTGATTTGGTTGACAAAAATGGTCAAATGACAATCACTTTGAACATGAGCAACACCTTCATGCACAAATTTGCATCCACTGTAGTCGCTGGCTGCGGCTTGCGTGTTGCTGGTTTCATCATCAAAGAAAAAACAAAGTACGAATGAGGAGATGCAAATTGTTCTTTATCCGCAAATGCAATGACCACCATGGAAAACATACCCACAGTTTGCAAAACATGAAAACTTACACCTGACATGACAATACAAGAGCTTGTTCATTCAAATGCAACATTCTCCGTTGGGTCATTTGCCGCAATTGTGACAGGAATCCACCACACCAACGACCTTTTCACCGTCTATGTTAAAGACTCTGACACTGAAAATGGAAAAGCAACAGTATCAACACACTCCCTTCTTTCATTTTTATATACATTGCACTGCATTATTCCCTTCAATTTTAACCAAACATGATCCTTTGTCATTGCAGGTACATTTGGGAAACTTTCACATTCCGCTCTGTCATACAATAAGAGACACCATTGCAGCAGGGAACATGCTACTATTTCTCTTCAAAAACTTCATTAGACAAGGATTACAGGGTTCACGTGTTGTACGTGTAGGCCATTCATCCTTCATTGACCCTTTAAATGATGAACCTACAAAAACATTTTTACAGTCTCTCATAAACATGAACACAGAGGCAAGTACACTGCCATTTCTCTTTTTTAAGTTATCTTCCATCAACAAATTGAAATCTATCAATTATGTCAACTTCATCTCCCTTGTGCAGATTACAGGTATACTTCGCACAAAGAACATATACCTTCCTCCTTTCCAAGCATTCTGTGTAGAATGTGACCATCTCACAGAACATGATCCAGACAAACTGAAACAAATTTCACTTTGTGCAGCTTGCAATACATCAAAACCATACAAATATAAGCACTTTCTCCATTGCTCCTTGCAAACAATAGATGACTCCCTCCACTGCACATTGCAAGAGCCATTACTGTAAAAAGTATTCCCTCTCCTTTGTCAAACACAGTATGAAGAATATCAACAAGACATCTCAAAAACTGTATTTCTTCTCTGTCAATTCCAAATCAAGGGTACATTCACTTTGATAGTTGACAATTCAATATCCACAATCAAAGAAACATAGCTTTCTCTCTTCTTTGGTAAGCATCTGCATTTTCCACTTCTATTCATTACATTTCAGTTTAATTCTTTCTTTCCAGTCTAACATACTCGTCTTCTTCTTTTAGATTCCTGCAACGATTTTGCAACCGATGCACATACATGAACAAATTTCATGACAGGCTCCCCGTATGACCGGCAACAATCGGTTATTACTGTCTATGCTTTTGACAATATCAACAAACACTTGCATGTGTTACCGGCCTACTTGTTACATATTTTTGGCTTTGCTTTTCTTTCAGCATTTTTGTAATTATGTTATTCTCACATGACTAATAAAACTCTTTATGTCTATTTTCATTACTCTTTACTTTCCTGCCATTTGCTTACATATCTAACTATTACTTCTCTATAACAAACAACCTTTTTCACAACATTTAAAAACATGCATCTAATATCTTTGACTTTGTTTTTTTAAAATTAAGACATTAATTGTTGTCACATATTTTTTATCATGTCACCTACAGCTATTTTCTATTTCTTATAGATTTGTTGCATGTCTAATATAAATTGTTCACTGCCTCACTTTCAAGCAGATTTTGCAAGCAACTACAACAACTATGCCTTGTTAGGCTACAAATACATGAACATTCTGAAAAACAAAACCAAACAAACATGCAATTACTTTCCATGCCAACTGTTACACAAAACTCCTCAGCTAAATTGCGATGTCAGAACAGCCGACACAGCCACATAATGCACAAAGGCAAACAGCAAAACATTTTTAATCTCTCATTGTTCCATATCTTTAGTTTGGAAAATTTGTGCCCAAGGTAGTACAGCTACAAAGTAAGATCTTTTTCTGATGTTCTGACTTCTGTCATTTAACATTTGGATTATACCCATTTCGACAGTAGTCCATCGCTTTTTTTGGTCTCTATGCACTCTATACTCCATGAAATTCAATTTTCTTCTGCCTCCTTGCAGGATACAAGTTACATTTCAAGGTTATTACAGTCTCTTATCTCACTTTCTCTTGTCACCGAAACAGAGTATACCCATACTGATTTGAAACCTTCTCACAGTCACAAAGCCAATAACAGACCAAAAACAGACCCCGTATCTTGCAACACCCTCTGTGTTGAGCCTTAAAAGACAGAGATGAACCTCTGTAGTGAATTCGTATGTAGTCTACCTATTTACAGAATAGTCTTTAAAAAACCAGTTATACAACATGTAACAAATGTTATTTTTCTGAATTTTGTTTATTAACGACTATGGTCAGAGATCTATTCCAAAGTTCCCATTTTCCCAGAGGCTGGGAAGATGCTCATAAATGTTGTGCAGTTTGGCTTCAAACCTACCAATTGCATTTCCTTAAATGTGTCTCACAAATTTCATAAATATGTTTCGAGCCGCATCTCTTGGTAGGTGTCAGTCTTACCATGCTTTCCATTAATGGCTTCTTTCAAACTAGACCATGGAGAAGGCATCTTCAGTATCCAGTTCTAGTATTGATTTTGTTTATTCTGATTCACAGCACCTGTGCTATGTACACTGCAATCTTTGCAGCACCATTCTCACAGTAGACGATGGCTACCACTTTGTTTTTCCAGCTCTTTATCTTTTATTTCGAGTAGTTATTTTATTGATTAACACTGTGAAAGTTCCACGCAGAGAAAAAGTCTAAGAGACAAATCTTGCTCACAGACAAAAGTGGAATAGCGGGAAAAGGAACTGAACTTTCACAGTCTTAATCAATACAATAACTACTCCAAATAAAAGATAAAGAGCAGGAAAAAACAAAGTGGTGGCCACCGTCTACTACAATAATGATGCTGCACACATTGCAGTGTACATAGCGCACGTGCTCAGAAACAGAATAGACAAAATCAATACTAGAACTGGATACTGGAGATGCCTTCTCCATGGTCTAGTTTCAAACAAGTCATTAATGGAAAGCATGGTAAGACAAAAAATAAAGTGACCAGGTTTATAATTAAATACAAGTAGTGCGCTAGTGTGGCAAAGCCTCTTTAGTTAGAACCAAAAAATATGTTTGAAGGCACATCTCTTGGTAGCTGCGTTTGGCACTAACTAAAAAATCTTCGCCACACTAGCGCCCTACATGTATTTCATTATAAACCTGGTCACTTTATTTTTGTCTTACCATGCTTTCCATTAATGACTTCTTTGAAACTAGACCATGGAGAAGGCATTTTCAATATGCAGTTTTAGTATTCATTTTGTACATGATGGCTACCACTTTGTTTTTCCTGCTCTTTATCTTTTATTTTGAGTAGTTATTGTATTGATTAACACTGTCAAAGTCACTTTTCCTGCTATTCCACTTTGAAGAGCTAAGCCAACAAGTATTGATAAAATTCATGGTTGTCTTCTATCATATAGATCCAATCCCCACAAAAATACAACACTAAGATCTGTAATCAAACTAAGTTTGTGAAACACTGAACTGTACCCTGCACAAATTCTTGGCACAGTCACAACCGCTTCTTTGTCAGTTATTTGTTCCCATAAGCCATCAGAGGCAAAGTTAAGGTTTCCATTTTCATTACAGAGGGCGATTATGACAGTAGACGCATCCATTCATGTGAATTTAACTAGATACTACCTCATAAGAATATAAAACTTTGAAAATAATAGCAGAACTGAATATGAATCAACCGCAGATCTTGACCCAAAACACTTTTTCATAATCAATGTTTCTCTCTGAAACAATATAAAGAATCTAAGAAAACCATATCAACACAACATCTTTTCCCTCAATAACTGCTACAACAACTGGATTATGTTACTTACAGGTTACTCTTTTTTGATAATTTTGTACCCACAATCCAACTCTTGATAATATTTTCAGCCTTGCCCATAGCTTCACCATATTCTTCATCTACCTGCACCACCCATGACCAATTATTTGTAATAAAAACCAAACTTCAAATACAAAACTTGTTCAATTTGCATGACTATTGTTACTAAATTAAATCTAGTATCAAATACTTGGGTGGGCGCTTTTATGACCTCGTTTTGAAGTAAATCCTCTTTGCAAACTCAATTTAAGTTGCAGCAAACACAATACAACTGCAAAACAAAATAATTTCAATGCCTTCTATTTTACTGACTCTAAATTGACGCAGAGAAAGAGTGAAATAGACAAATTTATGAAACACAAATACAAATTGATCTCTACGATTATATTCTATGCGTCCCCTGCAAACACAAATACAGAATTCCACCTTTGCCACGCCAAAAGATTAAAAAACAAATTTTGCAAAGCACAGCGAAAAATACATAACAGAATAACATGTATCTGCATGTCATTCTCTGTCGCAACCCAGCCTTTTGTAGACACCTGTCATCACCATTCGGTGTTGTGCAAATGACAATAAAACTGAGTAAACTACAAGTGTGTTACTAGTACTGTGCCCTTAATATCTACCTAATCCATTTCATCTTAAAATCGCACAAACAGATCCTCCTAAAATATGACAGAAAATTCATAATCTAATTAAAAATTTGGTGAAATCCTTAAATTACCTAATTATTGCTAGCCCTTTATATCTTATTTTTACCTAATGGGTTTTTTAATACGCCTTCACAAACTTTCAAGAAAATGTAACTATGAACTATACATATGAATTTTACGTGACCATTTTTATTTTCTTAATGTATCTCTTACTTTTCAGAAATATAGGCTCTATTATTTTTACAAATCCTAAAACCAATCCCTGCCAACATATTACTTGTAACTACACACTTTATAATAATTGCCTACCTTCTAAATAACAACTCATCAAATAGTCATAATTATAACATCTAAAACCAACATTTATCATATGATGTCTTTTATTAATCTTTGTACTCTTCAATGACCCTCATTTTTGGACATGTTTGTGCAATGTTGATGTAGTACCCTAAATTTGAACCCAACGTACTTGGCAATTGTCCCTTAAAATTTATCCTTGCAACAAATAACAACAGTAGGATCACATAATACTTCGCCAATTATTTTTCAGATCTTTCACAAACGAGCTAAGGTCTCATTACAGAACAAGCCATGTCTAGTTGTACTATAACAAGAAATAACAGCAATAGGATCACATAATACTTCGCCAATGATATTTTAGATCTTCGACAAACGAGCAACGGTCTCGTTATAGAAGAATCCCTATCCATTTGTACTATAACAAATACAATAGGCACAACAACAAAAAAAAACCTTCAGTGGGATTTTCCATATCAGAAGAACAAGCTAAGGTCTCATTACAGAAGAAGCCATGTCCAGTTGTACTATAACAAGAAATAACAGTGATAGGATCGCATAATACTTTGCCAATGATATTTCAAATCTTCAACAAACAAGCAACGGTCTCATTACAGAAGAAGCCCTATCTAATTGTACTATAACAAATACAATAGGCACAACAACAAAACAAAACCTTCAGCAGGATTTGCCATTTCATGGCCTTGTTCAAGCTCCTCTCAAGCCATGATATTAAAAGGCTGAGGCATAGAATAATGTGACGAATGCTATTATGGAGTTCGAATGAATTATTCATAAGCCCTCTTATTTATTTTAATAGTCATAATATTGTAGAGGAATATATAAGCTCGATGGAAGCTCATTTTTGGAGCTCTCTCTCTCTCTCTCTCTAAGCAAAGACCGAATGCAATGCATTTTGAAGGCAAGCCCAATGAGTTGGATAATATGGTGGAGTTGAGAAAATACTTTATAAGCCCTATTTTAATAGGCATAATTATCATGTTATTTAAGACATATATTATATATAGGCATTATTATTTTGAAATACCTATATTTTAATATAGGTATATGTTCCGGAGCTAAGTCCTATTATTATAGGCATGTAAATATGTAAGCCCTATCATTATAGCCATTATTATTATTTTTAAGTCCTATTATTTTTAATGGGTGAAATATTATTTTGTAGCTCTAAATTCTCTACGAGAAGACATACTCCGAGCCTGAGCCGAGAAGGACGACTGGTGAAGTTCGATGGCGATCATGGCAACATTATGGAGATGTACAACCTATTTTAATATAGGAAATATGGAGAGATAAGACCTATTATTTTAATAGGAAATATTGTTATTGGGAGTTATTAATACTATCTAACAGGCCATTTGAGCCACACTGCATATTGTGGATCCTGGAATTTAGTGTCATAGGATATTCTGCAAAGGAAGATCATATCTATTGCATAAGACAAGGATTATCACTTGGTGGTCATGGAGGAGGTTCTTGGTCTTAAGGCTTATTAAGCCACAACTTCATAGTACGGCATGTCTGGAAGACCGAACGGGGAGCCATAGGGCATCATAATAGCGTCTGGAATACCGATCAGGGATCCATTGGGCATTGTACCATGAAGGTGAATACTGGATCGAATCTCCAATATATATGAGGTTCTTTTTCCATTTGTATTCAGTATTATTTACTTAGATTGTAATTTGTTACAGTCATTGAAGTAGATAATATATCGGTTCTATTGATGAACCGGAAGATGTAGGCATTCTGCCAAACTACGTTGTCAACCTTTGTGCAGTGTGTTTCAATTCTTGCATTGCTTTAGGTTGATTTTAAAGAGGTAAGTTCATAAAATAATTCAATGCCTATAGGGGTCCGTGATCAAGGAAAAAAAATTGGTTAATTTTTGGATCATCTATTGTTAGAATTAAAGCATGTAATCGATGAAGGACAAGTCCTCGTCGTATATATATAGGTGTCGCATCTATTTGTAAATATGTACTATGAATGTGGGTGAATATACACAGAGATATATGTACGCAGTCATAGAGTGAGAGTGTGCGTATAGCACTAAGTACTATGCGCATGGATGTAATCAATGATTATATGTAATATAATGAATTATGTTTGTGATGGATAATGTTGCATGCATTGTTATAGTTAATAGATATGTGCACAATGTAATAGCAATCAAAATAATGTTGTTGATTAGTTTCTTTTCCACATATATATCTTTGTTATACTTTGTTATTATCTTCATTCATGTTATAATGGAAAAGTATAAAAAACACATCTTAACAAGTGGACAAAGGAGGAACTCAGTATGTTGTGTACGCTTCGGATGGGCACCCAAACATTTGTCTAGGTGAAGTGCCAGTGTGCCCGATCTTGTGAAGTGTTGGAAACTAGGCTCCAACATTTTGGTTCCATTGTCGAGACCTTCTTTTATTCTTATTTGCAAGATGTGGCGTTTGCATGACACTCCGGATATCATTGGAGAATATTGGGCACTGGGTGGATGACGACCGAGACAAATTATCTCAAAGATACAACACTAGATGAAATTTTAATGCTCGTAAATGGGTGGAAGAAAATCTATATGATTCATTATACGATACATTTTTCAGTTTCTTCCTAGTAGAGTTATATGAGTGGTTATCAAATTACGCGTAGAACTATGGTGTTTGGCTAGGGAAGAAGCAAGTGTGGAGCCAAGATAAGTATCAAGCACACTTTGATTTGGATGATACGTGGAATCAAGTTGTAGATCATTGGTGGGAAGGTGGGTTGCACAATTATACCTTGGAGTACATGATTTTGACATATTTGTGTCTAGAGGAGGAAGAGTTATAGTTTTTTCATGAGCCAAGGGGATCGTACTTACACGTGTTGCTGTTAGCTATAAAGATAGTGATGATTGAGTTGGGGATGGAGAACTTACCTATGACAGGATAAAATGGAACCGCACATAGGAGTAGGAAGTAGGTTGTGGAAGGATGGCAATTGTCCAAGCGGAAGAAAGAGACAAGGAAGAAATATTTCACATATATAATGATTTGTGAGAGAGGGTAGTTGAAGATGTGTTGAGATTGACAGGAATTATGTTAGGTGGAGATTATGAGAACCTTGTATAAGGTGAGGGACAATAGGATCATCCCTTGCAGTATTGGGGAAGTAGAAGGACCCCTTCGGCATTTGATGAGAGAAATTCTTAAGAAATAATGAGAACCATTGGTATGCATATGACCCATCCTACAGACCTAGCCCTTATGCTTGGTGTTTGGAATTCATAAGTTGTGATAGAGGATCATCATACCAACAGTGAGCAAGAAGGACATCAAGGATCACCGCATTGGGTTGGAGATACGGGTAGGAAATTTTTTGTATCAACACAAGAGGCAAAACAAATTAAGGCAATACAACAGACTCTTGTGATTGTGTAGACCTTGTTTGGAAGAAATCTGGTAGGAGGGATGAAATGACAAAGCAGGGGTGTGCTACCCATTAGAGGTAATCATATAGGTGAAGTAGTAGGACAAATGGTTGGTGTGTAATTTAGCACTACTACGGGGATGTAAGGTAGTACTTCTACATGTCCCTAGGTCACAACAGGAGGCTCAAGAAGCTCAAGTCCTCCACCGCGCGGAGGAAATCCTTGTGGAGGGTTAGAATCAGGATCATACCCCACTCTAGGACAAGGACCACAACAACCAACACACCAACCTCAATAACCACAACAGAAAACCCCTTAGATATTTTTTGAGATGTCCCTTCATTTTCCTAAATATCAAGGTGTGGAAGATGCAAGAGAACATGTGCACAAGTGTGAACTTTTATGGAGGGCCAAATGAATAATAGCTCCAAATCATAAGGCTAGTCAGTTTGCAAAAACACTCCAGGGCCGCATGCATAGTTGGTACAAGAAGTATGATCCACATTAGACAACAATGGACTATGATGCATTGTACACCACCTTCTTCTTTAAATTACACATACCTGAATTTGAGCAACAAAGCATTAGCGTGCTAAAAGACATAAATAAGGGCTTGTCTGAGAGTGTTAGAGATTATGATGCACGTTCCAAGACCTTGATGTCCAAGATTTCCTATGACATTCATCAGAATCAACATGCGTAATGTTTTTTAGGAGGCTTGCTAACACGTTTTTGAAGGGCATTGTCACATAAGACGTTCACCGACCTGTGCAAGGCTTTAGAAGCATCACTACACGTAAAATTCGTTGGGAGCATAGATATGGGATAAGTCCATTACTTAAGGCTCATATTGCATCAATGGCTACTCGGTTGGAAACTTTATCTTCCAATTCAGCTCATGAGAGACATAGTGGACTCTAGTGCACCGATTGTGAAGTAGAGGGGCATTCAAAGGATAGTTTTCCACGCAAGAATATGTACGCGCTACTGACAACCTATGAAATTTGTCACAAGAACCATGATGTTCGAAACTATCTATTTTTGCAACAGGCTACACAAAATAACATGTCCTTGTATTTTAAAATATGTGATGCACATACTCATGACACGATCAATTATCATTTGATTGATCATATTCATGATGCTTGTGAAACAGGGCTGTGCCAGACCAGTGTAGAGAGTAGCTCATGGGTGCAAAAAGGATAGAATAATGAGGGTTGCAACAATAGGAATGAAGGATTTATAGGAAGATAGCAAGGCAGAGGCCGTGGTAGCCATGAAAGGTTTACATGGGGGACATGTTGCACTTTTGGGTCACTTTATCACTATCAGTGTGAGTGCCTAAAGAATCATACATGTGCATATTAAGGCAAGGCGCATAAGGTCGAAGATTACCTAGATTTATATACCCACATGTGCAAAAATAATAAGAAGGATAAGGGTGCAACCATGATCTAAGTTGAACGCGCCAGGAAGAGGCAATGAACGCCTAAGAGATTTGTTGTAGCGGAACCTCATCCATTATTTGTCACCATATATGTAGAGGCAGTGCACACGTGAACAAGAAAAATCAAGACCGCTCATCATAAGAGAGAAGGTTAGTCATACAAAGTATCCAGTTACATGTTAGTAGAAATAAGTATATCAAGAGAGTATAGGCGTCGTTAGGGAGATCCAAGGGGAGATACAATGTCTGAAGGAGAAAGTGCACGAAAGGGAATGCGTGAGGAATATTGAGTTACCACATAAGGATTTTGGTGATCTTGGAGAGGTATGCAGGATATTCTAAGCATACCAATTGTACAGACAATATATCATATCTAAGCATACATGCAAATAAAAGTGGATATTCTACTAGAAGAAATATACAAAATAAGAGATATAAATCAACACCAGATTTAATGTGGTTCACCCAGTGTGGGCTACGTCCACCAAGAAACAAGCCAATCTATTATCCAAAGCTTTGACAAGATATACAATGAAGATTTACAATCTTCCACACCTCTCAGATGTATAGTACTTTCTTTCTCTCAAGCTTATGCTTTTTCACCAAGAATTCTCTCTCACCAAATTTTTGCAAGTTCTTTCTATTTCTTGTTAAGCATCCTCTCTTCTAAACCCTAGCTTTTATGCTTATATAGTCACTTATAGACTTAGGGCACTTAGCCATGCAATTACAATCAATAGATATACTTTAATGCTAAAAATAGATCTAATTCCTGAGAGTTAATTAAAACATCCTCGCACAGGTAACCAATGTCGGTTAGCCCTAATTGATGTTGGTTCCTCCTTGCCTGACTAATGTTGGTCCTTCCTCGCCAATGTCGGTCTTGGGTGACTGATGTTGGTTCCTCCATAGCCAATGACGGTTAGTGTATTTTCCAGCAAGTTTCCATTGCATGCTAAACTGAAGTAATTGAGCTTCACAACTCAACAAGATGAGCGTGTTGTAATACCAATGGATGTCACAAATATTTTTCCTTACATAGATCACATCAGTGAAGAAGATCTTAACATAGTTTGCACATATACGGTGCGCAACCCAAATAATGTGGAGCCATCAAAGGAGGGTGTGCTTCAGTGGGAAGATGCGCAGTCCATAAGTGACATTATTAGAGTATTTTGTGATAGTTGGGCTCATGGTACTTACGAGATAGTTGGTTGTGATGTTCGGGAAGAGTAATAAGGATAATTACACCAAGGATAGTCAGGCGGTTGGGGAAGGTTAGTTTTCCAAATTATAGTGGAGATAAGAAGCCTAAATCATTCTTGCACATCATGGAGGAACAATGGTGCAGCGAGAAGGATAAGAGAAATATATTGGTGTACATGTTCAGAAGAACAAAAAGTGCTTCTGGGATATGCATAGAGACAACTTACTTGGTTGGTGCAAGATCAGAGTGGTTTTCTTGACTAGGTTTTTCTAGACCAATCTCCCTTTACTAATACAAGATTATGATGGGAAGACTCCTCGCATGGTACATGTTCACAATTGTGAAAGGAATTAGATGACATGGAAAGATGCTCTACCACCATCCTTGTGGGTACATAAGTTCTATTCTGCTTTGCATGGTTGCGCATGTGCCTGGTATATACATGTTGAGTTGAAGCAGGAAACAAAAAATTGGCGTGACCTGATTGCAGGTATTGTTCATACTTTTGATTAATTTTATACTAAACCATTGGTTCATGAAGCTCTATAGATTATGAAACGCATTACTTTGGGGAATAGTGTGAAGTATGAAGAACTTATGACTCAATTATTTAGTGAGGTTACTAATGAAGTGCGTGAAGACGAGGTGGAACCAAAGGAGACCCTGTTAGGATGCACTTAGAAAATAAAGGAGAAAGGAAATCTTATCTATTTGATAGATGATGAATAAGTCGAGGATATAGATATTAAGCAAAAAAAAGGTGCACATGAAGTATTAGAACCTGTGGATGAGAAATTGTGCACCTACCATGTACCATTGAAGACGAAGAAAGTCAAATTTGGCACTGAGAGTGTGCTGAAGGAGGCAATTATTAGTAACTACTAGTCTAAACCTGAGATAGCAAAAATCATTGAGCTACTGTGTGATTTTCACTATCTGTTTCCCAGAGGATACCATGAGTTGAAGAGCATTCATCCATCGTTAGGAGAAATGAAAATAAAGCTCAAAGATGGAGTGTGATCGGTTCAGAGGAAGAGGCCCTACCGGATGAATCCTAATTTGTGTGTCAAAGTGAAGGATGAAATTGAAAAAATGCTCAAGGTGGATATAATTGAGCCCATTGAAGAGTTAGAGTGCATAAGCCTGATGGATATCAACATTAAAAAGGATGGTAGGATAAGGATTTGTGTTGACTATATAGTTATGAATGCTTTATGTGTAATTAATATTTTTCCCGCACCATTTACCAAGGATATCGTAGAAGGTGTTTGCAGGATGCTAGATTTATTCCTTTACAGATGGATTTTTAGGTTACCATCATGTAAGGATTGTGCTCGAAGATGAGGAAAAGATGAATTTTTCAACTTAATGGGGATGCTTTTCTTACACAGTTATTCCCTTTGGCTTGAAGAATACGCCAATGGTGTTCTCACACATTTATTGTTCAAGCATTTCAATATTTTATTCATAAATTTCTTTAGGTTTATTTAGATGATTGGACAATATATGGTCTAGTGAAGGATCGTTATGACTGTTTGAGGTTGATGTTCAGAAGATGTAGGTAGCTTAGCATCTCCTTTAATATTAATAAGTGTATCTTCGCGACACTATTTGGCACCTTGCTTGGACACATTATATGTAAAGAAGGATATCTGGTAGACCTAGCCAAAATTATAGTCATTTTGGGGTTTGAGGAGCTAACTAATCGGAGTGAGGTGCGTAGATTCCTTGTACATACTGGTTATTACCGTAAATTTATTTGGTGGTCGGGAGATAGAAAATGCAGGCCTATATCCACCACGAGGGGGAGGTGATGTATCTCTCGACCTGCTATCATGTAACTATTGAAGGTGAGATCTCGCCTTCTCCCTAGCTTGTTGTGTGTTCTGCAATGTAGGCCTTCTCCACAGCCTCTGCTAGTATGTGGAATATTCATCCTAAAGGCTCCTCCAATCTCTAAATTCAAACCCCTAATGAATCAGTGTACCCTGACCTGCTCATCGTGCATGTAATCCACATACTATAATATGCCTAGGAAACAACTCGTGCTCCACCACTGTCATATTCTACTACCTTAGATCATGAAACTTGTTGATGTGCTATTGCACGAAGTGTCTAGATATATATTTGGCCCTGAATCTCTCCTATAACACAGTCCACGCGATAAACTCGAAATCCACCAGTAGCTTCTGCTCCTCAAATCTCCACCATGCTCTAGCTCTGTCTCTGAGTAAATGAATAGCAACATGCCCCTTGGTGTTGCTCAAACACGGACATAGCTTGAAACATCCATCCAAGTTCACAAGCCACGCATCCACATGAAAACCTGTGGTGTCCCTAGAACATGATGGTGGATGTAACTTCAAGATCTATTTAATGTGCTCTCCATCCTATCTACGGTGATATGTGTTTATCAAAGCTAGTGTAGGAATCCTAGATATCTCCCTTTAAACTGAGGATACTTCTCTCTCCTAATGTGATGGTACCTTATCCTGTGAGGAATGATGTGAAACCTATCCCTTATTTCTCTCTAAGTATATCAACAACCTCATGTGCTTCCTATAATATCTGTGGGGTTATGAGTAAAGTGTCCCTTACATGTGGTTTTTATGTCCTTACTCTCCTCTTTCATGCCTCAGGAACTACTCCTAACTGGATAACTCTTCGTCCTTGAACTCCTACTCTATTCCTACCACCATCTCATCCAACCATAGCTCCCACTCTAGTATGGACTCTATGAGAACTCCTAGTCTCAAATCTAGTGCATTCTCTCTTGTCCCCAACTCTAGTAACCCCGACCTTTCCACACATCCTACACAAAAAAGGACAAGAGTTAGGAAATCATACAATGTTTAATAAAAAGTTAATATTACTAATTTTAATAATTAAAATTAAGCTATAGTTTTTTTAATTCTGTCCCTAGAGTCTTAGCGTAGTGAACATATGCTCTAATACCAAGTGTCACGACCTGAAAATTCCTAATCCAAAATCCATGCAATTTTTTTTCCTATGTGTCATTTAAATTTTCCATGTAGTGAATGTTGGATTAAATCACATGGGCTATACAATGTGATTCACTATGTGGACTTTCATTTATTACCAACTAATTTTAATTCACGAGGACACTATTATCACAATTTGAAGGATGAATTTTTAATGAGCACCTAATGTCAAAACTTCCGCAAATCTACCCATGACCACCGACCATAATGATGAAGTCAAATAGTAATTGTACCTTAACAATTTTTCAATTTAAACATGTCATCCTTACCTAGGGGCCATGCTAACCTTCTCTACATCGTTCCAATTTTATCTGATAGCTCCAAAATATATTATACATTACGTTAGGTATCCTATTTCATAACTTATAAGCATAACATACATTATATGTATGTATAAGCATATGTATATTATATCAATGTAATACAATAAGTAAAATTTATAGTATCGTAATTTATTTATATATTATATATATAAATTAATATAAAAGATATTATACATTATATACTAACCTAACCCTAAACTATTCATACACATTACATTTTATTTGTTTTAGGTTATGGTTTTTTTGTTTAGTTATACACATTATTTATTTGGTTTGTTTAGTTATTTGTTTTACAGGGGTGGTGCAAGGTTGAAGATAGATAGGGTGTGAGGTAGTGGTGAGGAGGCAAGGTTAGGGTGTGGTAGGTGTGTTAGGAGGCAAGGCAGATAGGGTGGTACTGAGAGATGATGAATAAAGGTGAAATGGGGAAGCAAAGGTATGGGGAGTAAGGATGTGGTGACAATAGTGTCCAGAGGCATCAGATGAAGTGTGATGTGGCTGTGGCCACGTCTTCCATTATGTTTCCACAATTAGGACTTGGTTTCCTTCAGGAAACTCACCAGTAGGTTTGGTGCAGTTGGGTTTTTCCCACCGAGTTGGTAGGTGAGGTTGGTTGAGTAGTTTATCCATGCTAGAAAATGTTTTGTCCCTATTTTTCTTTGGTTGGAAGGGGCTCAACCGCATGGTCATTGGTGAGTTATTTGAACCGTTAGGTGGCTTGACCTTGTTGGCATGTTGGTGAGTTATGTAAGAGGTTAGCGAGTTGGGGTGGAGAGTGGTGTGAGGATTATAAGGTGTAGGGTACACACAGAGCACAACTAGATTACCATTTCTATTTATGTATACCTATATGAATTCCAAGAAAAAAATAAAGGCATTACGATATGATATTTTGGAAGTTTCTACTACAAATCAACTGAGTGATAAAATTCATTTTTTTACACTGTTATAGTTCCAAAATACCTAATCACACATTGTAAATAAATTTCATTTGAGCACTAAACACATTTATATATAAAATAAACCAATTTTTTCTTTAACCCATGAACTAATATACACTAAAAATGACATTATAGTAGCATGCAAAATTGTATCAATCTATAAATTTATTTACATTCATTAAACCCATTTTTTTTCATTTTCTTAATATATAAAGTGACTACAATAGCAACAACATCACAATTTTTCTATGATATAATAAAAACAAGGAAATGTAGGTTAAAATTGGTGCATCATTGATATGCTCACCATTTAATGCATTTCTTCATGAAAGGATGGTCATATCCATGTGTATCCCACCTAGTATGAGTTCACTTCACCATGAAAGTGTATACATGCTGGCTAGGATGCACCAACTATAAGATTGAATCCCAATAAATAATTTAAAATCACAACCATTAATGTTTTTTCTAAATAACTATTATATGATACACAATTTTTCAAAATAAAATTAGAATAATAAGTCATTACATCACTAAATAAAATGGAATTATATTGCTAAATATAACACTAGTTCTACTTCACAATAATTACAACAAGATTTTCAATATAATATTCCCTTTAAAAAACTATAACAAGACTCCTCAAAATTGAAAATAGTTTCTTACATAACATTTGCATCACTATAACATTCCTCTTTCAAGCTTACTAAACTTAGAACAAGCCACCACCAACAGGGATAATAATGGTTACACCAAGGAGTCAAGAAGTCTTCAATTAGCTGTCTAAACATGCAAAAGGGGGGCCAAGAAAATATCTCCACCCAAGCATTACCAATGGGGAATGGATCACTTCCCAATTGACCCCTGAGCCCAAACACATGAAAATTACAAAAAACAAAGCCCCTTGAGCAACATAAAAATTACCCTTGCTCCAATAGGCCCCAAAATATCACAATCAAGCAAGTATGTAACAAACACAAACATAGGAAACACAATGGCTTGATTCAAGCCAAGTGGGAGAGGGAGGGTTGAAAATTGGTCTCCTATTCTCTATCTACATGGGAAATGAAATTATGCCTTGAGCCTCTATAAAACCATCCCTCCTTATTCCTCCACTACACCTTATACCTTCAATAACCACCCCTTTCACTCCACCAAAGGCCCTAATTCCAACTAACCCATCAGCCTCCAAACAAAATCAGACATAACACAGCCAAATTCATTAGAAAGATTCCTAATTCCTTTTCCCACCACCCAACAAACTTTGAGTCTCCTCCTCCAACACCCATCCTATGGCCTTCTACCCTTCCCAATCACAAACACATTACCACAAAAAAAATAGCAAAAACAGGACTAAAATTACACAAAATAAAAATAAACATAACAAGCCAAAAACACCATTTATCAAAGAATAATACAATACAAGATACAAGATAAAACAATCCACAATGCACTTATCAAAGAAGGCTCAAACCCTACCTTGGATCCATTGCAAAATCTCCACTTGCTCCTCCAATTTTCTAAACTTCCCCAAACTTTTTCCTCTAAGCCCAAAGACCTCCCAACAATGAAATTGTGTGTGTAACCCCTTTTCCAAAGAACACTCCTGTATTTTTATAGATTTTACAAAAGGGAGGGGAGTTAACTTACAAAGATGTCCAACTATATGATCCTCCCTTGGATCACCTCAAATTTTAAGGGCAGTACATATACATTAGTACTATATGTGGTAAATTCTCCAAAAAAAAATTCCCAGTCAAACACGAAAACTGGGCCCAGATTCCATCATCTAGTGGCCTAAAATTGGCTTGTAATGTTTTTTTCACTTGTGTCTAGGTCTTAAAACCAATCACAAAGTTGTGCAAGTGAAAATAAGGATCAAATTTCATGTGACAATTTAAAGGCATATTTGGCAAAATCATCCGATAAGAACTCCTAAAAGGTACACTTTGGCATTTTGGGTTTGGGTTTTAGGGCTCATTTTGAATAGACATGGGATAAAAGATTTGGTAATGATGTCCTAGATTAGTTGGATCCAGAATGAGAAGTTTTTTGAAACTCCTGGGTTTTATCCAAATCCATAGTATTTTTTGGAGGCATTTCAGAGACTGGATAAATGGCCCCACATGATGTCCATTTCCTCCCAAACCAAGTGTCCTAAACAATATCTTAGTACCAAATCAAAACATGTCAAGCAAGAGAGATCAATTTAAATAATCACTCCTACAATTCACAAAATTAATCAGGGTTAAAACAAGGATAAAGAAAAGGTACAATAAAAATTTAAAATGAAGATAAGAACTCCAAAACAACCCACAAAAATGGTGGGAAAATATTTAGTCGTCACTTTTCTCCAAAATTTTTCCCAAATCTCAAATGAACCCCAAGGTGGCCATGGGTTTAGGCCCATGCATCCTTCGTGTCCATGGTCCCAAAAATTATCCTAACCTAGTACTAAATCATGACATGTGTTAATTTAAATAAATTTCAATTGAACAAAATTAAGGGTTCGTTTCTACACATCCACACACACATTACATCCATCCAAGAATGGGTATAGGCCCATGTTTGTCATTGCACACTCCACACACACATTACATCATCTCAGAAAATATTGTAAAACCATGCATTCACACATTTATTTAACATTGTAAACTCAATGTATCAATATCTATAACAAACCATCATCACAAATAACATCCATATCCATAATTAAGAAAAATTTTGTTAGTATAAAAAATCACTATCTATTATGATTTCACAAAAAGGTTCAAATGTTAGAAATATCAGCATTTTCATATAAACACATACACAACTAATTATAACGATGGAAATGCTAAAATACCTACATCACAAAAGTCAACACAATCAACACACACACACACACACACACACACATCAATATCATCCAAAATGATCCTATCATAGAGTGTCGAATCAATATTGTCCAATTTTCAAAATACCAAGTATAATAATCGATGTCAAAATATCCTAGGAGATAGATAAAATGTCCAATGCAGCTAATCTAGTGAAATAAAAATGGTCTAAGGGAAGTGTGCATTACATCACCCTCCCTTTAAACACAACTTCCTCCTGGAAGTCACTCAAATAAGTGTGGGTACTGCACTCGGAGAGTGGTTGCATCCTCCCATGTAGTTGTATGCTCATTATATCTATCCCACTACACTTTTACTTGATCAAGCTCTCTTCCCAAAAGGCCCATGGTTATGCACTCTAGGATACGTACTATCTCTACCATCACTGGTCCTCCCTCATGCACCTACAAAGGAGTCTAATCTAGCACATGAGAAGGGTCCTGAACATATATCCCAACATAGATACATGAAATACATCGTGGATGCGTGATAAGCTGGGTGGCAAGGTGAGATGATAAGCTACGGGTCTAATCCGCCCAAGAATCTTAAATTGTCCAACGAACAACGGAGATAGACTTAGAGTCTTTTCCATAGCGGATAGGGATCTTGTGTGGCTTGAATCTCAAAAATAACTTTGAGCCAACCTCGAAGCTTCTGTCAATCCTATTTGCATCAACACACTTCTTCTGTCTATCCTATACCTTGAGAAGCCACTGATGAATAAGAGTCACCTGTTGTTCCCATCTCCTGTACTGAGGTGGGTCTAATAACTACTCAATCCTCAAGCCTATCCAAACTGAGTGGAGTTCTACACTCCATACCATAAACAACCTAAAAAGGTGCCATGCCAATAAAAATATGGTAATTGTTGTATGCAAATTCAACCAAGTAGAAGTATTCCTCCCATCTAGAATGCTGGTCCATCACATACATACAAAGCATGTCCTCTAATACCTGGTTCACCCCTCTCAGTCTGTCCATCCAGTCTTATGGTGATAATCTATATTGAAATTGAGGTGCAATGCCCATTCGCACTCTTGTATAAGTGGTCTAACCAGAAGTGGGTATAGTGCGATCATGATTTAGATATCAATTGTAGACACTTTAAAATCTACACCCCTCATCTGTTGAGTGTCAATCAATGTAATTAAATAATTAAATATGAGCACGATCCTAATTCATATACTACACCCCTCATCTTTGTCCAGATTAATTAATTAAAATGGACAATTTGTACCACCCATATCCTAAGTCTCATCCCATTCTATACACATTTATCTTGTGTAACATCCTATTCTTATAATTTTTAAATCATATTGAACTACTCGAGAATGGGCACCTGCCCATTCAAAATCAAACTCATAAACAAGTTATATAAACCATATATAAGCTTATTTTTTCACCTCCTTAACAAACTCAACACGTCCCCAACAGTCTAAAAGAATAGGTAGTACCCCGAAAACCAGAAAAAAAGTAACCTCTATTTTTTCTTATATGATGTTTGTATGAGAATGGGCAAATTATTATTCTAAACAAAACTTGAACAACACATGTAAATCACTAGTCATGATTCTAGTAATCTCCATATTATTATGGGCATATGCCAATTTTGTAGCATTCTCAGAGGGATCAATCAATTCAACTTCACGAGTTCTAGTACCTCCATCAAGAATTTATAGACATCCTGCAACTATCCATTCCTGAGTACCATAATATTTAAATCATACACTCTAGAATTCATTTATGATTCCTATATGAGAATGGGCATTTTCCCATTCTATACAAGATAAAATGTAACCCCTATGTGGATCAACTATATTGCACGTCATGTCTAGTGGACGACCTCATCACTCATCCTAACTCAATCTGATACAGCCAATACGTGTCAATATTGAACTTTTCACAACGTTAATACGTTTGTACATCCATTTACGAGTTTAAATATGTCAACCTCTATTCCTTTCTCTATATTTCATGTCATAAGATTGGGCATATGCCCATTTCGGTAGATATCAAGTTTAAATTATTAAGCATTTGAATCTTAACTATATCTATCACAAACCACCAGAATCGCCAGCTGCCCATTGGCTCATATCACCAGCGAATGTAACCTATCATTCCTACCTTTTATGTTAACTTTATGATCAGTTTTTCATTAATGGTCTGCTGCTCATGCTATCATATCAAGCCTATTGTAGACTAATATTTTGCTAAGCATGGATCAATTTGCATAGAACTGGAAATTGGTGGCCCATCCCATGAAATCACCAACGTCCATTCCGATGCCAGATAGTTCGAATACATGCTTTTACTTGAAACAATACAATATCTTGCCTGATCTGACTTTGTGCATCCAATTACATCATGCTCATTTAGAATGATAATTAAACTAGAGACACATAGATTATGGGTTCACTTAGCTAAATCTAGATACAAAGTAGTCCAGAGGACTGATTAAATTCAACATAATTTGAGTAAGCATACTCAGGTCCATGTCCGAACTATGCATTGGGCTGCATTTGAAGCTCCCACTAACCATAGACTTGCCGATTTGCATGCTTGAGTTTAGTATCCATTGGGTCTATAATGACTATATTCCTCTCTTATCTATATTCCATCTATTTTGTATCATATTTTCATCTTGTCATTCTCATTTATCTTGTTAAAGAGTTATGATCATAACATCATTTACATATTTTTATCCACTTAATTGTTTAAACATTGAGCTGACATCCTTTGAATGGATATCTTTTCCATTCTCATATTCTTGGAATCAGCCTTATGCCGAGCAATTGTATATTGCCACTATATCCATATTTCTAATCATATCTTGTGAAGTGTATTTGATCACAAGTTTCCTTGCAAGAAAGGATTTATATTCGGACATATTTTTATAATAGCGCAACATCAAGCATTGTCAAGTCTAACATCTACAGGTATCGACTAAACATCCGTGTCTTCTGAGGTCGGTATATTTGCTATTTTCTTGATTAGATAATTCAAGTTGAACAAGTAGTAATTTATTTTCTTCCTCTATTTTAGCATGCCTGGTGGGACATTGAGCGTCCTACACTTTCTATTGTTGCCCAGATTCAGTCTCACCCCGTTTGTCATTGAAATTCTTTCAGTTTGTGGGCTCATTTCATCTGTCTCAATAGTCTGCCAGCGATATTGGTGCATACCGCCAATGACTCGGGTTAATCAACAGTTGGTTGCAATCAATCAGCAAAATATCCTTAGTGGAGGATACTTTTTAATACTTCTACAATTTGTTTTCCGTTCCTCTATAAATGTTTTTTTTAATGTGTAACTTGGTTTTACAGGTCAGTTGTTGTTGGTGCTCAATTTGATCTTGCTCCGTTTGTTTTAAAATTTCCACAATCAGGTTTTGTTGGTCCCTGTCATTTTCTGTCTCCTTGAATGGATGCATACAAGTTTTATCTTTACCAGGTTGTTATTGTAAATGCTTTCTCAGATGGATCATGTTGGATTCCTGTTGAGCCACGACATTGTTTGCAAATTCTTTGTCCTTGAAGAAAAATTCAATTCTGGGCTGCGTATGGTGATTTCCTTCTGCATTTTACGGTTTGACAGGTGTCTTTTTCCCTGTCAATTTCATATCTAAACATCTGTGGGAACATGTGGTCCTTTCTAATTGTATGCGGATCTGCAGGGCATTTTTAAAACTCTAAGGCCTGCTTCAACTCAAGTCTTGGACAAGTGGAAGGTCCTATGCGCTCATCTAAAAATTTGCCTCTTGGTTTGACCTTTGGAGTTGCTCCAAGGAGACACATGGAGGTTTTCGTTGGCCCTTGCCAAGTCTTAGACAATTTTTTCATGCATCTGGCCAGTATACTTTTGGCAGACCATCGAAACATGGAGGGCTAGTGCACTCATTTGAGGATCCTGCCTTTGAGTCCTACCTTAGCAATTACACCAAGAGAGACACGTGGAGGCTTCCATCTAGCTCCTACTCTATACTTAAACTTTTCAAAGCAACTTTCATAAGGCCTAGGACACATGGAGGGACCACGCACTATTTAGGGTACTTGACTCCTAATACTTTACTTTTGAAGATGTTCGCTATGGATGATACATGGAAGGCTTCCGCTCACTCTTCCCTTTGCTTGGAATTTTTCAAATGGCCGAGGAAACTTGTCTTAGACCCTAGACACATGGTGGCACTTCTGTTCATCTGGTTCCAAAATTATTTCAACAACTGTGCCGGGTTGAGACACATGATGAGCCCACGCTTGTTTAGGGTCTCCACTTTTAAGGGACCATATCAAAAGTGCCCCAGTGAGACACGTGGAGGCTTCCACTAGCTCCTTTTATACTGGGACTTTTCAAAGAGACCAAAAGGTAATTTTCTTGGGCCCATGGTCACATGGAAGGCCCGCGCTTGTTTGGAAACTTACCTCATATACTTCATTCTTTGCAATTGCACTAAGGAAACACGTGTACAACTCTAATCTAAAGTTGAGAAAGGGGCATAATCAATGGTTATCTATGCATTGCGTCTAATTTTGCTACCTTTTTTACTCCAAGACTCCTGGAGATGCACGAATACGCATTGTTTTTCATCATTTTTTGATGAAATTCCTTGTCATTTCTCTGTTTATAAAGTGGAATTGAATGGATTTAGAACTTAATTTGCGAGTCCAAGGATTGTTAAGGTCGATATTTTGAAATTAGAATTGCTTAGGCACTTGCAAAAATAGGAATTACCAGAGAAGCTGGATGCGGGACAAAGTTGTAGAGGAAATAAAAGGAAAAGGATGAAATGATGAAAGTTATAGGCGCAAAAGATGAAAAAGGTGTTGCCTCGAGAGCAAAAAGGATTACCTGTCATATCCAGCTGTGCAGAGCCTCCAGAAAATGATTAAAAAGGGGATTTCTCGCATGAAAGAATCAAAATGATTAGAAGGATTGCTAAAAATTTGTGGCATGGCATCCTAGTCATTAGTGGAGGGCCCAAGAAACATGATAAGTTCAAAATTGGTCCACCTAGCAGCTTCTATATCTGAATTTGTTAAATGTCATTGTCTAAAACAAATTGGTAACAAGAAAACGTCCCTCGAATATTCTTCTCTTTTGGGGGCAAAATTTGAGTGAGTGAAATGTATAAATACAATGAGAATGCTCTTGCAAATGGTCGAGGGTTGAATTCTTAAGAGAAAAATTGAGAAAGTCATCTTCCTGAGAGACTAATCTGAGATACCTAGTTAGTTCTTTCTGTGTTAGATTTTCTATCGTGTCAAGTTGGTTGCAAATGTATAGCCATTGACGAGCACTGAGATTGCTCTAGAAGCTTTCCCCTACTGATAAATCTAAGCAATTTTGAAATTAATTTGTGTTCAATCTCTAGCAATTTGTGTTTGCTTTGTTTCCGAATGTCTGCAAATAGTTTCTTTCATTCCTATTGCAATCTTACATTAAAATATTTGTGAAATCACATAGGATTTCATCCCTTTGACAATTTAGTGGCATTTGCAATTTGATCTCAAGAAGAGCCTTCATCTTGTGATGAGATAAACAAATTTAAAACCACTCCACTATCATTTGTTGATAAAGATTGTCTGTAAGTCTTCAGGTGTACCTTAGGCATGATTGATCAGATATTTTGGTGTTTAATTGAGTCTTCTAACTCAAGCCTTCGTGCTAGATTCTCAAAGACTATGTAAAATCATGTTGATTTGAGCCTCCATTGAAGCACACCTTCTAGTTAAAGGAACGTCTTAACTATTCTGAAGCTTTCTATTGTTGAATTGTCCATTATTGTGAAGTTTCTCAGAGATATGCTATAATCAACTTTATCCTGCTTAATCTCCCACCCAAATCATTCAAAAATCATGAATCCATCCTAAACTACCCCTATTTTCCCTGTATATCCACAAAGGAACAAAATCTATTCACTAAAATATGCAGAACAATCAGGATTTCTTAATGTCTTTAGTAACCTTATCCTTGTGTTGAAAGTATCTCCATCTTTTAGAAGTAACAACTCTTAAGATTCAAATTATGGAGTTTTGATCGTATTTTCCCAAGGATTTCTTCATAAAATTTGTGCAAAAGAAGGATATATCCATCTCCTTCATCAAACAGAGGTTACACTAAGGGTCCTCTCACCCTAGTCGAAAAGGCACGACCTAAAGTAGTGAGGACAGGTCAAATCCTCTTGAAGGTGTTATCCATCTCTCCACAAATCTGAGTGACAAAGGGTCGGTTAGATCTCATCCCTAGCTACAAAACGACACACACTATGATCTATCTCTCTCTTAGCTCCATTTTGAATCTGTGATGTTGCTCAGCTTGAAAGGGAGAACAAATTTGGATGCCAACACTTTCTATACAAAATAAAAATGTAACACTTATTCTTCCTCTATATTGCCTTTATGAGAATAGGCATATGCCCATTCTAAACAATCTCATACAAGAAACACATGGTTTATTATCATTCTAGATCAATGTTGGGCATTTAGTAAAACGGGATAATTAAAAGGTATTAACTATTAAAATCATATTCATTATGATTATTCTAAGTAAATTTGTTATATATATAAGAATCCAATAATAACATGGATTACAAGTTATGATCAAACTTGACCCAATGGATTCCAAATGATTATTACACTTGACACAATGATATGGGGTTGGGTTGGTGTTCCCAATATTTATCTTGTTTACCTTCGATGAACCATATAGTTGTGTTCATTCACATATTAAGGTTTTAAGTATTATTGTGAACCAATGCTAGGCATTTTGTAAAACAAGAATAATGTATGAAATCTTCCTCTATATTGTTTGTAAGTGAATGTTAAGAATGGT
Organism: Taxus chinensis; assembly: GCA_019776745.2. Lineage (NCBI taxonomy): Eukaryota > Viridiplantae > Streptophyta > Pinopsida > Cupressales > Taxaceae > Taxus > Taxus chinensis. The sequence continues at coordinate 150,885,841 of CM034153.1, read as the reverse complement.
AAAATGCCCGTTATATACAAAATAAAAATATTACCCTATATTGTTCCTCTATATGGGCTGTATGAGAATGGGAAACTGTGCATTCTCATATTCATTATTGTATGGAAATAACAAAAAAATGCTTGACCATTTAGGTATATAAACTCATTTATTTAGATTTATGTAAATGTTTAAGTTGAATATTGCATGAATTATCATAAAGTAAACATAGAATAAGAATAGAGGTTAAATTTTTATTTTGTATAAAATGGGTTACTTCCCATTCTCATATTCTTAATAGAATTATGAGGGCAGTGATATATTGTCGTTATAAAAAATAACATCTATTCTTCCTCTATGTTGTGAATATGAGGGTAGCTGTGAGCATCATGTATATATCAATATATTGATATATTATGCAGCTACAAGTCTAATAACCGTCCGATAGCTGTGCATATCCCATTTATATAATTTTCCTATACAACTAAGGTTTCTCAATTCCTCAAGACTAAAATAAAAAATTGACGACAATCCAATTATAACATGGATTCTGAATGACAAGAAAATAAAGAAAAATTCAACCAAAAAAACAAAATAGTTTTAAATTATTAAATTCACTATGGAAGGGAGAAGAGATGGGAATCTGTCTATTCTAGGCATTCTCCTCGACAAATATGAGAATAGGTAGAAGCCCATTCTCACACAGTTAATATAGATGCAGAATAGAGGTAACGAATATGAGTAATGCGCATTCTAATGATTAATATAGAGGCACATAGAGTAACGAATATGAGAATGGGTAGATGCACATTCTTACACAGTCAATATAGAGGCAAAATAGAGGTAATAAATATTAGAATAGGCAGATGCCCATTCTCACAAAGTTAATATAGAGGTAGAATAGAGGTAACAGATAAGAGAATGGGAAGATATCCATTCTCACAAAGTCAATATAGAGGTAGAATAGAGGTAACAAATAAGAGAATGGGTAGATGCCCATTATCATAATAGTTTGATATAAAGGAAGAATAGAGGTAATTGATATATGAGAATGGGTAGATGCCCATTCTCACATAGTTAATATAGAGGAAGAAATAGTGGTAACAAATATGAAATAGAGGTAACAAAATATGAGAATGGATCATATGTCCATTCTAGACAATTAATATAGAGGCAGAATATGAGAGGTAAAAAATATTATGAGGAATGGGAAAGATGCCCATTCTCACAAAGTTAGATATATAGGTAGAATATAGGTAATGAATATATGAGAATGGGTAGATACCCATTCTCACATAGTTAATATAGAGGCATAAATAGAGGTAAATAATATGAGAATGGGCAGATGTCCATTCTTAGACAAATTAATATAGAGAAGAATAAAGGTAATGAATAATGAGAATGGGAAGATGCCCATTCTCACACATTTAATATAGTAGACATAATATAGGTAAATAATAATGAGAATGGGCAAATGTCCATTCTCACACAGTTAATATAGAGGCAGAATAGAGGTAACAATATGAGAATGGGAATATGCCCATTCTCACATAATTAATATAGAGGACAATTAATATAGAGGAGGTCCAGAATATAGAGGAAAATATATTATGAGAATGGGCATATGCCCATTCTCACAATAGTTAATATAGAGGGATAATAGAGGTAACAAATATGAGAATGGGAAGATGCCTAATTCTTTAGACAAATTAATATAGAGGCAAAATAAAGGTAATGATTCTTGCATATGAGAATAGGTAAGATATCCCATTCTCACATAGTTAATATAGAGGAAGAATAGAGGTAATATGAGAGGAAGATTCCTAATCTTATCATGTAAATAATACTATGAATAGAGTTTGCGATAGGTAATATCCTTGTAAAATTTATATACATAAAGAGTAATATGTATTTTTCATTATTCTAGTACCTCTATAAACATTTAATGCGTCTAAATCAATGAATTCATTGTGAAAAAGTGTATAACATTAAAAATAAGATACATCTTAATAGTTAGCTTTATTATTTTTCATTTTAATACCTTTTATAGAATTATTTTAATTTTCAAACTTATTTGAATGTTCTATAACACCAATGAAAACAAAGATCATTCCATTCTATAGAAAATAAAAATGTAACCTTTTGTATTGATATATATGTAGTTAGAAGAATTACAACATATTTTCAACGTATTTGAAATCGATAATAGGAATAAACATAATCATTTTTGTTTTTATATAGGTCTAATAATTAATTTGGAATAGTGATAAGATGAAACTTGTTAGTTCTACTAAACTAACCTTGTTAACTATTTTACAAATTATAGAAAAAGAAAATTATTTGTGGTGAATGAGAAAGGATTTGGATGGATTGGATACAGAGATTAGGGTGATTTGGAAGTTCAACATAAGATGCTTTTAGCAAGTAAGTTTTGTTTTAAATAGGCCCCTTTTTTGGAGAAAAATGGGAAATTAAAAGATTCAGTTTCTAATAAATTGTTTCCATGATTGCCACTTATAGAGATAGACAAAAACATAACTCAGTTTCAAAAATAGTTACAGAGATAGAGACAGAAAGTGACAGTACTGGATTTTATAAAAACATATTTTGAGCACCATATCACAAGTATTTATTCTAGTCATTATCTCATTACAACTGTAACAATATTGATTTTTGTATTTTTTTCCTATTAAGTTTAAGCATGGAAGGTAAAAACATGTTTGTTACTATTTTTCAATAAAAATGTTTGGCTTATGTTTATGTGTTGGTAAATTTAAACATGGAAAGAAAAAATGTTTCATTTCTATTTAAAATAAAAGTATTGTTTTATGCATTTTTGGGCATTATAAGTAAAAAAAATAACAAACGAGATATAGGAAATACTTGGATAACCTCATTTACAACTGATGTACCCCGCATGAGAAAACTGTGAAAAAAATGTGGAATATACTTTTATACTATTATATCTTCGTCTTTCTCCTGCTAAATATATGAATCTTCGTTTTTTCCTACTAAATCTCTTAACGAAAAATACTTGACCATAAAATTTCTAGCTTATGTTTGTTTGATGTTAAATTTAAACATGAAAACAACAAAAATATTTCATTTCTATTTAAAATAAAAGATATGGTTTATGCATTTTTGGGCATTAGAAGTAAACAAAATAACAAACAAGATAGGAAAAAACTTGAATAGCCTCCTCTGCAACTGATGTATTTTGTGTGATATATCTATGAAAAATATGTGGAATATACTTCTTTGCAGTTATATCTTCATCTTTCTCCTACCAAATCTTTATATCTTCATCTTTCTTGTTCTAAATCTCTAAATGAAAAATAATTCACGTAAGAGAGGAAAAAAATGAAATTTGAACCATTCACAACCAATATTTTTATAATGTACACAACCATTAACAATTGCCGCCCAAAAATAGAGTGTGGAAATTTTAAAATTTGAAACAATCCTCCCATGATAAATGTGTCGCATCTACAAAACGTTAAATTTGAAAACCTTGTCATGAAAAATGTATTTATTACTTCCGTACTAAGTACTTGACAGATAAAAACATGAATTTCTAAAATTTTCAAAATCATGCCACCAAAAATAAATACAAACTAAAAAATTTAATCTTTATATAATTAAAGCTCAATTTAATAACTATACTGCAAATTTAATATTTATAAAATTAGAAATAAAAGGATTTCAATTCAATTTAAATTTTTAATATTAATAAGATAGATGACAATAATGATATTAGTAATAATTAATAATATTTAATTACAAGTAATAATATCCTATCAAATAATATCACTATTAAATTACTAATAAATTTCAAATAATATTTATTAATAAAAACTAATAATATCTAATACTAATAAAATATATATAATAAAAAATTAAATAATTAATAACATTATTTAATAATAGTAATAATTAATAAAAAGAAATAATATCCTATCAAATAATATTACTTGTAAAATTTCAAATAAGATTACTAATGATAAAATAGTAATGAATAATGTATTCCAGAAAACATAAAAAGTAATTTAAATAATTAATTGAAACTTGGGTTAGAGCGGTAATAAGATGCAATCAAGAATAACATCTACGTATTTATCAAAAATAATTATAATACTAGTAAATTTAAATAAGATGGATTACTGATAAAATCAATTAATATTGACTTGATGGTAATAATGATTAAGTAATATTAAGTTAGATCATAATAAGATCCTATTCGTCAATTTAATTAAATTTCAAATAATATTATTAGAATGAAATACTATGTTAATTATATTATATGGTAAATTTTTGAAGGGATAGGTGTTACTTAACAATAATCCAGTTAATTAACCTAATAATTTAATAAATTCTAGGTATAATATTACTAGTAAACTGGAAATAAAGATTAAAAATCTCAAAATAGGTAAAATATGCAACCATTGAACATAAATGTTGAATTAGAATGGGCATTACCTATTTTAAAGAATGATACTCAGACATCTAGAGATGGAAAAGCATCCTATTAATCTCTGGCGAATTCAGATTTAATGAGAATCGACATGCCCATTCCAAATGTAAAAAATGCTTGATATCACCTCATATCAGCTAATATTTGAATAGTGAAATCTAAATATGAGAATCGGAACAAGCTGCCCATTCTATACAACATGAGATTGTAGCAAATATTCTTCTCAAAAAAAAATCATTTCCATATTTTAATTTAATTATGATATAGGTTAACAATATATATTAGTATCCATTATTTATGCAAGTTCATATTGAGATGAGGACAAATATACTATTAAATCCATTCAAATATGAGAGGCATCTTCCATTTATAAATAACAAATATGAGAATGGGACAGATCCTAATATTATCAATACTGAATATAAGACAAAATAGAGTTAATTTCATATTTTTTGGAATATATTATCAAATGTTGAATATAAAGGTGATGAAATATATGAGAATGTAAAATTTTCTTCAAACAATTAATATAGAGGCAAAATAAAGCTGAACTTATATGAGAATGGATATATGCCCATTATTACAATGGTTAATATAGATGTCCATTCTCATACAAGGGAAAAAATAAGAATGGGAATAGCCCATTCTCATACTAGTTAATATGTAGACAAGGGTATGGAGGTAATAAATATGAAAGGAAGATGCTCATTCTCATACAAGTTAATATAGAGGACAAATTAATGCAAGGTAGAAATATGAGAATGGTGACAGATGAAATTCTCAAGTTAAATAGAATCTTTCACTAAAGTTATATAGAGGTAATGAATATAAAGGAATAATATGGTTAATATTAAGACTAGATAGCCAATTAATAAAGATAATAATATAGAAATAGATACAATTATTAGGTTAAATAGAGTTAATAAAGGCATACATATGAGATAATGTGAATAATTCGGCCAATATGAAGAATGGGTAGATACCTATCTCATACATGGATAATATAGGTGGAAAAGAGGTAAATGTAATATGAGATAAATATGCCCATTTTCCTACCTTTATATTAACTTGTATGAGAATGGGCAAAACATACACATCCTCATATTTGTTCAACTATTTTGTCTCAATATTGAGTGTATGAAGAATGGGCACCTTCCATTCTCATATAGTTAACTTAAAGCAATTATTTGTCTATACAAATGATATGACATAATGTCCATTATTTCCCATTCTCTATTCCTAATACCTATGAGAATGGATAGAATGGGCATATGCCCATTTTCATACAATTAATATGAGGATGAAATTTTTAATGCCCTGAATGAAAAGGATGCATCTCTATTCCTCAAGGAAATTTATGATTGGTGAAACTATGAGAATGATTAGAATGGGCAGATTCCCATTCTTTTAATTAATAATAGAGGAAAATATGTTGGTATATGAAAATGATCAAAACATAAACTCTATTCCTTCTCTATATTTTCCTTTATGAGAATGATTAGAATACATATTTTTCTCATACGATTAATATGGAGGAATAATATGAGTATTTAAATGCCCATAATGCAAAACTGAATAGTCAAGGAATGGCTGCCCATTCTCACAAATTTATGAGAATGGTAGCTGCCCGTAATAAACATGATAATATTATTTTCCCTATATTTTCCTTTACTATGATTTTTCTTTAATATAGATAATGATTAGAATAGGCATATTTTGAAGGGATCATTCTCACATAGAGATAAGATAAAAAAATAGAGGTTACAAGGAATATAGAACTTGGCAAAAGATGAAACAAATATGATAATGGGCAGATACCCATTCTCAATATGCCTGTCAATAATAAGAAAGGCAAAATAGAGGAAATATAATATTAGAATGGGAAGACCTACCATTAAACCTAGCTATGTTACTATATAGAGGTGAGGCTCATATTATGTAGAGAATAAGAAAATGCCCATTCTCAATGGTTAATTTATGCCCATTCTAACTTCCTCTATGTTGCTATGTAGAATATGATAAAATAAACTCTGGTGGACATTATTAATATAGATTTGCTAACTAATAATTTGAATTTTGAATATTCCCATTCTCACACAGTTAATATAGTGAGAGCAAAATAGAGGTACCAAAATGATATAGCCAAACCCATGGGGGACAGTAATTCCTCATAAGATCAAAATATAGGTTATCCTTAACTGATTAGAATGGGCCTTTCTTGCCCATTCCTCGAGACAGTTAACATAAGTTGATATTTTCTGGACGAAAATACTTCCACCAAGGCATTTTCAATTTAATATATTTCCTAACATATAAAGGTAAAATAAGAATGAGAATATGCCCATTCTCACAAAGTTAATATAGAGGCAGAATAGAGTGTCTATATGAAGAATGGGTAAAATATATCTAAATTTATTCCAAATCAATCCTTACATTAAGATATATAATAGAGGTAACAAATATTATGAGAATGGGCATATGCCCATTTCTCATATCCAGTTAATAAGCATAGGTGGATCAAAGGACTCAAATCATATTTATTTCCTCTATGGCTTTTCCAAATACATGAGAATCTGAAGGGCATATGTCCTCATTCTCATACAATTAATATAGAGGAAGAATAGGGTTGGTATATGACTATATGAGAATGGGCATCTGGAATTCTCAAATATTAAGTATGAAGGGCAGATGCCCATAATAGAACCAATTCATGAAGAATGAATAAATGGAATCCAAATTTTCAAGGAAATATATCTCCTTATGATATAGAACTATAAAAATGAAACCTCTATTACAAATGTGAGTAGATGGATAAATTTTACGTTTCCTTCAATGAGGGGACACCGTTGTTCAGAAATACATTGTTAATATAGAAAATAATAAACCATAAACTCTATTCTTTCTCTATATTTTCCTTTATGAGAATGGTTAGAATAGTCATATGCCCATTCTCAACAATTAATATGGAGGAATTTTAATAGGAGGTACACCCATATTATAGAGGGAATAGGAAAGATTAGAAATGCTTTAGCAAGTTCTCATATAGCCCCAACCACTCCCCTCTTAATATAGCTGCTTCCCTATCCACCAAGGAAATAATTTGACATCCTAAACTATTTGCTAAAGTAAAAATGTGACACCATCAAAACCTTCATTCTTCACATGTAGTTTTCATATATTCGAAACTAATAGAACGAATGAGGCTGCAGGGGACAAAACTGCATGAATAATGATAATGGACCAAAGGCCCCATGATCCAACAGTTCTCATACAGTTGGTATAGACCAGACTACATAATACAGAGGTAAATGGTCATTTGATACCGTATAGTTAAATGGAAAGAATAGAGGCTACATTGTTAGGGTTACATAGAAAGGGAGCCTTCTTGTGTATACCTCGACAACATTATTAGAATGGGAAAATTAACTAATTTAGCCAATATGTTGATTTAGAGGTATTTGACTTAAATTTATGAATGGTAAACTAATAGTAAACATATCCATTCTTATTCTTCCTCTATGTTGCATATAGAAGAAAATGATAAGAATTATATACTCTATTATTTTGCATATAGGTTCCCTTCAAATATAGATTGTGCCAAATAGAAGTAGCAAATATGAGAATAGGAAGATTCCCATTCTCATACGAATAATATAGATAAATAATAGAGGCAACATTGATGAAATGGGAAAATGATTCTCAAATAGTTAAGGTATTAATGTAGAATCCTAAGGAAACAAAATTAATGAGAATGGGCAGATGACCTATTCTTAGATAGTTAATATAGAGGTGTAATAGAGGTAACCTGAAATGATAAAAGAAACTCCATTCCTCATACAATTAATATAGAGTCAAAATATAGGTAATGATTAAGAAATGGGTGAGATCTAAAAATTCTCATATAGTTAAATGTAGAGAAAATATAGGTTCAAATATGAAAATGGGAAGTCCCATGTCTGATAAATTAGCTATAGACTGCTAATTCTAAAAATTGATATGAGAATGGGAAGATGTCCATTATCACATAGAATGGATTAGAGGAAATGAATATGAGAATAGGTATAAAACATCCTCACATTGTTAATATATCTAGGAATAATAAAGGTAACAAGTTGTAGAATGGCAAGATGTCAATTCTTAGACAGTTAATATAGAGGTAGAATAGAGGTATCCCTAAAATGACATAGGGAAATATGATTTATCTAACACAGATAATCTTTGTTGATGCAAAAGTTAAGGAACTAAGCTATAAAAATTGGAATCCCTGGAATGCATAGGAAAATATAGATTTAAATTTTTTTATCCTGTTGGGCATTTCCTAGTGATCTCCTAATATTCTCAAAATGGGCAGATGGACATTCATAGAACCAATATGAAGAATGAATAAAGTGAATCTGTTCAAGGAAATTATGATCTCTAAAAATGGTGAAATGCATAATGCAAAGTAAAAATGTAATCTCTATTATTCCTCTATATTAAATGTATGAGAATGGGAATATGCGCATGACCTTGTTACCCCCTCTTGGTTAAAGGTACAGATTATGAAGCATGAAAAAATGATCATGGAACTGAGAAAGGACGTGGAATGCAATTATACAAAGAAGGTATACTAAATGAAAAAAAATAGGCTTTTGAATAGCATTCATTTGTTGAGGCATTAGCTAGGACCGCTAAAGGATTATTTGGAGGAGTTTATTGGGCATCCCTATTAACATAGAAAATTTATGATTTGTCCAACAAGGCCTTTTAAATTTCATTGAAATTAGCTAGTTAAACAAGCTAACCTCTAAAAATTCATCCTGGGATGCATAGGAAAGGTATGATTAAGGATAATAAACTTGTTGCTTCCATCATCGATATAGACGACCTCTCCCAAATCACTTCCCTTAATCTGTTAAATGCTCTGAAGGAGGTCAAAAAATGTTTCAACAAGGTGCTCAAGTGAATGTGCTCTAAGCTCTAAAAATTACATAGTTGTAGTGGTGTTGTAGTGTTGTTTTCTCGCTTCATTCTGGCAGGTTGCTCCATGCTTTTGTTTTTCACTTCTTATTTTGGCTTTTAGGCATTTTTATCTGGAGTGTGGTCACCACTTGTCAAAAAACCACTTATTTAATTATTTTTATCTGGTTTGTGAACCTTCTTTTGTTGGGGTATATTCCTTCCCTAAAAACCATTTACCAATAATAAAAAACCATATTTTGTCGTTATATTGTCTCTATATTAACTGTATGAGAATGGGCATCATAATATGTCCATTCAAAATATGTACATACGAAAATAGTGCCTCATCCATTCTATATTGAAACATACATAAAGTAATTAACCTCTATGGCTGTATGATAATGGGCATCTTCCCATTCTAAATATTTGCATACATGTATTTTCCTCATTTTACTTACATGTTGCTTTTATAAGAATGGATAGAATGGGTAGTTTTTGAGATACATTTTTTCATTAAAAAAATTGTAACATAAAAAGTGGCTCTTCCTGCAACTACCCTTTACAAAGAAGTTTCATTTATTGATGGTGATAAAGATTGGTAAATAAGGGGTGAGGAATGGTTTATTAAAGTTCACAATTGTGACAATTATTATAATGATCTGTGGTTTTTTCATTCTTTATCATATGAAAATGTACCAATTGGTATTCTTTTCAACATAAAGTGTATATCAAATACTATTTTATATATTCAAGTGGAACAAATAGACAACAAAAAAGGAACCTACTCAATACTTAAAATGGAGTTACAAGTTTCTCTATATAAAAAAATGGCATGGAACAATCTGTAAAAAAACACAACAATTCCTATTATAGTTATGGGTGTAAAATAGAACCATATATTGAAGGCCTCAGGACAAGACGAGTGTATAAAACAGTCAAAATATATTTTTTGAAATTATAAGTACATACAAAAAATATTATTAGTATGCATTTACTTCATCTATTTCCCACTGTTTGAATATGCGTAAGGAATTGGGAAGTAAAAAATTGCATTCCAAAATATTTACAAGGGTGAGAAGATAAAATTTTTCTATGATGGAAAAAGATACTTCATTGTCACACTTCCAAGAGCTCACGTGATGTGTGAAAGAAAAATATTTGTTAAAGTTAGCGCAAACTAAATTTAAAAAAATCTACAATACCTGAGGAGATTCAACTTTTTTTATTTAATGATTTTTTTTTCAAAATTGATATTGGTTGTTACCATCAAGCTCCTCCAAATTACCAATACTGATCTCTCGATTTAGCTGGTGTTAGTATCATTATTAGCTCTATGTTATGAAACCTTGTGCCTCTTCAATGGGATGTAATATTGCTTCCCTTGAAAAAATCACTAGTGATATTTTCAACATGGATTTTTAACATGAAATACATCATAACGAGAATCAATTTTACATTATTAATGGGCATCATACCATTTCAGCTCATAAAATATCCTTGCAAATTCTTATTTTGTTTACGTTCATGATAGAATGAAACAAAGGGTTTACTCGTATTCTATCTTCCAAGAGCAACATCATAACAAATAATTAGCATTTGCAAACAATAAAATATGGTGAACAAAACATGGGTTCAAACACTATTTATTGACCAATTGTACAAACCCAAGCCAAGGGGGATCCTTGAAAAGATACCACACTGTGTCGGTTTTGGCCATGAAAATACAAAAAGTTGGAAGGTAATTATATTTTGTACTAAATTTTATTGCACATAGAAATGAGCTAAATAAAAAGTGTAAATTTTCTCGTATAACATGTTATACTAATAAAAATTATTTCCATGTTCACATAAAAAAATTTGAAAGGAAAATTTAATTTATTTTTTAGAAAATTTTTTTATAGAGTTTGAGCGATAAGATTTCATTTCTTCTTCTTCTAGATGAAATTTGGGACAAGTGGGTGTTAATATTTAATTTGCACGCTAATGGTGGGTTGGTTTACTACCCTAAAAAATATAATGACCCTAATTTCAAGCCTAATTCATTAGGATTGGTTACAACAATACTTTTTAGAGGCACAAAAGGTATGAGACATGAAAAATTAGATGTCCTTGTTGATAAATGTATATGTGGTGATGTTTGTTTCAAAATTGAACCTGGTGTAAAGGAAATAGCTCTAGATGAATATTTCAAAAGAGTAAAGGAGAATAGAGCCAGAAGAGAAAAGGTTATATCTTATATGCAGAAAAGAGTTCCAGAACAAGTTTCTCTTATGGGATGCAATGCATATAATGTGGTTGATAAATTTGACATGCATGAGACTCATTTTTCTCAACTCTGTCAAGAGCTTAGAGATTAGAGATAAAAAAGTAAATATACTCAATTAGGGAAAGGAATTTAAGAAAATGCATAAAATTATTCAAATAATGATATTGATCTCCTTGAATTATATGTATCTTCCATTAATACAAATTCTCAACCAAGAAAGAAAGATACATATGTATTTACATGTCAATGTTCTTATCCTTTTTTTGACGAGTAGAACATTGAAAGGTTTGGAGTATCATCTTCCTCCATTCATTATAGAATTTGTAAATGTTCATTTATGTAATGTTGTGATTACTATCTCACAAAAATATATTATAGATAATCTAACAATAATTAGGTCAAGTAAAATGAAATGTGTTTGCATCTGTATATTACCAGCATTACAAGCTTAATTTTTCATACTACTATAAACACGTACATGAAGAGAGCAAAACAAAATGCAAAAATTTCAAAAGGGTGCTATAGAATTATGAATGTAGAAGGTGTGTTTTAGGGGATGTCATTAATTTTTAGTATTTACGATGTTCATGGTTCACCTAATTTAGATGATGAAGATGTGGAAGTTGAACTATATTGGTAACATGCGGAGCCCTTGGATATTATCAAACCAAATTCTATTGGATTTTTCATTCTTGAACATCCGTTCAAATATGAGAGATGTTTGCATTTTCAAGAGCACATGACTGAGATATGAAACAGTGATTCATCCCCTGTTTTAATATTATATGGTGGGGTGAATGCAATAAAGGAAGCACATAATATAAAGAGGACCTCACTTATCTATATAGTGGATAATCCTAAGCAGGAGATCATGCTTCAACTATATTATAAATATCTAACTACACCTCTAAGTTATTAGCCTCTATGATTTTTGTGTTCTTTATATATTATCCTCTTTAATGTAATTGAGAATAGAAAACTACATGTTTTTAATTTTTTGTACTTTATATACAAATCTAACCATCACATTAAAAAATTAGTTTTAAATATTTATATAAATGTTTGAGTTGAATATTTCGTTTATTCCTCCTTTTAAGAAAATATAAAGAAATTACACAAGCTATAATTTTTATGAGAATGAGAATGGGAATATGTCCATGCTAAGAATATTATCTATACAAGAGTGAGTGTCTTCCCAATCCAGGAATATTTGTAATGAGTAGATTCTCATTCTATACAAAGTAAAAAAGTAACATCTATGTTTCCTTCATATTAAATGTATGAGAATGGACAAATTCTCATTCTGACCTTTCTCATAAAAGAAAAGATAGAGAAAAAATATAAAACTTTAACCACTATACATTCTCTTTATTTTCTATTGATAGTTTTAATAATGGACTTATGCTCGTTCTCATACAGTAAATATGGGGAAAAAGTAGAGATTATATTTTTACTATACATATAATAAATAAGTGGACTCTCCCCTTTTCCAAATATTCTCTAAATGGGAAGATGTGCATTTTCAATAATTATGAAACCTCCATTATTTAATTGAGAATGGAAAAGTTTTCATTTAAAAAATAATAATTTACAATCTAAGTATCTATGTTCCATGGCAGAAACTATTGAACCACTCTGAACATATGTGAGCGGAGAAAAAAGTACAAGCTATGAGATTAATCAATTAGAGGTGGGTATTATTCTTGACCATAACATGATGCCATCCAACTAGAAAGATACTCGTCAACAAAACATATAACTGATGGTAATTAATACTAAAGCTACATCAAACCATACATTATCAATTCTAACTATTGGCTCACAAATAGGTATCAAGTACTATTTATGAAATAATAAAATGTTCATTAATTTTCAATGTTGGTTAAAATAAATTTTTAAATATGTATTAATTCTAATTATTATATGCAGATACAACTAGAGACAATCTATAATCAATATCTAAATATGTAAAAATATAGGTTAAAAATATTGTGAAATACTCTTATTGTATTCTAAATAAATATAAGGTAATAATGAAGTCTCAATATTTTTTTTTTGCAGTTCCTCCGAAGAAACATTTTATTTTTATTTAACTAGAGTGATTTTTTAGTTCAAAAGAAAACTTCTAAAAATTTAAATACATTTCAATTGAACAAGAAAATTAAACCAAGAAGCTATGTTGTCCATTTTCTAACAGCTGCATCTTCACAATTTCAAATATCATTTTTGTTTGCATTTAATACATATGTCAATGTAGAGAAAACTACAATGATACTACTATAAATAGTTAAAGTGGAGAATCATCCATTATTTTTTTGGGGTACTAATCACTGCAAAAAAAAGATGAAATATTTATTAAAAATTTGCAAACAATTTGGAAAACATCAGAAATTCCTTACAATTGTGAAACTACTATTGTAGTCAATATAATCAGCAAAGGAGTTTCTAGATAATTTTTCTGTTGTCTCCAAAGGTTTCTTCTAACAAATAATTTGAAATTAATAAATGGCTCATGTCAATGTTGTTTATAGAAATCTCCTTGATAAGGGATGTAGACGATGTTAGACAAGTCTTAAAGTAATGTAATATGTTTTAGAAAACATTCAAATAAATAAATATATAAAAATGTATTTATTCATTTCCCACATGGTGTGATTAATATATAATTATTAGAATGTTATTGATAGTTATTAGTATCTAATGCTCATAACTAGCCTTGATAGGATTTGAAAAAAAAGAAATCCATGAATTCATACACTATAAACTATTATTTGATTTATTGAAAAAAAATTGTTGTCTATTAGCTGGTTTTTCAGATGTCATTCCACATGGAAAGTAGTTATTTTTTTAGGGTTAGAATAATTGCTATTTGGATTTCCAGAGATTGCTGAATTTAGATCGCCAATCATATTACCAAATTTTACATATTCATGCTATTGATACTTCAGTTGTACATTTATCCCTATATTTTTACAATAATATTTTGATATTAGATTGTGGTTTACATACTTGCGTTCAAGAGAACAAATTTCCTTCATTAAAAACATTTATTGGCTACAATTTTTTTTGTTGGGGCATATTGTAGTGTGAAATTAACAACAAATTTCTAAGATCAAACAAGGGGAATATTGTGTCGGTTTACATAAAATATCATGCAAAAGGTTCTAGACAAGTACATTCAAACATATGGAGCACATAACATATTGTTTATAGGTGAAAAAACCTGCTTTATTCATGACAAAAATAAGTCCCTTTTCTTTGGATTTCCTACAAGATGGAAATTTGATTACACAATGTACTTTGATAGAAAAATATTGACACACTTATGTACATGGTTAAATCATGTGTAGATGCACCAAAACATACGTTTCTCTTTGGAAACATGCAAAAGAATAATTACTGAGATTGATTGGTTTTACATTATAATATTACATCGATTAATAAATAAAAATAAATTGGTTCATTTTTATAGTCTATCTCATAACAATACATTTGTTATATTCATTTTACGAAAATAAATTTGTAACGTTTATTTTTTCCATCATTTACAATTAATAAGGTATATTTTAATCATTAATTGGAATACATGTTATAATTGTATTCTTGTCAATTTTTATTGCATTCATAATATTGAAATGTTTTCAATACTTTCACAAAGCTTACTATAATATGGTTTGTTGGAGGTTTATTAAGTTAATGAAAAAATGTGCCCAGATAATTTTTAAAATTTAAATTTGATATCTTTCTTGTTACAATCATAGTTCAACATGTTGCAGCATTTTATTTCCAAGCATCTTTTTCACTCTTTGGCAAGGAGAATAAAGTTTGTGAGTGCAGGTCAAAAAGGAAAGGCACAAGTAAAGAGGACACGTGAGGACTTCCACACTTTACAAGTGTCGATGACTCCAAGTACACATTTACAAATGCAAGGAATTGCAAGTTTTAAAGTGTGAGAACTCGTAACGTTTCACAAGTGAAAAACTAAACTCATTTACTTTCAAAGTGCATTGGACCAAAATAATAGTAAACCACATACAAATGCAGACAACCCCCTAGTTTGAGGAGTCAATCATAAGAATCACAATAATAATTCACATTTTTCTACCCACACTTTTGAGGTTGTAATTATGATGACCTTCCTCATACTTCAGAAGCGATTCTAATTAACATCTTTGGATTCCATCCCATTGTAACAATTTTAATTGGGTCAAGTTTTAACATTTTATCTTTTAATTAATAGATAAATATTACTTAATATAGGTTTCATTCCTTTTTTGTATAGAATGAACATGTGCTCGTTATCAAAAATTAAATATAAAGGAAGAATAAATGATATATTTTTAACTTATATAGAGTTGGAGGAACAATAAATGTTATTTTTATGTGATGAGATAGGCTATACATTGATTTTATATGCAAAATACATAATGATTATTAATCGGTTTCGTTAAGATCTTTGTTATGCATTAATTAGTCATGCATATAAATAAATAACATTCAATGAATGTAATTTAAAACAATAAGAATTTAATATTCTTTTCAAACTAAAAACCATAAACCCTAAAATTGAAATCCAACAAAGATGATATATAATTCCAAAAATCTCTAATTTGGATTCCAATAATAGTAAAATCGAATTCCAATATTTGATAAAAATAAAACCCACATAGACAATTTTGGTTTTTAATCTAAACTGGAATATGTCCAAATTTAATGACAATATGGTTTCGTGGATGATACCCCTATATTGAAGGTCTGTGAAATAAACAAAGGAAGTATGAGAAAGAACTGGAAAATATTGAGAAGTAGAATGTTTGTAAAGCGTGAGGCACTTGTGGCATGGATCCCAGGGAGTTTCTCTTTATATTTTAAATTGTTACTTATGTACAAACCTATTATTTTCTATTTCATAGTATTAGACTAAACTATCACTTTGTTCGTTGTAACTACTTATCCTCTATGTTCTAAGCATGTTGAAAATGTACCATGTTGCAAATACTTACAATAGGCACTTACAGTTGCATGTTGTAATTCACGATAGCCATTCTTAAATGTGGTCAGTTCTTAATTTGCATTTTATATGGTTCATGCAAACTCTATCTTTTGGTGTTTTGTAAATTTCAAGTTTTCTTTGACGATGAGGGGCCCAATAGATCCCCTCAATATTACCTATCAAAAAAGCATGCAAATTTTTATATGGATATGCTTTATACTTGATAGAAGGGTTTTGGACTATTGGTATAGAGTTTGGAGAATTTTGGATATGAATAGCTCAAGTAGTATTGATCTCCAAATGTAGTGAACAGTTTCTCTTGTTCCAATTTAGTGTTTCTTAGGTGTAAATGGCCTCCAAGGTGTTCTTTATATTGACGTCTTTAATTGAATTCCATGTGCATGCTAACCTCAAATTGCAATCTAACCTACTTCTAAGAAAGTGCATGAATGGAGAAGTGATCATTGGAGAGAGGGGGATATGTTCAACAGTAGCGAAACTATCCTGGGTTAGATTCATAAATGGAAAACTTGTCCCCTTGATAAAAACACAGGAAACATATCATATAAAAATATAGAAGTCTACTGAGGTGGACTAAAAGCTCTAGGAAAATCGGAAATGATCCAAAAAGTATGTAATGAGAAAAGGGAAGTGGTCGGGGTGGTCCAGAGGTAATCTAAAAGGGTAAAATGGTAACAAGAAGAGATAAAAATGAGCTAGAGGATCAAGTATCCTAAGCTATGTCAAAATTGATATTGTCACATCGCTTGCGCCAAAATTAAGATATTCCAGAAAGAATGATATACAAAACTTTGGAAATATTTTTCCTCTTCCTCTCCTCCTTTTCAAGTATTTCAAAATTTATTTTTAAACTAATAATCTTAACATTATCATTATGTGTCTATCTTTTCATTTTCCCCGTGTCTATCGTTATATTATATATATTTCAAACAAATATCACCAATAGATGTAAACTTATTTTGAAATCTCTATTTCATTTTATAAAACCCAAACAAAGAATGACATATAAAACAACAAAATGTTCCTCTTCCTCTTCTTTTGTATTTTGAATTTATTTTCCAAGCTAATCGTCTTTGTATTTTGCGTCTTTGCATCTTTATTTTGTTGTATTTTTTCTTTGTTTCGCTTTATGAACAAATATATATATATGAGATAGAACCGATCAAAATCTTAGATAAAAAAACATTAGGGCCCTTCCAAAATGTTTATTTTGCTTTTTTATTATTTTTCTATAATTTATAGAAGACAAATGAATGTATTTTTGTCTTAATATGCTTAAGCAAGTTTCTTTATTAGCGTAGGGTGCGGTGTGACATAACATCTCACATACTTGCATAAATATCTTTTGTTGACTTTTCTAAAATTTTGAACGGGTTTAATTTGAATTTCGAAGGAAGATTTTTTTAAATAGCATGAATTGCATGTATCATTGCTTGCATCATACCTCTTTTCTAGGAATCTTGTATGCTCAACACCTCATTTGAATCATTGATGTTGTTGATGCAAACAATAAGACTATATGCATCAATGTCTAAAACACCGACAACCTTGGAAGATTGGTACCATTTTGGATGTGTTTTGTAATTTTTGGACGCAATTCGCATCAACACTTGTAACATCAATGGTGATGTTAATAGTGTAATAATTCACGAAAATTAAAAATTTAGAACTCTTTCTAACATAATTTCCTCAAAATCTATTAGTGTCATCATCATCGACAAGTAAAACTCTCCTATAATACCTAGACAACATGTGAATCTTATATCACCATCTAAAGTGATCAATCTATCCAAAACACATATGCCTCATGATTCATTAAGCATACCTTGCATATAACAATTATTTTTAAAATGAGTGTTTATGCCACATGTTATATAAGGGTGCGGGTCAAAACAAACACTCGAGATATGGCATCAATGTCCACAATGAGATTAAGTATGATTGCCTCTATAAAATGTGATTAAAAAATAAGAGGATCAACAACATATTTATCACATACACTAGCCCCAAAAACAAAGTGAATAGGTCATAAATAGTTCTGAACATGAAACCAATAAGACCAACATACCCTAGACCGACACGATACTTATTGATTGGCAATGTCTTCCATACAACATTGAATGCTCCACAATAGGAATTTAAAATGTGTACAATTCATAGTGCCTTTAGACTCTTGCATTGGTTCAGAAACAAGCTTGTTTTTATATTAATCAGTAGTATGAGTGACAACAAGGTTAAACACATGTTTATAGTTGACAACAATAGGCTTATGAATAGTCATATTTTATTTTTGCTCTATATTTTGAATGTTGATTGTTGGTTTGACATAGTTGACCCTGTAATCTTTCAAGTTCTTGCCTCAAAAAAACTAAACTTCAACAATTTTGAATAAAACAACGCTGAAAATATTCCAACCCCTGGATATATGATCATCTATCAAAACGTGTAAAGATAGGATGTTATCTATGAAAATAGCAAAACAAACTAAAAAATGTTGAAGTTATCTAAAATAATTTTGAATGGATACCATAAAACAAATACCTAGAAGAGGAAAACATATATAATAGCATCTATTCAACTTCATCTAGGTTTTAATAGAAGTATGCCAAAACACCAAAACTATACCCTCATCTCTCTATTATAACATAACAATGACACATGATCAAATTTTCAACATGCTTACAATACCTATTACAAAGTGATAACAACCAAGTTAATTAATTTCAAAGAAGCATTTGCAATCCCTTTTTTATGGAGGAAGGGTCATAATGTTTATTTGGACACCAGAAGCCAAAATATGACAATTTAAGCGTTCTCCTTGCTTTAAAGCATGTTTCACCCTCACCATTTCATCTAAGTTTTCAAACTTTAAAATCTACTAATAGAACATATTGGAACCCATCATGAGCTCATTGGAAAGCTTTCAAAGTCTAGATTTTAGAACACTTGAAATTTTTAAAAAAATGTTGGTATGCAGAAGTTATAGCAAAAAGGTCACGGATATTCAATTTTTCCTTTGTTAGGAAGGACGTGGATGAATAATAAACTACATATTAGTTATCCACCATATAAAACAACCAAGAATTATAGTTTATGAATGTACAACAAATTATAATGAATTAGATTGAATTAAATCATAGATTGCAAGCATAAATAGCACATAACACAAGATTTAAATGGAAAAACCATTCAATAAATAAAAAAACCCACTAAATTGTTAGGAAGGACATGGATAAATAATAAACCACAAATTAAATATCCACCATATAAAACAACCAAGGATTATAGTTTATGAATGTACAACAAATTATAATGAATTAGATTGAATTAAATCATAGATTGCAAGCATAACATTGAAAGTAAATAACACATAACAGAAGATTTAAATGGAAAAACCTTTCGATAAAAAACCCACTAAATAAAAACATGACAACTTTACCCTAGCATAAAAAAATGATTGAAACCCCTCCTAATCCATCCTATAGATCATTTTCCCTCTTGTTTCATGACCATACCATCCTTTAAAATCTTCATAATGTGATGAATAACCTTACCAAATGTTTGAAATGTGATCATGAGTTCATTCATTCCATTCAGTTGAATGTTGTCAAAAGATGAAATCTCTAGTAATCCTAGAAAGGCTATTCTTTAGCCTTTCCAAAACATGTGTGCATCCTACGAGATTTATCAGGAATCATCAAACCATTTGGATATGTGGTATTGAGGAGTTTCAAATGTAATGGAATTTATTTTAGGAATATTTAGGAAGGTTTTCAAGAGGTTTAGGAACAAGAACAATGAAACCAGGGTTTTCAGGGGTTAAGGAGCTTGTAGTTGAAAATAGTACCTAAAATTCAATGGATGATTTTGGGAGCTCCATAATGATTCAAGAGACAAACAATAATCATCAGAGAGATCTTGTGATCCCTCTTCATGATGGAAAAAAATTATTTTCAAGACACCTGAGTTTCTTCTCAGGAAATCAATTTGTGCAGACTCACCTTGTGGTCCTGAATGAAAAATTAGCATTTTTTGGAGGAAGGAAAAATCAGAGTCTGAGAAACCATACCATTGATCTTTAAATGATCTTGGGAGTCAAAATTATATAAAATTTCCATAAAATTAGTTCCTGGTGCTCCGGGAAAAGTGATTTCAAGTTATAGGGACTTAGTCATTTTCTTAGTCGAGTGAGTGGTGCATTTTGGTTTCCCAAATGTCCCAAATGTCCAACTATCCAAAATATCCCATGGATAGTGGGATAGTAGGCACAACAGGATAATAAAATGTTCCCACCCCTTAGTTATTGCTCTTGGTTCACCATATGACCTTCCATCTTCTAGGCAGGGTGCTAAGTTGTTTTGCTTGCAAATTGGCTAAGTTTCATCATCTACCCATGGGTGCATTTTACTGTCCCAACGGTCCCTGGGATAGTGGGGACAGTAGAGAAAAAAAATGTACTCCACCCTTAGCCCCTTCCTAGGTTCACCATGTGACCAAAAATTTTCTACTCAAGGTGCTTAAGTGCATTTCCTCTCATCTCCCCATCTCTCCACTCTCGCTCCACCACTTGTCATGCTCAAAGTAGGGGGTGAATTTTATTCCCCCAACTATCCCAAATTGTCTTAGGGATAGTGGGTATAGTTGGGACAAAAAAATGTCCCCAACCCCTCATGATTTTAAAGCTTAGGTTTTAAAGCATCTTTTCAACTTAAAAATAGATTGTTACGAGCTTTTAAAGACTTGTGCAAGCTTGTTTTACCTCATTCCTTCACTAACTCGACCCAAGGTATCCATTTTTGATATCACATGAAGCTCCACACACCTGAAAAGTCATTACATACCTAAAAATTCATTTGGGGCATCCATGAGCATGAAATGAATAAAAATTCATATCTTCCAAACCATTGAATGAATTCAAATGATATTTTCACAATTGTTCTACAATCTAGTTGCCTTCAAGAAGACAGTGACAAAAACCCATATGATGCTATAATTTTTTAATGGCATAAAACCCTAGTTTGATTCCCTATATCACACTTTTTCAGTTTCCAAACATTCTAAGGGGAATATTGAGATGAAATTTTGAGCATGAGGATCCTGGGAGCGAGCCTATTCCAATGAAGTTGTTTTCATCGCAATCCGACATGGGGAAGTTCCATTTATAAACATAGTAAGTATTTGATCTTGTCACTTACTATAAATAGAAATCTTCTGAAAAAAAAAAACCTTCTCAAATTAGTGCACTCAAAGATCAATAGAGAGAGACAAACTAGGTAATTTGGATCAAAAAAACATAAAAGCATAAAAGAATAAAAATGCAAAAAAGTACTTTCTAAAAAATAAACTGTCAAAAATCATCAAAAAAATTTAAATGTATACATATGTTATGAGCTTCAAGAGATTGAAAAAATCAAGAAAAAGATAAAAAGTAGAAAAAAGTAGCCCCTAGCCCCTACTTACTAAAAATAGAAAGTGTTGTTTTAGGTGCAGAAAGTTATTTTCTTCTTCATTTTCTCTCACCTTGTGAATTTTTGCAATAATGAAGTTCAAATTTTATTGTTTGGATCCCATTTTGACCCTTACATCAAGTATCCAAATGTGGGTGACAACGATGTCACTCATATGGACTTGGAGGATCTAAAAAATTGAATGCTTGGCGGTCCCAGGGAACCTGTAGAAGACAAAGTATACACAAGTGGTTTGTATGTTGTAGGTGGTCACCCATTATCCATCCAGAGCACAAAATTGGTGATGCAATTTTCTCAACACTATGAACCAGATACGATAATCATAAGGGTGGATGATAATTTAATTTTGGAAGTTGTCACTCCCAAAGGAATATCAAAATGTATGTAGATCCCTACCTGGAGCAACATGGTAATCATCCCAAAGGAATTTTCATCAAGAGAATGGTCAAATAAATATTCATACCTCAAAGGAATTACATCAGGGTCATGGTTAAAATAGGTAGGGAAATCCCTCTCATGTACTAAAGGCTTGGTCTAGGCATGAGTTTCATGAAGGATTTTTGGATGCTATCATCCTATCAAGTAGGGTGATGGGAGAGGAGACTACTAAAATTTTAGGATTGGATGGAGTTGTTCATCCTTACCATCATCAAGGGAAAAAATGATTGAATGGGCTCAAATAATCAATGATAATCTCCACTTTCAGTTTCTCCAGCTACCAGTCACCAGGAAATTTGCAATGACATCATACTTAGTATATGCTCTCACCAGTACAAGATCATTCAGGGGTTTAACTCTCACACAAAACATCTCCCAAAAGGCCCCCACCTATGAGATATATCCACAATTGACCGTGAAGGAGAGAAATCACCACTTTGCTAAGGGTGAATGATGCATTCACCATGTTTTTCATAAGATTTCTTGAAAGGAAATCCTAGACTGAGACTATCCTCGCAAGTTATCCATTTGATTCAAAGATACATTTCTTCACACAGTTCTCAACTTTCTCGTACATTAGGGTATCTAGGATTTGACCTCTCTCTTTTCAAAAAAAATTCTAAGGTACCTCAATGATAATATCATTCATGTTCGAGATTTGCAAATAACTTGCTCATATCAATGAAAAACTCAAGATCTGAAAAAAGAAAGGTGTGTCTTTCCCTATCTCTTTGGGAATTTTCTCGTACAAGTCTCTTGTTGATGCATCAAATTTGGAAGCATCTTTCTCAGATTTGAATCTTTACTCTTAAACTTCAAGAGCCAATTTTGACATTCAGAAGCACTCCTGATATGTTCCATATCCCTGACTTGCACCATGTTCCACAAATTGAGGACTATTAGGTGAATTATTCTGATGATCTTGAGGTTAGGGAAAGAGATCATATGAGGATGATAGTAGGGAAAATGAGGAGATTTGGATTTTATTGGTTCAAGGAGGGAATTAATGATTATGGAACTAAAGTTGTATGACCCCAGTATCAAGCTATGAAAGCTTCACCTCTCCCACAAGTCTCTTGGGCATTCATAATCGAGGGATATCTATAACGGACTGAGGAAATGATTTGGAGATCCAGAGAGTGGTTCAAAAATAAGAGAGCTTGCATTCATTGAGTCAGGAGGTATCTAGGATATTAAGAAATAAACATATCCCCTCTCTGCTTTGAAGGCAACTAAGAAAGCTTCAAGTTATTCCTACCTTGAAAGGCTCACAAAAATAAAATCAATGGAATCTCATCCAAATCACTACAAGAGGACACACAAGAAGGAAAGAGACAACTCAAGAGCAAAAGAAAGCTATAGAAGGTATGGAACATGGTGAAATTGATCTACCTTAGCCATCAATCCTTTAAAATATACTCATATCATTTCTTCTTTTGCAACTGTACCTATTCAACCGGCCAAGATGTACCTTCTCAACCAGAGAAAGAAACTACCATCATGCCCAACATTGAACCTTAAGCAAATGAAACATTCTCATGGGTACAAGAGATGATTGGAGGAGATACCTGCACATCCAACAAGTGGTGATCCCATATTTTTAAGGCTATATCCATAATGGTGAAAGAAAAGAAAGGGAAGAAATCTCAAATTGCCTCTCACTTTTTTGTATGGCACTTCAGGAAACCAGTATGTGGAGGTAGCTCTAGCCTAAAATCATCAATCCTATCAATGAGATGGTCCCATCTGATTATGATATCAGCACCATTCCTCTAGGACTGGCAACACATGAGGGATATGCTCACATGTTCAAGGAATCTTCCACTCACCTTCTTGTGAGAAACCAAGAGTATAAGGAGAAAATTGATCAATTGGAAGATCATATGAGTAACCCTCACCTCATATGTGCAAACATTAATGGATCCAAATGCTACTCCATATCTCCTAGCTAAGGAAGTTACTCCCATCAATATCTTTAACCTAAAATCCATCAGAAAGCACAAGGTTTCACTATACAGGGTAGGGTAAATGATAAGTGGGTAAACAAGATTCTGGAAAAGGGTAAGGTGTTGCTTCCTAAGATCCTTTCATTATTTGATTACATGAGTGCAACTAGAAACTAAAGTAAGAATGAATAGAGTAAGAAATTGAAAAAAGAAAAGGAGCATTGGGACTAGGTGTTTCCACTGGGTCAAATGGGAAAATTCAACTCTTCCCTACTGGTGAGAAAGAAGGTATTCAATTCTGCATCTGAATATTTTTCTCAAGTCTGGGCTAGAACTCTTGTTTCTTGTTATGAAATGCTAAACCATGCTCTTGGTGAATTGGATTCATATGAGGAACATACTTCAAAGATGTAAGAATATGTCAATGTTGAGATACAAAAACTTGGAGTGTCCCGGAAGTGGATGAAAACACTTCAGTAGATGATCTGTTGATGCCATTTGAAGATCTTGTCAAGGAGTCTGGAGATCCATTTTCCTTCAATGAAGACACACTAGAGTATCTTTCTGAGATAAGGGCCATCATATCAAACACCACAAAAGTATCATCAATCATTGGTTCATGGAATGCAAGAACATTAATTCTATCTCTGAAAATTGGGTCAAGTCTTTGAGCTTTGTACACATTCCTCATGCTAAGAAGGTTATGCCTGCAGTGGCTCAATATAGTAAGGAATTCAAAGGGATCAATATCTCTCCTGAAAACTCTCCCATATTCCATCGGTCAAGTGAATCTCCATCGTCGAATCCAGCATTGTCTTCATCTGAGTAGCTATCTTCTCTCCTTTCTCTCTCCCCCACCCCCTTCCTCTCTTCTTTCATGTTCTATTTCTTTATTAGGGGGTTGCACTTTGCATTTTCGTCTTATTAACTTTTGTCTTATTCATTAAAATGTGACTATAGTTGAAAATTACAATAATTTTCTCTCAATTAATAAAAAGGGGACTTAATTTATTTCCTAGGAATGCAAAGAGTCACAAGTTGTAAAAGACAAGTGAAAGACATGTGGGGGTAGGTGAAGAGTCTCTTTTGAAAACTATATATTTAGTGACTTCCTCACTTCAAGGGGTTGTCAATTTTGTGAGTTCATGAGTAGATAGCTACTAAGAATAAAGAAAAGATAACACTTTTCTATTTTCCTTCCAATATGTTTCCTATCTCTCATGTTGCATCTTTGTAAACATGTCAATCAAGAAAGGTGTTTCATATTTTCTAGATGAATGAATGAATGAGATTTTATGCTCATTGTTTATTTTATCTTGGTATGATTAGCAAAGTTTTTCTTTCTAATTGTGTGTTGATATACCTTTGGTTAATACTTGTAAGAATTCTGATTTAGCCTACTTGTAATATTAATTCTCTCTCTAAATTCCCACTCCCAATATTTCACCTTCCTTGCACAAAATTGTAAGCATTTTCTACAGGTGCAGTGGAGTGTTCCTATTATATCCCCGACCTATTGGCTAACCACAACGATATTTTTATTCACATACAATAAGGGAGCCTCCCCTTTCAAGTAGGAGGAACATTGTCCCAGAGCATTGGTAAAAATCAACTAATTTGTCCTAGTGACAAATTATTTCGCCAACATTCAAATGAGCTTACATTGGTTTATTTTGGATTTTTGGACTTGCTAAGTTTTGAACATATGATCTTTGGCTGAGCAAAATCTAACAATTTTTGTTTCACGAACTTCCCTATGGATTTATTTAAATTATTTAAACAAAGCAGTTTGTATTCTTTGCTCAAAATATCTTCACTTTAAATTGAAGGGTTTTGGTTTTCTTTACCTGGCACTCGGCGAATGTTTATTTTGTCAAGAATCATCAAAAAATAATCATACCCAAAAATAAGCATTTGTATGGTGCTTTTGATAAAATGTCTTCTATTTTCAAAAATCTGAACAATGCTTTCCTTAAACCTCCATAAATCACAACAGTAAGTTCTTACTTATTACACATCTCCAAGAATTCTATGAATATTACTCTTTCTGCATCGAACTGCTCTTTCAATTCAACAATTTCTTTAAAACATTTATGGCTTTTACTCTCCTTTAAGTTAGCTTTCCAAAACATCTTAAATCCCTGAATTTCATTAAGAATGGAAGAAGATTTTGCAATTTTAGTGATGTTGTCTCAAACTGTTATAAAAAAAAGTCACTTTGGTTCCCCCCAAATCCACAAGTTCAGGATTGTCTCTTACCATGGCTTGATGATACCACACATTGATTTCAAACCATAATGTTAGTCAAAATAAACAGAAGTGAACACAGATTATACGGCTATCAAAGAAAAAACATGTTTAATCATGTACAAAGATATAACCCTCTCTAATCCAAGGGAGAAACCAAGGTCAAACATGATATTTTTCCTTCCAAGTTCATTACACCCCTATTTATTTATTGCCTTCCATTCTTTCGAATGTATTTTCATTATTCTTATATTTTTCTTTGGATCAATTCCTAATATTGAAAAGGTAAGTTTATTGACCAAACATGCAAGTTGATGTTTCAAAATTTATAAAGAGGTGTGTTCTGTAGCACATGTAAGCCTAGTAAAGTTTCGTTTATATATAAAGAAAATGTTTATATGGATTTTGTTAGGTGGTTTGCATTTGTCAAACAATATTGATGATTACTTGTTTCTCGCTTATATCAGTTTAGCAAAATGTATATCATTCCATGCAAGTAAACTCGTAAGGGCAATTATGCAGTTGAACTATTTTCCACTAATAATAAGGACCATTTTCATTTGTCAAGTTCTATCATTTTAACTAGCGATTCAATATATGTTTGGCAAATTTTGAACTACAACATGGTTGAAGATGGACACTAAGTTCATGAGATCCACAGAGCTAAGAAATTTGTTGACCTCTAAAGTGCAAGAGAGGGTAAGGGAGTCTCAAGAAAAATACAAAACAAGACGTGATCAACATAGAGTTGAGATAATGCACCATGTTGGGGACATGGAATTGTTTTACTTAACAAGGATAGGCTCCAAAGTAAAGCTAAGAAACTGAAACCACTTAGGTATGGTCCATTTCAGATTCTTGAACAAATGGATAGAAATGCTTTGAAATTAAACATGCCTCCGCCATATATGCAGATTCATTACATTGTGAATGTTGAAAACATACATCTCTTTGAGCCTTTTATACTCGACAAAGAAGGTTTGTTGCTACCTTCCATTGAAGATCTTGTTCTTAATGCTCAAGAAAAGTTGTACAAAGATGTTTTGCAACGGAAAGTGAGAGCATGAAGGAGAGCAGTGCGAGAAAGTTGACAATTTGGGTTGAAAAGACAATTACCAAGCAAAGCCAAATGATAATCGAAGGAGCAAGTGGGTGAAGCACCCTCACCTTATGAATTTTAATTGAGGAGGTGTGATCCAACTTGGATCATGGAAATGTTAGCAAACTAGCTAAGTCACTCTTGTCAAGTAGACAAAATGACTAATAGAGCAATTTGGAACACTTAAAACATTCTGAATTTGATGATGTTAATCAGGATTGGAGCAATACATAATGTACTACTATCTATAGAGCTTCTAGGAGGTTCTAAGGTGATCCAAACACGTTGGAGTCAAATTCAATTGAAGTTTTTACCTGGAAAACAAAACAAGACAGAATAGAGTGCATAATTATGAACTCCAGATCCACCGGTTTATGTAAGTGTTGGTTGTGCAATTGTTAGTAGTTTTTGAGTCATGCAGTTATGCCTGGAAGTTTAGTATAAAGCACTGGGCAAATAGCTCTACACATAAGAATTTATTGTTCCCCAACATCTTTATCAATCAAACCCTAAAAATGGTTAAACAAATATCGTATTTATTGTAGGTACCCTTACAAGTATCCTTGCCATGGATTTTACCAAAGCATTGTGCTTTATCCACACTACTACTACACACTGATTCTCTTTCTTGGCATTTAAACTAGATGTGGGTTGAAATCAAGTTATCAAAAAAAAAAACAGATTGATCTCGCATTTGGTTGATTATATATTTATGAATCTCTTGCCTGCTAAATCTTCTTCAATTTCAGCAATTATCTCTGTATTCAGTTGATTATATATTTTTGAAGCTCTTGTGGTACCAAAGTGTGATTTTAATTTCCATCTAGAGATCTTTACTCATAAATTTGTTGTATTTATTATTCAAAATCCTTGAATATTTATTCTAAATGAGAGGGTTCCATCAATCTGTAGACGACCTTTGGAGAGTATTATTGCAAGGAATATGTGAAATAAATAGATTGCAGCTAATGAGCATGTTTGCTTTAAAATATTATGGCTCCATTATATTTATAACAATGTTCCAGAAGAACCTGCATTTCCTAATGGAACATATAGAAAAAAGAATGCAGGAGCAAATGCTTCTGGTTCAATCGATGATGGAGACACAACTTAGCAATCCTGATTATACAAATGTCTTGATTTTAACTAGTGCTATGTTTATCGTCATCTAATGCACTGCTTGTGTATATTTTGTACATTCACAAGATATCATGACAAAACAGCTGAATCTCTGAGTAAACTTACATTTCTGACCTTGGTGGTGCAGGTTGATGTATATATTGATGGTCGGCAGCCAGAATTAGCTTAAGAGGCTCCTTCAAATATACAACCTTCTTGAATGGTTTGAATGAATCCTCCCAATGAAAGGTGGAACAAGAGTTGAAACTCATAAACTAGTTATCTGTTAAAAATGAGAGAGAACCACCAGAAGATAGTGTGAAACCACAAAGAGGTCCCATATAAAGTGTGATCACTAGCTCCTTTTTTCCCCTGCAGCATATATTAAACCAAAATTAATGTCCTTCCTTCAATAAATTAATTGTAAATGCTGAAAGACTACATGAAACCCTGCTATGCTAAACTGTTAGCTCCAGATGGCCATACCAACAACCACATATGCCTGGTGTATTGGAGAAAGAACACAAAATCAATGCAAAAGTAAAACAAGAAGCTGACATTGACTGGAAAATTGGGCTACTTTGGACTCCAAATGAACCCCGGTGTTCATCAAGCCTGAAGATCATCTAAATCTCTGTTTCCCGTAGTTAAAAAATAAATCATGTATTTGGTCTGAAGTGGAAATACACAGTATCTCTCCATCAACATCATGCAATAAAATATGTGGTATGCTGTCACCAATCCATCCTGTTTCAAAACAACTTTATTTTTTTCTTTTTTCGTTGTGGCTTAAGAACAGCTCTTTGGAATACTTGTCTAGCTTATTTGAAAAGGTTTTGTAGCCAACTTCATGAGCAAGGAGCGCAAGTTACTATAATATTTGTCTTTAACTATGCCGAATTCATGGGGCTTTTGCCATAGGGGGTTTGACAGTCATTTTTAAACTTTATCATAACATGCACAGAGGTTGTCTTCCAGGCTTTTTATTTTTCTGTTTTAAATTTTCAATCAGCTGAGAAGACGTGTACCTGTCCCCTATTCTTCATTCCCATGTTGATGGCAATATCTCCTAAATTTTTATATTAAACGTCTTTGAAAAATCTAAAATATGAAAGATTCTCAGAAAAACAAAGAATAACTAGGCATTATATTGTCGCAATCTAACATCTCCTGAATTTCATTCATTCTAGTGAGTGTTTTTAGGGCATGAAGTTACTTTGATCTACATCTACAGCTTACAGCTATCTTAAGTAAAATTTGATTTCAACAAATGGCAAAGACATTTCCCTATCCTTTTCATGATAAGCACAAATAGATCATTGCAATTTGATGAGTCGATTGAGGACAACATAAGTTCTCCAAATATCATCATTAATGTACAATCTGTAGGAAAATATGATCAAATAGAGTACAATAATTTTCTGTCTGATTCCAGAATTGAGACCATGTGCTTGTCTCATACTTGATCGATCCGGAACCGGATACCGGCCGGTTTGACCTTTCTTCCTCTGAACAACTCAAGAAACCGGATTGGTCTCCGTGACTAGAATTGGGCTCATTACCGGTCAAACCGGTCCGGTTTGATCTCTACCTTCCTGCCTGTTGTATGACTCTTAGTCCTTATACGGCATATGGCGACATACAGAAAATGTTTTCTGCAGATTATCTTGTTAATTTTTGTATAGCCTCCTGTCTCTAATCATATCAATTTGGAATCAGCAAATGATCACCCCTCCCCCCCTCTATGTCACTTCACAGAGTCTCTCATAATTAAAAAATGCCAAGGAGAAGTATGTGGAAAAGTTTACTCTTAGTCAGTGAGCTTGGAATTTTAAAAATATTAAGCTAATAAAAATGAGTTATCCTGCTTATATGCTCTTTGTGGTGATATTGAAGTACAATTCCAGTTTTGTTAAAATGCTACAAAGCTCTATATTGTATAAAATATCTCTGAATAATTTGGAAGGATTCAGTGGAAAATTGGTGAAGCATTCAAAAAAATTCAATTATCACGAGTAGAGTTTGGGCATTGTTTGGCAGCATTTGAAATGATCTTGTCCTTAGAATGCCATACTACATTTGCCTTAAGGGGCAACCAGTTAGACAGTAGCGAACACTTGATACTGAGTCAAGCCAATAAGGTCTTGTCTGATGATAGATCCACATTGCCTCAGCATGCCCGTAGAGGAGTAGTCAAGTGAATTATTTTTTTGCTAATCCTGGGGACCTGAACAACAAATTAGAGATGAGAAGTACACAGTCTGGATCAGGAATCTGATGAGCCATTAACTATTTCTATAGTCGCCATTAGGTCACAAGACTCAAAAGGCACTAGTCGCACTAGTACTACTTCCCGAAAACATTCTCAAATGGGCTCAGCGGAAACCAGATGAATACTCTGAGAAGGTGAATCAACCAAAATGAGTTTACAAGAACCTCAGAATAAAAGGGACGGCCAGGAAATACAAAGTCTTAATGAGGATGGACGTTTAGGAGTTTCATTTCCTGCAGCTGTGCAAAATAAAACACATTGAACAATGATTTCATCAAGTTCCTATAATAGAATGTATTTCCATCAGAGCACTATACAGAATTTGCAACATGTCAATAAATGATCACAGCATGTGGTCTTTCCTCTGGAGTCATCAAACTATGGAGGCCATGGTGGCATGGCTCATTGTTTATGTATTTTGTTTCAGGAAGCTTCACAGTCATGATACATGTATTGTGACACCCATCACCAAACAAGGAGGTAGCTCCCTTTTTTACTCTAAACACCTTTCTTGCAGACACCCATAAGAGCTGAACTTTGCATAGTTTGTGTGTTTCATAGTACCATACACCTAAGCCTTCGTTATGTCCGAATTTTTTAGTAAACTGGTGCCTATTAAGTTGCAGCAACCGGTCCAGTTCCGGTCCGGACTCTCTAACTGAATTTTCCTCAGTACCTGACCCGATTATGACTTCCAGTCTGCCTACATGAGACCATATTACTCCATTCCACAGACTAGGGAAAGCAATGTAGGCAGAATTTATTTACCTGCATGTTATGCTGGGAACAGGCCTAGACAGAATCACAAAGCAACATGTTCAGGAGGCCCACTTTTATCTGATTGCTTAAACAAAAATGCCACCAACCATTGGTGTAGCAGGTATGCTAACTAGTGACAATTATATGTAATCATGGATCGTGAAACAAGGAAGCCTTTATTAATGGTACAGAATGACATAATCCTGCTCCAACGTGCCAATGACAGTGAAAAGCTTGTATAATCAGCACAAGCCAAATGCTCCACTACCTAACATTCGTTTGATCAAATAAATTTAGACATTCATCTTCCAGGTAAAATGTATGCTAATGTAGATATATAAGTTCAATGCACACCCTTAATGTACGTCATCATATCCACATGAAATGCATAGGTTCTTTTCCATATGACAAGGTCTCTAGGTGCTGTTCAGGTGCATCTAATGCTATTCAGTCTTTCTAATTTAATGTTGTTCAAGTGATAACATGTCAGATAACAAGGTTCAGCCATATCTACATGAGGTGATTTTCACATGTCAAACACACTATCTAAATTCCACCAAGTAGAAAAATAGATTTTAATATTTGAGAAGCTAGTACCTCGTTCCATGTTCATATTGTGCAGTTTTTGGTCAGAAAGAAAGCATTTTTTAAGGTTTGCGAAATTGCCTTTACAGGTCTGATTTCCATCTGAAAACTGCTACACTTATATGCAAGGCCACCCCTCCCAAAGCACATGTTTTTATAAGGCAAGAAGCATCACATTAGAAAGAACTTGTACCTGCAGTCTCAGAATAACTTCTCCTTTAAAGTCATGTCACCCAACCACCACCCTCAACTTGCCCTTCCCATAACTACAAACCAAAAGGATCTAGAAGGATCCTAAATAAAGTCGCTCCCCTCCAAGTAGTAAAAACAGCAGAGCTTTGGGGAGATTCATGCTCAGCTCAATGTAAGAGCACTCATATGACGAAAACTTGACTCTTTTAATAAGTATGGAGGCTGTGCTTTAAAAAGGATGATGTATACCCTGTCTTATGGCCTCATAGCCACCAGGGTGCATGGATTTAGGTTATGAGCATGCCTATTTTTCAATAGCCCAGCTAGACTGTTTCGGGACAAGTATGGGTCCATGGTACGCTGATACAGAAAAAAAATTTAAAACTTCGGGTACGGTACGCTTTTGGGTACATATATAGGGGCAGTGCAAATATATATATATAAAGAATCATTTGCATAGTTATTGAACTTTAATACTCATAGCCATTGCCATACTTATTGAATATATTAATACTCATACAACTGGTATGCAATCATTCAATAGAACACGGAAAACAAATCTTCCCATACTTATGCAGAACCTTGAGACTTAGCACAACCTTGTATTGATTCATAATGTTCAAAACATAATAGTTGACGATAACATAATAGAAAATTTCTAAAATCATTAATTACATATGCCGGAGTCTGTTCAAATCACTAAGAACCCACAAACTGATTATGAATGTAAATAATGGAGCTCACCAACTCACTCACAAATCTTAGCTTAAACTTTCTTCATAGCCAACTTAGAAATGAGAATATACGAGCTAGACTGTTATTCATGGGACAATATTTGCTCACTAAAGATTCCTAGCCCTTGTTTAAGAATGAAAATATCATGAAAGGCTGATACTATATCATACTAAGCTATCACTCGCTAAAATGAAATTGAATTACACAGTAACTTGCTACTCTAAAATGATAAAACATAAAGCTACTGTGAGCAAATGGCATAGGATCAACATAAGCTAAGAATATATCTTACATTCTGTGAGGTCAAATATGAAAATATATTTGATAATCAGGGACCTGATCATTTGATTTAACTTTTACTACGTTCCATATGAAAATACATTTGATAAATAATGTACATTTGTTTTATATGTCATTCCATGAGGCATCTTGAATAGCCAAAGTTGTCAAGCATTTAATAACTTTGGCACTTGGCATACACATGGCATCCACGTCAATTATATTCTGTGGTGTTGGGACAACAACATAAATGCTACACGCATGGCATTAAATAGAGGTGATTCCAAGAAGATATATCACTAAATTTATGTGATGCAAACTCTAGATAAGTACACCTACGTTAAAGACTTCAGACTTACAAAATCCTTAGTGGTAAAGAATAACATCTGTGTAGAAAACCCTACATGCATATAATTGCGTAACTAGAGGATCAATTGAATAATTTATAAACAGATATGTTGCCAACTTTCGGAAACGTTCAATTCCAGTACGAAAGCCCCCATGGGATTTATTTTTTTGTACCTATGTTGCCAGGAAACGAATACTTCGGTACGAAACATTACGGGAGAACGTCCGTACAATATATATATATATATATGTGTGTGTGTGTGTGTGTGTGTGTGTGTGTGCATAGTACTCATTTTATAATTATACTACATAGACCATAAGAGATAATTGATAAAGCACTCAATCAGCGTGACCATTGCACCCCCTAGTTGCTACTTTATTTTTGTTATCTCTAAAAAAGAAGGGAAAAAGGATATCATTCTAGAGCATATTCTTGTAAAGTTTCAATAGCATAGAATAATCATAATTAAATATAATTTAAAGAGTTATTATATCGTTGTAAATATGATCGCGATGTATGTGTTTTGTTGGAAGGCATTGATTTGTATTCCTTTTAAGTTTTAATGATTGCAACATTAGAAGACTTAGTCAAGTGTCCCATTTCTATTTTACAAGTATCTATCATGCGGACAAATGTTTAACGATGGAAATTGAAAATTTGCGTGGTCATATGAGCATGGGACCCTATTTTCATTTTATATGGGTGGAGGCCAACAATAGTCGCACTGTACACGAGGTTAGGAGGGGCCAGCCGCCCCATAAGTTTCAATCAGACCATGACCCAAAACCACAAGATCAAAGCCTTTCAATGTTTTTACCGACTTGTGCATACAGAAGAATGGTTTGTCACTCAACCAGAGGCCATCAAAATGCCCAACTCATAGTCGTGTCCACTGTTGGGGGGGTAGCTCAGAAATTTGATCGACACCATAAATACGCAAAAACTGTACCAGCTCATCTTCCGTGCTCAGACGTTTCCGTGCCGTTTCGATCGCATTTCCGTACCGGAAACATTTCCGAGGAGAAACGGCAGGGGGCCAGGCGTTTCCTGGCTTCACAGAAATTAAAGCATAAATTTTGAGCCTCTAATCTTTTATCACTGTTTTCCAGAAGAGTTATTCTTTAATATTTATTACTATTTGATTTGTCAGTTTATAATGTTTTAGGCAGAGCTACACACCTAAACCAAAGGGGACAAGACAGTCATTTGCAAACATGTATATTCATGAATAGATATTTACAAACCAATGCACGCACATTACACAATCCTAGACATGTTCAAAGCTTGTTAATCAAATTCCAAATGTGAACTATATGAGCCTTTACCCTAAAGAGAGAAATTTATTGATAAACATATTGTATTATTCATATTAATCAGTATAATAGAGTAAATATCTATCTTTTCAACCATTCAAATCCACCATTTATTTATTTAAGAGCATACTATTGAACTGAACAGTTCTGATACTCTTAAGGTGAAAATCAGCACATTTATATCAAACAAGTACAAGGATAAGTGAAAATGCCAAAAAAGTTATGTTGATGTGTGATGCATTATCAAAGCCAAAGATAAATTGCACACTTTCAATTGAGATTGAGACTTACAAAAAACTGGTCATCCTACTCAAAAACTATGATAATATGAAAAAAGGTGAGATTCAAGAAGCAACTATAATACTTGCTTCTACAAGAGCATGGGACCTTCTCAATACTTCTAATGCATAGTTTCAACTTAAGGACACGGTTGTTCTAAGGAGTGACTATTGTAGCATCCCTTGCTTGTTACCATATAAAAATGCATGTGAATAACATGCACCTGACAGAAATTTGAAAAGTTGGTTGAATATACTGAAAAATTAAAAGCCGTAATTAAATAAATTCATTCTAGAGAAGTGTTAGAATAAATACCTACATGTACATTTTGTGATAATCAAGGTAAGCTCGGACTGGTCAAAAACACAGTTTTCCACGTGTGTACAAAATACTTATGAGGTTCGTTTCCATTTTATTTAATTTCTGGTCAATAAAGGAGTTATTGAGTTGATATATTGTCTAACTCGTGAGCAAGCAGCAGATCATTTACAAAACTTCTTTGTATTGAAAAGATTACTAAATTGAGAAAATAAACTTTTCATGTCTTCAAGTATGACCATAAAGGAAGCGAGTTAGAATAGTTAATATAATGGAGAAGTGTAAGAATAGTTAATATCACGCTCATTACTTAAGTCATATGTACTTATATTATAAAAGTACATAGATACAGGAAATAAATGCACAATATTAAAGCATAATATTGTGCTTTAAAAAAGTTACTGATAAGGAAGAATGCATTTATTTAACCTTGAAATTAAGGTTATTTGGGCATTGGTCGGTCATCTCTCACTTTATTATTTATATATTCAGCCATTTCATTTTTTGATTGAACAAAGAACAGCACAACAAACCTCTCTCTCCATTTTGTGAGTTTATAATGTTTCTTTGTTTTCCTCTCAGTATCTTTGCTTACGAATCATCCTCAGCTAAACTCTTTCAGTATAAGCCTAGCATTAGCAGAATTGGAAGCTCTAGTAGGATCAGTAAAAAAGATAAGCAGATTATTATTGGCAAGGAAGAGAAACTAGAATATCAAAGAAAATGTTGGCTGGTGTTATTGCACATCAGGGAATAGATAAATGTTAACTAACCTTATGGATGATGGGAGGATCGGGTATAACTACCTCTTTCTTCCTGAACCTCAGACTACTGAGTGATTTTTGGAGCGACTGCCAAAAAATGCAAGATATCTGAGCTACAACAAGTCCTAAAGGCTATTTTCATATTGAACGGTCACAAGAGTAGTCAAAAGCCGAGTCAACGTCCGTACAAGAGAACAAAGAAGAAAGCAGTGTACCTGCTCCTGAGCATGAAGACGAGGACCATCAGTCCTTTTTGAGGAAGCATCTGAACAAAGACAGAATTTAACTCAGCAACATAAAACTTTATAGCTATGTGTGTGTGTGTCACACACACATAGCTATAAAGTTTTATGTTGCTGAGTTAAATTCTGTCTTTGTTCAGATGCTTCCTCAAAATTGTATGACCCAAGCTTGGGCTACAGCAAAAAAATTAAACTGCTGTAAGAGGTCACACTGCCTTTAGCACAAAACAAAATATAGTGCATCAAATATCACAAGTCTTTGAGTTTGCAGGCATGCCAAATTTATTAAATTGCAAAAGAATAATGGGATATCCACTATTAAAACATTTTTAAATTGAGATAGAGTTAAAACAAAGGCTTTGTGGCCATTTATAGCAATTCATGTACTGTCTTTGTTTTAACTCTATCTCAATTTAAAAATGTTTTAATATTGGATATCCCATTATTCTTTTGCAATTTAATAAATTTGCCATGCCTGCAAACTAAAAGACTTGTGATATTTGATGCACTATATTTTACTATATATGTTTTGATATTTGCACTATCCTTTGCTTTTATGCTAAAGGCTTTGTGGCCATTTATAGCAATTCATATTTTTTGAAGGACCCCATCTTGGGGCATACTGTCTTTGTTTTAACTCTATCTCAATTTAAAAATGTTTTAATATTGGATATCCCATTATTCTTTTGGGATTTAATAAATTTGGCATGCCTGCAAACTAAAAGACTTGTGATATTTGATGCACTATATTTTGTTTTGTGCTAAAGGCCGTGTGACCTCTTACAGCAGTTAAAAATTTTTGCTGTAGCCCAAGCTTGGGTCATACATATGTCTTTGTTAAACTCTATCTTAATTTGAAAATAGTTCTAATACTGGACATCCAAGCATTCTTGCACAATTTAACAGATTTGGTGTGCCTGCAAAAACAAAGACATATACGAAGGAAAGATTAAGCTTCTTTCTCCAAGGAGTTTATATTAAACAGGTCATTCATGTGTACCCTGCATGTTTACTCGATTTTTTTAGTTGGTCAGGCTCAAGTCTCAAACGCTAGCCCATCGCTATATATATTAAATATATTAATATAATATGTTATACATTAACTACCCATTAACTGATGATAAGTTAAAATACCCTGACCATATTGTAACTCATTTCTGTATAATAAAATGACAGTCACACTAATCCCAGAGTGTGCCTTTCAGTTCTCTTCATTCTTTTGGTGTTTACGTTTTCTAACATTGGTACCAGAGCCGCTGTTCAAGGAAGCCCTAGAAGAAGGGTACGAACAGCAAGTTGCATAGTTTAAGAAAGCATGGAAGAGGGTACAAACTGCGGAAGAGAAGAAGACAGAGAGGCCATGTTTAGAAGTAACCTTCATGATTTGAGGTCATACAGATCAGGAAAAGCCAGAACAGTGGTGAGATCGACATTTGAAGTGGATTTGAAGTCCAAAACATTGTAGATCGCACTAGAGCATAAAGGAGGACAAACAGACTAGGAAGAACAGCAAGGAAGAGCATAGCAAAGACCACCAAACATGAAAGGACAAAATACAGTCACAAAAATAAGGAAAGGGCAAAGAATTGCAAAAGAGGAAGACCAGAAGTAAAATTGTGAGGAACGGACCAGATAGCGAATCATGAATTGCGCTTTCCATCATCAACAGTAATCAGGAGGACAAAAACGAAGACACATTCAAGATTTCAGAAAACACAGTCGCAGTTTTCATCTTTTCAGTCACAAAATCAGGAGGCCAAGACAGAAGACAAGACGAACGGTGGAAGAAGGAAAACGAGACCAGAATGCTCTTAACACATGAAGTTCTGTTTGGACAAAGGAAAACATGAGAAAAACATGATTTTGCAGATGTTTTTCTTAGAAACCAGACTGTGAAGGATAATAATCACGATTTTTGCCGATTTTCTGTCATTTTCATGATATCCTGCAGTCATCCTCCTGTAAAGATCAGACTGTGATTTCCAGAGTTTGCAGAGGATAAACTTGATGTGAAAAACACAAAGAAAGTTAGCAATCCGGTTCCTGGTGCAATTAGATTGTAAGTAGTTTGACATTTTCCTCTAGTAAATTCAGATTCAAGTAAATTCAAATTGTAGCAAATTCAGATTCTGTAGTACCAAGGGGTTATTATATACACTTTTACATTTATTTTGCATTGGCTTACAAGTCAAAAGTCAAATCTTGTGTATAAATGGAAATATTCAGAATCTAGTTCTGTTGGAAGCACAGAAATTGATTGGTTTTGGGAATCATAGAGTATTGGGACAGCAATAAAATCATTCTCGGCACTAAAGCAAGGCCTATTGTGAATTTTGTCATTTAGGATGCATCATAAGGAGGCCTTGTTGAACAAAACCTGACCTTTGATCAGGTTAGTTCCCATTTGCTGCAGAAGGAACACACGCAGACTTAGGCAAGTGAGTCTACCTCTGGACAAACAGAGAGAGCATTTGTAGCTCAGTCAAAGAGGAAGTCGAAACGAATTGTCGATGAATCATCTTCCAAATACCGAGGGAAATGTCATTACTGTCATAAGGTCGGGCATATGAAAAAGGATTGCTGAAAGCGATAGAATGATCTTTCTTCCCACAGCTAAAAGGTGAGAGGAGTTATACAGATCATGATGAATACCATAGTTCTAAAAATGGTGATTACTCGGACGATAATCACGATAAATCGTTCTTCACATGCAAAACGATTTATCTTTCCATAAATCGCGATTTATTTATTGCCGATAAATCAGCGATTTCCAACGCTAAATAACCTGAAAAATCGTGGAAAATCGCTCCATTTTCCTCCTGCTCAAATCGTTTTTAGCTTCTGCGATTTTTTTCTCCTGTTTTTTTTTGCTCAAATCGTTTTTTTCCTTTTTTGGATTTTTGGTGAAGAAAACACAAGCATAGAAAAAAAATTGCCATTTTTGGAAAGGGTCTGGGAAGATGTAGCAACAAAAACTTGCATGTGCCATAACTTTCATTCTGTGGCTCCGTTTCAGGTGTCGTTTTCTCTAAAAGTGTATATTTTCTCGAGCTCTACGCATTGATGGCAATAATTTTCTTATTTTCATAAAATCCATTTTTGCACCTTTTTGGACCAAGCAACTTCTTGCAATCTTCTGAACGAATCATGAGCTTTGATCGCCTGTAGACAGATTAGTAATTAAAAATACAACTATGCGAGTATTCCAACTATGGTATATACAACTTATACAATATACTGTACATTGTATACATTTATATAAAATACATTATTTAATTTTATACAATCTATAACATACACTATAAATTTAATTTTATTCGTTTTGTATATACTGTACATTATTATAAATTTATAGTTAATTGTACAGTATACACTATAAAATTATAATAGTATGTTGTATAACGATTTAACATTTAACATCATAACGATTTAACATTTAACATCATTTAACATCATAACGATTTAACATTTAACATCATAATGATTTAACATTTAACATCATTTAACATTATAATAGTATACTAGTATACAGTATAATAGTATACTAGTATACAGTATAATAGTATATTGTATGTTGTATACTGTACGGAGTCACTTCTCGCATCATTTAACATTGTTTTTATATTTAATTTAAGTATATTTTATGAATTTAAATGTTTTTAAAAGTAGCGATAAAGTTGCCGATAAATTGCCGATTCCCGATTTCCGAGTCAAAATTTGGCCTGCCGATTAATCGCCAATAACGATTTTTTGAACTATGATGAATACTGCTCAAAAAGTCTTAGTAAGGAATGTTATCCATGTTCCTAGCATGCATAGAAATCTCTTGCCTATTCGTTAGTTAATAAAAAATCCCAACAGTGTTGTAGATTTCTCTAGGCAAAAGTGTATTGTCTGATGTTACACATGACAGGATAGTCACCCTAAGCATTGGCAAGGTGGCGTGTATAGGCTTGTTGACCCAGCCAAAGTCAACTTATAAGCATGCGTGGAGGGAGACACCACCATACAAGATGTGTTGGAGGATGAAATTCCTCATAGATTTGTTGATCTTGCTCCAATCAACTTACATGCACTCTTGTGGAGGGAATATCAACTATGCAAGATGCGTGTGAGGCTGAAATGCGTCATGTGCAAGCAGATGAAATGCTCAGACCACAAGATGTACAGAGGCACATGGTGAGCTAGGAGGAAAAGCCGCTGAATGAATTGTGGACGGTGACTCCACCATCCAGGATGCACAAGAGGCGCATAGTGAGATGGAAAGAAAAGCCACTCGTAGTGAGATGGCAAGAAAAGCCACTCACCTTGAGATGGCACTGGCTTCGAGGACTGGTAAGAAGGTTGTTAATCTAGCAGAGCTTGTTCATGTTGCTCTCGCATCTAACCTTTTTACGATATTTGTATTGTACTGATATTATGAAGCAGAATGCATACATGAGAGGCAAACTGCCATGCAGGCAGAATTTGAAGCCTTATTGAAGAACCATGTCGAGGAGTTGGAAGGAATTACTTCTTGATGAGTTGGTGGAATTATCCATTGGATATAAATGGGTGGACAAAGTCAAAAGCAGAGCTAATGGTACTTTGGACAAGCACAAGGCTCATCTTGTCACAAAAGGTTTTTCACAACATGAGGGAATAGATGAGTTCTTTGCTCCTACCAAGAATACTGCGAAAATGGTCACATTTCGGTTGCTTCTCTCCGGAGATTGCGACTAGGAGTTTTACTTAGTGCAACTTGAAGCTTTTTAGGTATCTAGTCGTGCTCATTTGGTTTGCAAATTGATTAAGTCCCTACATGGGTTTTGAAAGGCTCAACAAGCCTAGAGTACTCATATTGATTAACATCTTCGATATTCTAGACTCGAAACTATGGAGGTTGGGCTGACGTTATCAGCCAACGGTGATTCATCACCGGTCAATGAATCACCCCATAGACAATCGGCGGGCAGCGTGATATATCTTATTCCCACACAACCAGACATATGTGTTGTTACCAATCTTTCTTGGCTTTCATCTCAACCAAAGCTCATACATTGGACAGCAGCAAAGCTCCTTCTCGAAGATATGGACAAGGCAGTTTACTTGGTGCGGCCTTAAGGTTTTTGGGTACCTGGTTTGTGAAATTTCAGAACAAACTTGAAGCGGGGGGAGGGGTAGGGGGTTAAGGGAGGAGGCATGGCAGGTGATATTAAATATATTAATATCTATTTGTTATACATAAGTTATTAACTAATAATCAGTTGTAAACTACCCTAAGCATATTGTAACTACTTTCTACATAATAAAATGATGGTCATGCTTATCCCAAAGTGGGCCTTCTTGTTTCTCTTCATTCTTTCAATGTTAATGTTTTCTAAAAATAGAAATATTTTTTTCAGTTGATTAGATCACATTTTTTATACTTCTGATTACAGATCTTTGCAAACTTAGAATTTTAATAAATTATTAAATTACAAAAGGAGGCCATAAAAACTAATGTGCTCTTAGGAATGTGAAAAATTGCATGGCCCATCAGTTTATGTTTCCCAAAAACACTGGAATGGACATAACTACCCTAGATTAGAAAGATCCACATCAATTTGTAATAAAAAAAAGTAACTGTTGATTCATTCGCCAACAAATTACGATCAGATACTTCCTTAACAAGCATGAGAACTTCCTTTCAGAGCTAGTTCGGGCATTCTGGCTGAAATTATGTTCCCATTTTCAAATGTGAAAGGATAACATCCTACGGTACAAAGTAACATATTGGTTGAAAGAAGAATATCCTTCAACTTTTGTGTCATATGCACATAAAAAACTATGTCCTTGTAAAAGATTGAAGAATAGTGTGCAAATTAATGCTCAAGCACCTGCTGATAGCTTTTCAAGCATTAGAGTAAGTTAAAAACTTTTATGAATAGGTTCTCTCAAGTTTGAGGTAGGTAGGATCTAAAAGGTGTGGGGACATAAATTGGTTTGCCATATTTATCAAGGAAGACACCTTCTCAATGTGAAAAAGGTTGACAGAGGTGGATCCCTCGCAGGGTGAAATGGCTACATCATAGGCCCATTATTGGAGATATATGTTGCCTAGACACATGGCTATATTAAGGCATAGTGTTTGACTCAATTCTCATCAAATTCAAATA
This sequence comes from Taxus chinensis, assembly GCA_019776745.2. Lineage (NCBI taxonomy): Eukaryota > Viridiplantae > Streptophyta > Pinopsida > Cupressales > Taxaceae > Taxus > Taxus chinensis. The sequence continues at coordinate 150,842,629 of CM034153.1, read as the reverse complement.
AATACCAATTGTGCAGCATAACAGTGCTGGTCTAGGAGAAAATAGATTTCATAATTCTGTTATCCTTGTAAAAGATGCGATCTTAAATATAAATCCAAACTCATTAAAATAGTGTTGCCAAAGATCGCCTTTGACTTGAGAGCAATGCTTATAAGAACTACCTAAGGCTGATATCAGAATTGCTTGATGAGAATAATTAGTAGCTCTGAGCAGGAGATCCGTGTTGTATAAAAAAAAAAATACAACATACATTAATATATGGGGAGCCCAACCATATTGTAACTCCTTTCTACATTATAAAATGACAGTCACACTAATCCCAAAGTGTGCCTTCCAGTTTCTATTCATTCTTCCGGTGTCCAGGTTTTCCAGCAATAGAAATATTTTTAAAAATCCTCCATTATCTTTTGGTTGATTAGATCACATTCTTTATACCCCTCCTAAGCACGCATCTTTCCAAACTTAGCATTTAATTAATAAATTATTAAATTACAAAGAGGCCATAAAAACTAATGTACCCTTAGGAATGTGAAAATTTGGAAAGCCCATCAATTTATGTTTCCCAGAAACACCGGAATAGACATAACTACCCAAGATTTAGAAAGATCCACATCAATTTGTAATAAAAAAGTAATTGTTGATTTATTCACCAACAAATTAAGATCTGGTACTTCCTTAACAAGCTTAGCAACTTCCTTTCGGAGCCAGATGTGGGCATTTTGACTGAAATTATGTTCTCATTTTCAACTATGTAAGGATAACATCATACCATATTGTTGGCATATAATTTCACACGTATGCAAAATATGACAACAATGCAAGGGGACAGAGTCCCTCCTCAATGATTGGTGAGGTTGCCCTTATTGAAAACCAAAAAGGTATGTATAGTTGTACATTCAAAATTGTATTTTTGGGCTTTTGGGTTTTAGGGAAGACAAGAAATTGATAAAAAAAGGATAAGGATGGATGAGTGAGAGGATATATATGAATAAGTGAGAATGGGAGGATCATATAAGATTAAGCAAACACAAATCATAAGCATTAAATGCACTTTAGAAACTAATATAATAAGTGACAGTTGAATCAAAGACGTGGAATCTCATAGAGAGCAAAAGCCTTCACATTTATTAAACATAAGAGTGATAAATGCCAAATAAAGAAAGAAACATAAGACACAAAGTTCTCCATAAAATATCCTTTATTTCTCTTTACACAAGAGAAAAACGTTTCTCATTACTTCTCTACAAAACTATTTTATTCTTTCACCAGAATTCTTGTACAAATGATAACTAACTTCTTTTTTTACTACCCAAAAGTTGGTTATAAAGTAGTTAGGGTTTTCATGACATCATATTAGGCATAATTAAGTCACATTAATTAATTATCTTTATTTTAATAAAGTAAATTCACTTTATTAAAATAACGTTCTGACTCAAGTGACTTAATAAAAGCATTAAAAATATTTCAAATAAGTGAGTACATGTGGACCCCACGAAAAAGTGACATGGCAAACACATAAATTATAACATGACACCTAAGATTAGTGCTTTATCCATTGGGCCAAGAGTCTTCCTATCTTGATCGTACAAGAATTGAACTCATTGATCACCAAGGACAACATCATCTACTAAATTGAGACATCATTGTGAAAATCTTGAAGTCCAAACATCTTGTCATTTTGAATTTCTTGAATTGTTTAGTGATTCCATCATTCTTGACTCATTAGGGAAGTAATGAGGAGAAACGAAAGTCTCACAAACAAATTGCATTTCCAAAATCCTACCAAGAACCATAAGAAACTCCACCATTTTATCCTCCATTTTAATGAACTAGACTTTAGAGTTTGATGAGTTTGTCAAGAGAATCGGTACTAAAATTTGTCAAGGAAGAGTACTGATTCTTGAATATATTAATCACTTGCTCTTTGAGAGATTGCATGGAGATAATTTGATTGTGCTCTTCAATGAAATTGAAAGGAATTTCCTCAATGCATTCATATATTGTACACAAGGTTGATTATCCTTTGTCTTTTACATCATCCAATTGTACCTTGACATCATCGAGCACCATTTTCTTGAATTTGGCAAAATTTGACCATTCAATGTGAAGCACATGGTGTTTGAAATCTAGGATTCCTTCGGTGAAAAGAGACAAGAAGTCCATTTATGCAAGTTCTTGGATGTCAGGAGAAATCTTATCAAGAGTGGTCATCATGATCTTGAGAGACTCTTTGAAATGCAAAATTGAATCTAGATAAGTATGAACCTTATCGTAGATTCTCATAGCTTCATCAATGATCTACAAACCCTATATTAGAACATTTTTTATCCATGAATTGGTTACATGACCCATATTATTTATTTCTTTGGACAACAAGAGGGTCTCTTGATCTGGTACTGATACTACAGCAGGGACTTGAATAGCGAAAGAAGAAATCGAATTGATGAGGTGTTACATATGCTATTAACTACCAATTTTCTTCCTTGAGATGGATTGCCTGAGATTTGTACTTTTCCATCCGTTGAAGAACTATATCAATGGATTCTTGAGCATGAGAAGCATCACTTTCCATAGTTGACTTGCCAAGAATTACTCTGGAGACTCCATAATTGGCAACAATCATTTCCCTTTTGTCCTTATCAACAATTGGTGTTGTTATGTCAGCACACTAAATTGCATGCTCATTGATTGCAACTTTGGAGATGACCTTGGGCTTCTTGGGAGTGAAAGAATTTGTCATTGATGCAATAGCTTCAAGGTCAATTGTGATGGGTTTGATGATTCTTTTCCTCTTCTTGATTTCTCTGTGTAGCCAAGAGGGTACTTCTTCAATTAGCTCACCACATAGAATTCTCGCATTGGGTGGGAGTTGCTCCTTGTTAGTGGTGGATACTCAAATTCAACTGGGGCTTGAATGGAGTCTTCATGTTGGGGATGAGGAGTTGCTACAATATCTTCATGATGTATGGGAGGAGGTTGTGAGATATCTTTAGGATGTGAAGGCTTGAGTGAGTTGGAGATTTGAATCACTAGAATTTGCACCTGATCCAATACCACGAACTGCAGAGTGGTGTTCTTAATCAGCCCTTGAGAACCTGAATTGGTGTGAGTTGATGAATGTTGGCTTGATTGTGAGATCCCAAAAACATGTTCCTTCCCCTCATTGGACTCTTTCCTCCGTTCAGGTTCACTAGTCACAGAAGGTAGACTGTGAGTTGACTTTGGTTCCCATTTATTCTTACTTGCTTGAGTATGTGACGAAGATTGTGTGGCTGGGTAAGAGAACGATTGAGTGAATTTCGTAATTCTCTTCTCATTATGGTTGGTTGGCCTATGATCTTCATGTGTGTTTCTTTCATTTGTACACATTGGCCAATTCTCTCTCATACCAAGCCAAATTCTCTTGATCACTTGTTGAATTTTTTCTTCAAGTGATGTATCATCTCTCTTAGACCAATTGATTTTAGGAAGAGGTGATGATGCAATCAAATCATATGCAGGATCAATCATGTCCAAGTCACTATCAATAACTCCTTGTGGGACTTATTTCAATTTGAATACCATGATTTGACTCAAAGTCATTCAGGAGTATTCACGACGCGAAACCTCAAATGCATCTACACAATTAGCTCAATAGTCTTCCACCTCTAGATGGTGTCTTTATTTTGGGCCAAGAATTCTCTCCATGAATCCACAAATGTCAAATCCCCACCTTCTCACAAATGGATGTTGTGTTACAATGGTCATCTCCTTATCCATCATCTCTGCACTGCAGAATGACAAACAGTTGTACACGCCAATGGAGATAGGAAAATGAACACCATATTTGTGTTTCTCACCCAAGAAGCGGTTTATTGATGCTAGTTGTCGAGAAAGTTACATAAGAGCCCACCTATCACTTACATACTTTGGCAACTTGTATGGCACTCTATTATATCTACACACGAATGTATGAAAATGTGGGAAATTGAATGAACCATGTGCCCCATCTTGAAATCACCTCTTTGGTTTGATGTGAAAATCTTTCTTGTGGATTATTCTATAGTATTCTGATGATGTAGAAGAGGAAAGTATCGTTGATATGTCAGAAGTGATGCATACTTGCCTTGAATTCCAGCTGCGTGTAGTAGTGAAAAGCATTGTTTTGACCAGGTGCCATTGTGCCTCTAGTTTCCAGACCAGCAAAGATTCTTCTCCGTGCCACACCATAGACGAGGTAAGCAGTCATGTAGAAACGACTCGTCATCTTTACTTCAATCAACTGCTTATGCAATGTGTCACTTCTGATTATAGCCCAGACAATGTGAAGTTTTTAATCTAGGATGACGCAAATGAACTTGTACATCCATGGCTGAAAATAGCGTGCAGAAGGATGCCAAAAACTCTACTCAGTAAGGTGATCATGTCACCAATTTCAACTCGGAACTCAATGTGGGGTTGTTCTTTGAGAAGTCGATTTGCGTGAGTTCTCTTGATGACTAACTAATTCTTGTTTATGACTTTGGAGCATCGTAGTGGGTCTTCATCCCAGTATTGTTGTGCAAATTCCTTTGTGATTTCAGCAATCTCCTCATATTTAGGGATTCAGAGTAGCTCTTCAATGTGTTCAGGGGTGACTAGGAGGATGTGCTCATTATTGCTGTTAAAAACACCTCTCTTCTCACCCATAGTGTTATGCACATGCAATGATAAGCTTAGGGAATTGAACTGACACTAGAAGGTTTGCTTGAGGTAAACCGTACTACGATATATGCATTGAGAAAACATTGTATGACCCTCTAACCATGTTCTATCACAAAATTGACCCATATTGACATGCTTGAGGTTCATGTTAGCTATGTGATCATAGTATGAAATGAGTACAGATGTGTGCGTTACACCCTAGAACTTCATATTTTAATGCTATTTTTTGGACATTGACATTTTGAAGCAAAAGAATTGTGGAAAAATAAACAATGAAAACTTAACTCGTGGTGTTGGGTCACCATGTCTTTGGGTCCACCACAAAAGAGAAAAATGAAATTTTATTAAATTTACGCTTTTACAATATAAATTTTATCCCATTTTACATGTTTTCATTGATATGCCATCTTACATAAGTTGTGCTCCTGTCTCGCTCAGGCACACTTTTTCTCGGTTTGACCATTGTTCGCTCAAGGCTGTTTACTTGCTTCACGGTGTTTTGGTTACTAGTTCTTGTTCCAAGTTTTGTCACACATGGATTTTCTTTGTACTTTTAGACACCGTATCCATGCAACACGAGGTCCATTACTTTGAAGGGGTTAGTTGTTGCCCATACATTTTGAACCAGTGTGCACTCTTGAATTCATTCAATTGACTACCACTACATGCTGAGTTGGATTTTCAACATATATACTTAAGAGTTGATTTTTTGCTACTCGTTTTCTATCTATCCACTCAACCTTGATCATTTCATATCACCAATGCATGTTCAGAGATTTTTGATGATCTTATTAGGGGTGTGAAGTTGCCACACCTATCGATCATTGATTTCATAACTAACTTTTCTCCATGCATTTGGGTCAAATTCAGACGTTTTACAATTGTTTCGTGTTTTCTTCACATTGCTAGAATTTTCTATTCTAGCCAGAATCACGTGTAGGATTTACAAAATGTTGTTAAGTAATTTCACTCTCACATTTCCATGTGGCAATCGTTATTCTCTCTCCATGTGGCTTGATTTTCTTGCATCTTCTTCTCTCTTTGTTAGCTTTCCATGTTAAATTCTATTCTCTCTGGCTTATTTAAATTCCACATCCCACAAGAATTTGCGTGCATGTGGTTTATCCTATTTCCACACTTTTTGCTGTGTAGGATTTTGTTCTAGTTATATTTCACTTCTTATTTATCCATGCATTTCTCATATTCTTGTTTCCTGAGTCCAAGCTCCTTCATTTATGCATCTATGCTGTATTCAAATGTTCCGTCCAATCACATATAACGTCCAGACATATTCACGTATGTACCTAGATGCAATATCATTGCACTTCTCTTCACTCAAGGCTTTCACCGGTGGGGAACTAGATCATCACGTGGCCTTCTGGCTCCTAGATTGAATTTGGAAGTATTTTCTTTTTCTTTGCAGATTCTTCAATTTAATTTGTACTTCGGTTTCTAACTCATCCAAGCTCTTTAGCCTGCACGATTTCTTATGATTGCACTGGTATGAAACTGACATTCGAAATCTCCTCTTATTCGTGTTCTTTAAACTCTTGGTGGTTAATTTCATTTGAAACCATTCTTTCTATTCACGCGTACATTGGTAATTGTTTCCAGGAGTTGACTCTTCTGAAGCATCTTCACTAGGTTATTTGACACTTGTGATTCTCCATTGGGGCTTCGAAGGAGCTTTGCATATTTAGTTCAATCATTTACAAGCTTAGAAGCAGAAACAATACTGATGCCTGTGAAACAGCTTCACTGCTTTTTCATTGCATCCTTTTCCATGTATTCTTCACTGAGACTCTTTTATTTCTCATACCGATACGTGCTTTGAAGCATGGGAATTCCTTAGAGAATTATCCGTTTGGATGGAAATTTCAAGCTTCTTCTCTGTTCCATCATTCAGACAAATTTGCAGTCAATTTGAAGTGATTAACGGATCAAAGCAACAAACACTTCATGCATTTGGATTCTTCCTCTTTGCAATTCACGCCGTGAAATGTGCCACACGATATTGAAATCTTTCGTCAATGCACGTGAATAATTATTTAACTGGAAAAAGAATATCAATTAGTTTTGTGCCTCTTCCAACCTGTTTTTGCCAATTACGGGAAGTGGGAGAGTTAATGTGGAGAGAGAGGAGAGAGGAAGGAAATGGGAAGCGGGAAGAAGTTTTTCATTTTCCAAATTTGGCTTTTGGCAAACTTCCCCGTGGAGAGTCTGGGAGAATTTCCCCTGCATGGGTTTCATGCGGGGAAGTTTTAATCTTTATCAGTCCGATGAGTGACGGATGGTGAAGTGGGAGTGAACTTCCACTTCACTATCTGTTGCTTATAAACTTAATTAATTAAAATGAATTAAATTAAAGTTATTAATAAAATTTAATTAATTAAATTAAAAATTAATAAATCACATTATTAATTAGTATTAATTATTTAAAACGTTAATTAATTAATGAGGTTAGTTAATTAATTAATAATGTTGAATTGAAATTAATATCATTAATTAATTAAAATATTCTTCATATTTTGTGTCATATACACCTAAAACACTATGTCCTTGTAAAAGATTGAAGAATAGTGTGCAAATTAATGCCCAGGTGCCTGCTGATGAGCTTTTCAAGCATTAGACTAATTTAAAAACTTTGATGAACAGGTTCTCTCAAGGAGGATATACTCAATGCTCATGTTGAGCTCAAGTTTTAGGTAGTAGGCTCCAAAAGGTGTAGGGGCATAAAATGGATTGCCATATGAATTAAGGAAGACGCCTTCTCAATGTGAAAAAGGTTGGCAAAGATGGGTTTCTTGCAGGGTGAAATGGCTACGTCATGGGCCCATTGTTGGAGATTTATGTTTCCTAGACATATGGCTATATTAATGCATATTGTTTGACTCAATTTCAAATAAATAACAATTGTGCAGTGTAATGTTGTTGGTCTAAGAGAAAACGGATTTCATAATTTTGTTATCCTTTTAAAAGACTTAAAGCTCTGAATATATATGAATCCAAACCTAAGTCACAGAATTCGCTGATTTCCAAATAAAAAATTCTGAATTTGACGATTTTGAAGAAAACACGATAAATTTGTTAAAACACACTAAAATTTGTACAATCAATTTTTTTTCGCAATTTTCGCAAAACCCCTAAAAATCATCAGAAGTTCAGTGCATAAGTTTCCAAATAATGGTTGAAAAGGTCATTTATATTTTTTGTTTTTTATTTTTTATTCTTATCTTCAATGTCGGCCTTAAGGCTTTCATTTGTTATCTAACAGGGCTCCATCTCTGGTATTCTTCACATCACACCACTTACAGTAAGCCGTCCTTTGAAGCGCAAATCTATAAGTGGATCGACTAAAGAATGACGCGTGAAGACAACAAATTGAAGCATGAGTGACAAGTCTGTAAGTGAATCCAAAGACTGTAATACTGTATTTGGAAGCGTGAGTTTGAAGGTGAGAAACGGAGGGTCTCCCTAAACAACCTGCGTGCAAGGTCATTTTTATTTTTTATTTTAAGGCTTTCATTTGTTATCTAACAGGGCTCCATCTATGTTACTCTTCACATCACACCACTTACAGCAAGTCATCCTTTGAAGCGTGAATCTATAAGTGAATCGACTAAAGAATGACGCATGAAGACAACAAATTGAAGCATGAGTGACAATTCTGTAAATGAATCCAAAGACTGTAATACTGAATTTGGAAGCGTGAGTTTGAAGGTGAGAAGGGGAGGGTCTCCCTGAACAACTTGTGTGCAAGGTGGAGCGTGCAAGGTGAAGGGGCTGTGTTTGAACGACCTACGCGAAAATTTCATCGATACCTCTATGGATCTCTATCGAACCTTCCATGAATATACCAGTTACCAATTATTTTTAAAACTTTGGTCTTTAGGAGATTAGAGTAGTCTTAGGGATTAGAATAATTTTGTTTTTAGTTATAAACATATAGATTATTAATGGGAGTGGGACTTTAACATTTATTAATAGTTTTACTTTAGTTAGTATATACTATAAGGTCAATTTAAAACATAGTTACTAGGTAGTATTTAGGGTTTAGATTTAGTTTTTTAAATAATTTTTTAACTTATTAAAATGTATGTAAAGTTACAGCCTTTCACGAGCAATTACATTAACACATTATTTAGTTTTAAGTTATTTTGCATTTTTTTAAATATAAGTTGAAGGCTTTTACAAGCAATGTAATTAGATTATTTTATTATTTTTAATATTTAGTTTGTAGTAGCCGGTGAGGTGTTGACGGGTTGGTAAAGTAGGCCGGTTGTTTCCCACTCCATCTAGGTTCAACTCTCGCTAGGTGCATGCCTTGTTGGGCCGAACAATCTAGAATTGAGGCCAATTATGGCCGAATGATGTGAATTTGGGCTGTTTGCAGCCACATGAAGTGAATTTGAAGCCAGTGGTGGCTAAATGTAATACCGGTTCATAGCTCTAGTAAAAAGCATTTATGGATAAAAAGATATATTTAGTTTGTGGTAGATTTAAATAGGTTTTAAACTTTAATAATATTTATATATTTTCACATTTTTGTACATGTATTATTTATTTTGAAGATAAAAATAATTTAAAAATGTAGATTTATATAATTTGAAGTTACTAACGCTTATTTTCCCAAATTTAATCGGTTAACAAACTTGTTTTGAATTTTATCCTCACTGAACACGAACATGAACCTGATGAGTTACATCCAAGCTCAATAAAGTAGTGTTTCCAAAGATAGTCTTTGACATAAGCGTTAGGCTGCTCTTGAAATTGTTTGACAAGAGAAATTAGTAATTCTAAGAAGTAGATCCATGTTGTATATTAAGCATTCTCTCTTACGTCCCAACATATCCAATTTGGCTGGAAGCGCGCTACTAGAGAATGCTTCCACCAAAAGTGGTATTTAATGTATTCCCTATAAAAGCAGGGAATCGTAAGTCCAGAATTGCATTAAAAACTAACAAACCAGATTATTCCAGCTCAAAGTTCAATTACACATTGGGCGTATCACACGCTTTTGTGGCAGCCAGACACCAAAAGATCCCTCTCTACAACTTATCATATTTTGAGGCTCGTCATAGATAATCATTACGCCCTCAGGGCAATTATTTTTGCTTTTCTTGAAATATTTTGTATATATCACATCTGATTTGGAATCTCGGTTGTGAAAATGTATCACTCTCTATAAGGAAATTCAAGAAAATTATGCAAACAATGCAATTTGTATGAGGATGGGGCATATGGGCAGCCAGAAAACTGCAGGTTTCTGATTTTATCTTGAACATTATTTTAAAAGTTTAAATGATGCTTGTCATCAACAAACATTTAGATTTTGTAACAAGTCCAATATGATCCCTAAGAGTTCCCTCGATGTTGAATGTGAACAAAGAACAAGTTTATTCTAGCAGGATCGGATAAGAACAAATTATTTTGGACAAATAGGAAGAGAATAAAGCAGCGTTAAAGCATAAGATTATTCCAAAAAAATAGAATAAAACAAATAAAGCCACTCAAAGGCTAAAGATAGTTTAGGAGAATATAGCAAAAATATCATACAGGGGGTAAATATTGCTTTAGTTGGATAATCCGAGAAAAGTGCTGTTTTGGAGAAAATCCATCTTTCAAAATGTTTTAAGATAAGATATGCATTCCTCATCTACAGGTACAGCAATACCATGCAAAACAGTGTGATCCGCTGGACAAACACTTAATATGGAAGATTGACGTCTCTTCACAACTGTAAATTCAAAAGAGAGCTATGTTGTTTTGGATGTTCCATCTATTGGCTGTTCTGTATATCAGGTGTACCAAAACAGAGATATGTTGCTTTTTATTTTGGTTTAAAAATTCACGATACTGTTGTCAGATTTGAATTCAAAACAATGGTTTACAAGCATATCAACTCGTTCGATGGTATCAGAGCATTTGGGATCAACTCAGTGGTATCAGAGCTACTTCTTCATCTTGTGGGAAAATCCCTCAAGGGAAGTGGAGATTCAATTAGCCCTCACTGATCAATATATGAGTTTATGAAAATATTGAAATACCTATTTTTTTCCGAATTTGTTGAGCTTTATAATAAATGATCAGAGAAGGTGGCTATTGCAACTTGAGCAATTTGTTATGAAAGCCACAAACAAGTATGGAAATAGTTTTGTGTGTGATTATCTAGGTTACAGAGAAAAAATGGCTGAAAGCTTACTCAATCTTTGTGGTCATTATCATCTCACAGCTGTTGATAGAGAAACCCTTAGTAAAGAGGCTCCAACAAAGAAAGAGGAAAAGGATACGAGTGACCCGTGCCCTATAGCAGGGCTACATTTAAATCAAAAAGTAGAATAAAAATCCATGACTGTATTTAGCTTGAAAATCATGGCTTGACTGTTCACAAACCTCTCAACCACACTAGTAGCCCTTCCATGGTTTGAGCCTGTACCCAAGCTTTTGCATTGAAACTTAACAAGAACATCTAGAGTGGCAAGCAAACTTGTTAATGAAAGATCCCAAGAAGGATACTAGAATCAATTGCCTTATTTGCTAAGGTGCAACAGGATGGAGCTCTGCATTGTCCTCCATGGATATTATTTATTGAAACATGTCAAACTTTGCAGCTACTGGTTAGAAGTTTGACAACTGAGGAAATGTTGGGATCCATAATTAATTCATTTCAATAGGTGATAATCTAGAACAGTCCTCTTTCATGAGAAGTGAGAATTGGAAAATTGTCCAGAGCATGGACAAAGAATATTGAAAGCTGTCGTAGATCAATAAAAGCTACATTCTTCTTAACACTTTTCTAACAAATCTACTAGACCATTGTCCCTGGATCAAGAGCCACTTGATCCAGTAGGACATATTATCTGGAGTTGAAGAAGCTTCAAGAAGTTGTGAAAGACCCAATAATAGTGGAACGTCCAATACTCATTCCCTATGAGGATTCTAAATCGCATAGCATTCCCTATGAGGATTCTTGATGTTAAATGTAAAAAAAAAGAGGCTTATTATAGGAGAATAAAATATAAGTTTGTCTTAGAAAAATAGGAAGAAAACAAAGCATGTCTATTCTAGAAATATATAATTAAAAAAATCGAACTCAAGGTCTTGGGCTATTGGTGGATTACAAGTAGTTTGTAATCATCAACCCAAGTTCCATTCCCATTGAGTTCATTGGATGCTTTCAATAAGTGGCCATGGGGACACCTTGAGGTGGGGGTCGAACTTCTCCATATGGACTAAGCAGAACATAGTGGGGCGCTTCAAATGTGGATCGCTCGGCGGACATTAAGGACCCAAGCCCACCCCCATGTCCCACTTTGAGAAAGTTCTCCTCCACCACTCCAGTTCATAGCTCTAGTATAATAAAAGTGTTTACCATCCAAAATTTTAGCCCGTCGAGTTTACCCCGGTTATATGCGGGAGGTCTTGGGGTCCATTCCCCCGAGCTGACCACCTCTATAATTCGTCGTTACTCGGCTAGGTAGTGCCAAGCGGGTCAGCTGCTTCGGTAGCGGAGGTGGTCTCTCGACGTGGTGCCAAACCGGCTTAATGTTCAATGCAAAGTGGGTCGAGAGAAGGCATGAATCCTGGGTTCAATGCGACAAGGCATGTCCTGGCATTACGGCACGAGAGTTATCCAAAACCACTTTTGAACTCAAGGTCTTGGGCTATTGGTGAGTTACAAGTAGTTTGTAATCATCAACCCAAGTTCCATTCCCATTGAGTTCATTGGATGCTTTCAATAAGTGGCCATAGGGACACCTTGAGGTAGGGGTCGAACTTCTCCATATGGACCAAGCCGAACATAGCAGGGCGCTTCGAATGCGGATCGCTCGGCGGACATTAAGGACCCAAGCCCACCCCCATGTCTCACTTTGAGAAAGTTCTCCTCCACCACTCCAGTTCATAACTCTGGTATAATAAAAGCGTTTACCATCCAAAGTTTATGACAATGGGGTCTGGGTGGAGTGGTTAAGACGGATGGTTGTATCCAACTCCACCCAGGTTCAAATCCCACTTAGGCACGATCCCTGTTCGGGGTGGTAATGTCCGAGGTGGCACGGCTGGCTGGCGGATCAGTGGATTCTGGTTTGAAATTGCCTGCGCTCGAAGTGTGTTCTTGTGTGGTGGATCTGGCTTGCTAATTGTTGAGCTTAATTGCTATATCTTGGTTGAATGTACTCCGATTCATAACTCTGGTCAAAAGCGTTTATTTATCAAATATATATATATATATATATCACTGTTACGCGGGGACGCGTCCTGGGCATCAGCAGCACGTCCCGGACGTCCGGGACGTCTCGGGGACTTGGGGACGGGGACGGGACATTTTCCCTGCCGTCCCCATTTCCAAAAAAAAAAAGGGGACGTCCCGAGGACGTCCCCTAAAAACTGAAACACACCCGGGACATCCCGGGTGCAAACTTGATTTGGGTGCGCCGTTGGGGACGCCCGTGACGTCCCCGGAACGTCGAGGGATGTCCCGGGGGACGCCATGACGTCCCCACCGGCTTTCACGCGGCGGCCAAGGTGATTATGCCTTTTTTTTAATCATTTTTATGTTTTTTTAAATATTTTCTTAAACTTTTAATGCATTCTAACTAAAACGAACATGACCTAACCCTAAAAGCAACAAAAAAACTTATAAAAAGAGCATTTCATACTCATTCTAATCACACCAAGCAAGAGCAAAAAAAAGAGAATGAAGGAGCTAGAGTAAAAAAAGAGAAGGCAAGAGCAAAGAGCAAGGAGCAAAGAGCAAGAACAAGAGCAAGAGCAAGAGGTATGTACATACATTACTAATTTACCACCATTCTTTGTTTTGTTTTTTTTAATTTCCAAATGCAAAGTTGAAAGTGAAGGCATTACATTTGTTTGTATTTTTTTTCCTATTTGGATTAGCACATGATGGAATGAGATAAAGCATAAAGGGAGGGTTTTTTTATTGTTTGTTTTTTTTAATTTTTAAATGTATTCATCGCTGTTTTTTTTTTTTTAATGTATTCCATCGCTGTTTTTTTTTATTTTTAAAATGTATTCAAAAATTGCATTCATTGTTTTATTGTATTGTATAGTTATATTGTTTTGTATTTTAATTATTGCAGCTTCAAAATGAGTTCCGATAGTGATTATCAAGCTGAATATGAGGTTGAAATGGGTGTGCAAGGAGAAGGAACACAATCACAAAACACCTAATACTGCTACTAGTTCACAAGGGAGTGTGGACAAGTTCAGTTGCCCCTCCGAAATGTTGAAAAAGTATGCTAGGGGGCCTTTTGATAAGAAAAAACCTTTGAAACAATTTGGTCAAATTATGCAAGGTCCTAGATCAAACATTTCAGGGGGCACTAAAACATGGAAATGCAACATTTGCTCATTATCTTGGTCAGGTAGCATTACTAGGTTGAATGCACATTTATTGCACATTGCGGGGAAAGGTGTAGGCAAGTGTGGACAGCTATCACTTGAAGAGAGGGCAAAAATGGTGAGGTTGTATAATGGAGATATGGTGGAAAAAGGTTCCAGAAGTTCGTGGCCGTCATGTTAGTGGCACTGGCACCACCTTCTAGTGCTGTGAGGAATTAATACCGGTAGTGGTACAGGTGCATCTTATGAGGTGTCTGAATTGGATGCTTTTGGTAGTAGTGGGGGGAAGAGGAAGGTTGTGGCCTCCAATCCACTTGTTGATATGTATGATACAAAGGCTAGAGAGGAGGGCTGATGATGCCATTGGGAAAATTTCTTTTTTGCTCTACTGGCATTCCATTTCATGTTGCTCGCTCTCCTTATTTCAAGGAGGTTGTGGCTAGGATAGCCAAAGCAGGTGTGAGTTATGTGCCCCCAGGAGACACGAAGTTGAGAACCACAATCTTGGATAAGAACTATTCCAAGGTTAATTTACTGATGGAGGAAATGAGGAGCACATGGGCCTCTCACGGTTGCAGCATCATCATGGATGGGTGGACAGATATTAGACACCGCCCACTCATAAATATCATTGTTTCATGCAGAGAGGGTCCTTACTTTTTTAGGGCAATTGATTGTTCAGGGAAAAAGAAGGATGCAGAGTTCCAATTCACCATTTTGAGAGATGCTATTGAGGAGGTTGGCCCTGCCAACGTTGTGCAGGTTATTACAGATGCAGCATATGTGTGCAGGGCAGCAGGTAAGCTTGTCGAGGCTCATTACCGACATATATATTGGACCCCATGTTGTGTGCATGCCATGAACAATGCACTAAAAGATATTGGAAAAATTGATTGGGTCAAAAATGTAGCGGCTGATGCTAGAGATGTGCAGATGTTCATCTGCAACCACCATACGTCATTGGCACTCTTCCGTAGCTTTTCGAGGAAGGAATTCCTCAAGCCAGTGGACACATGTTTTGCATCATATTTTATTTTGCTGGATAGGATGGCTGAGTTGCAGCAATCATTACAGTGCATGGTCATGACATCAGAGTGGTCTAGGTGGGATGGGTCGAAGACAGAGCAGGGGAAGAAGGTGAAAGCAATTGTGGTGAATGAAACATTTTGGATAGATGTGAGATATATCACATCCATAATATCTCCAGTTTTCAGTGTGATAAAATATGGGGATTCTGAGAGCCCTAGCCTTGGTGAGATATACGAATGTATTGATAGTATGCTTGGCCAGATGAAGGCTACTGTTCGAGCCAAGGGACCCCACCTTGGAGTTCTACCCATCAGCATATTCAACCTATCATTGAGCGGAGATGGGAGAAGTTGAACACATCCTTTACACATGGCTGCATATGCACTAAATCCAAAGTGATATGTTGAGAGGCCTGGCAGAGTTCTCCCAGTAGATGATGAGGAGGTGAGGAAGGGTTTCTTGAAAGCCCTAAAAAAAAATGTATAATGCAGAGGATGCTTCACGAGTCAGAACTGATTGGCTCAAGTTCGCTTATCTGGATGGCTACAAAAAATCATCAAAGATAGACAGGACCAACATTGGCACATGAGAGTCCATTTAGTTGGTGGCGATTGTATGGACATGCAGGATTGCTACGGACACTTGCTATTCGTCTTCTTTCTCAGGTTTCTTAGTTCCTCTGCTTCTGAGAGGAATTGGTCAACATATGGGTGGATCCACTCTCTTAAGAGGAACAGACTTACCTCTAAGAGAGCAGAGAAACTTGTTGCTGTACATAGTGCCTTGCGTCTCATGGATCGCAAGACACCTACGTACAAGGAGAGCCCAGCATTGCGGTGGGATGTGGATCCTGAGGATGCAAGGCAGGTTGATGAAGATCAGGAGCAGCGAGGACTGGTTGATATCTCCTTTGCAGATGCAGCTGACATTGATACAGATACTCCTAGTGAGGAGGAGCGGTTTGCAACAGTTCCTTCGGAGGGCTCTAATAGTGATTTTTGAGTTGTACTTGTCACTTGTAGTTGTCATTTTGGTTATGTAATGTCATTTTGGTTATGAGACATGACATAATATTTCGTAGCATATGTAATGTGGGTGTAGTTGTACTCTTCTCATGTTGATTATTGAAGAGTAAGACTAAGACTTGTTTTAAATTTTCAGCTTTACTATTTACTATTTAGTCTTTCATTGTCATGTTGAAGTTTTGAACATTGAATATAATATATATAGCTGTAGCATTTTGGGCCTTGGCTTATGTGATGAATAATTGGATTAATCATTAGTGGTTACTGGTTACAATCTTCAAACTTTCTTGTATTAATCATTAGGTTATTGAATTATTCTTTATTCATGTTATATTTGTAAAATAAATAAAATATATATATTTTTTTATTAGCCGTCCCCTTGCCGTCCCCCCGCCGTCCTGAAATTTTCAAAAAAAATTGCCGTCCCGGAAACCCCGTCCCGACGTCCCGCCGTCCCGGAGTCTTAGGTAACTATATATATATATTACATATATATATATATATAATTAAAAAAATTAAGTCATCCAATGGATAACAATTGGTGTTGAAGATAAAGCAAATAAAGCCAAAAGATACTAAAGAATGTTTTACGAGGATAGAGTGAGGATAGGAATTTTTTAGAGAAAGTCTAGCTTGAGAAGAGTGTCCAAATATAAAAGATCTATTCCTCCTCCATATGTACTAATAGGCAATCTTTTCTTTATGCGCAATTTATGCTCTTGTTGGACATGCACTCAATGCATTGAAGATTGATTTGTCTTCACATTTGGAAATGCTTTGGTTGTTATTGATAATACAGACAAGGAGTTGAATACTTAAATATTTTGGCTTTTAAAATTCAGAATTTTGGTTTCAAATTTTGGTTCATAGCAGTGGTATCTAATATATCAAAGCATTTAGGCTCTTTTCAAACATGAACAATAAATTTATCAGTATTGCAAAAGTATGCTTACCTCAACAAATTAAAAACCTGAACAAATAAAGCCCAACACAAGAGAGCACCACCTAACCTATACCTAATTATGTGTGTATCTAAGATTTTTATCATCCAAATCTATGTACTAGTGTATTAACTCAAACCCTATGGATTAAAAAATATCTAAAAACTAACTAAAATGGCAAATCTGATTCAAAATATTCTGTTGACATCTAGACTATTCTAGAAAGAAAGAAAAATATCGAACTGGGTTGGAAAAAAGTTCAAAACAGCTCGGAAAGAATACTCACTTCCTTGGGAAGATATGGACACCAATCTAAGACTCCCACATCAGCCAGCCAACTACCCACAACAAATCACTCACCAAGGCATTCTGAAACATGCCCTATTATAAGGCTAAAATACCTTTTCATAATTAATTTTCCCATACGCTCCATGATGTTGTTTGCATGTAGGATGTAAACTTCTACTATTTAAACTTTAATAACATTTTGCAAAAATAACCTTACTTCTCTATTTATAGACTAATACACGGCACTTAATGCTCCCTAGCTCCAAGATTAGCCCCTTTAATACAAAGCTGGGATTTTCTCACATCATTTTGTTTCACTTTTAGAATGCTTTCTCAAATTGAAACTGTAGACACTCAAAAACGCACCTTGGCATAAGGGGTCACATTATTTACAAAACATACAAAAACACTACAAAATATAAAAAATCTCATAAAAACAATAAAATACCTCAAAAACAATAAAATCACAAAACATTATAAAAAACACCCAAAAATATATAAATTGCACCACAAATACCTAACACAATAGTAAGCAAATGCATCCACCCATGCATTGATCAACTACACCCTCTGTTACCAAGAAACACCTAGGCCCCCCCCATTTCGTTTCCAAAACGGAAACTCCTTCGGAATGTCCTAGAGATAAGTATACATGATAATAATGTATTATTTCAATGAATACAAAATATTTTGAGTGTTTTATAAGTTATACTTATCTCTTATGGTCTATGGACTACAATTTCAAAATGAGTACTATGCATATATATATATATATATATATATATATATATATATATATATATATATATTGTACAGACATTTCCCGTAACGTTGTGTACCCAAGGTTTTTTGAAAATTGGTGTTTCCGCGTTTCATACTTGTACCCGTTTCCGTTTCCTGACAACATAAACTACACCTAATCACTCAACCAACAACACTACATGCCCTCCCATCTATCTGTGCACGAAGAGCCCAAAGTTCATTCGCCTACCTCCATCCTCCAAAATCTATAAAAGAAAGACCGTAGTCCCTCTTTGTCTCTCTCTTGAGACCTCTAGACATCTTTAATCATTTTAGTTCCCTTGCTCGCATGTGTTTTGCTCGTAGGCATTCTCGGAGGTGAAGGCGAATTGCATACAAGTACAAGTCCACGACAGTCAAATTTTGAAGAAATTTTGTGCAAACCTAAGTTGTCGAGGTATCTGTGTGTGATTTCTATGCAATTTTTGGATCAGTCTACACAATCCAAAATCATCATCATTCAGTCTGACGTCATTTTGCGGTCTTTGAGGGTCTCTGATCAGGTATATCATGTATTGTTTGTCATTTAATCATTATAGTCTTCCAATTACTTTTCATGTCAATTTTATCTACCTTAATATGTTAGGGGTATCATTGAGGCAAATCCCTAAACCACCAAATAATACTAATTCTTTTCAAAGTTTATATTTGCAAATTTAAAGAGATAAGATTGCTTAGATGCCAAGGAGACATTTAAATATAAACGTCCCGTATTTTTATTATGTTCCCTAGAAGTCCATTTCAAAATTTCGTATGATCAATCATGATTTGAAATGTTTGGTATGCAATAATCTAACACTTGTACGTGAGTTTATTTCATTGTATACATTTTGGCCTAGCCGCTCCAATCATTGCACCATGCCCTATCTGTGCAGCGTTAGGGAACATGCTGCATCAATTTAGACAGACAGCATCCTCACACTTTGATCGTGATAAGTGCGGAGTGTGCAGTCTGTCAGGTTCTTAGCTCTTGAGGGAATCTCACCTCACCTGGTCACTTGTGAGGTGCAATTGCCATGCCACAAAACTTTGAGGTCTCAGTTTACGCCAATCGCTTATATCTGGCAAACGTAACCCTCTGCCATCACTGTTGCGATTTACCTTGTCTATGTACCAATTGACAACACGATTTTCACTTTGCACCACCACAGCTTCACTTGCAACACCTCGCAATCAACATTGCTTCACATACAAATTCAACACATTGTAGGTTGATGCACAATGTGTAACCTATCGATCACCTCTATTCAAATTGACCTCCAAAACTCAACTGGCCGTGTTCCACACTCTGTCGACATGCAATGCTCATGCCAAGTGGCCTACACTCCTTGACTTGCATTCATACCAGAGCATCTGCCCAACCCGTAACCCAACTACTAGCATACACCAATGGTAGCCAAGCCAAAATTGCTATTACGAGTCCCTGAATAGTGAAGAGCTCCATAATCGCCTGGAAGCCAAACACATTTATCTCCTATAATGGCTTCTTGTCATGCCTTCTTGGCTTTGTAATCACACACACAACACACACACATCCTATGGCAGTAGATAGAAAGGAAATCCGCTACCAAGGGACGACAACTCATACATCTCACCTCGAGCCGTATGCATCTGTATCAAAATACACAAATGCATTATAATTCACATGTTCTAGTTCTATTATTCGATCTAAATCATGTTTCACTTAACGATCATCACCTTCGCATTGTGCATACAACACATCTAGATTGTCACTATTGGAGCATTGCCTCTCAAACCTCATTGGGATCTGGTATTAAAGTGGTTCTACTTCGCCTATGTCCCATCGAAAAAGGTCGGAGTATTTGAAGGTCATTGTCAAAACCACAAGATGCCTCAGATTACTGTCATCCCCACTATTTCAGTACCAAGTTCCTGAATGGCAATCGCTCCATGAAGCGCAAGTATGAAGTCTACATAATAATTCAAGAATGAGATTGTAAGGGTCTTACAATAACAAAATAAATTTCACGACTCACACCCACCTATGGTGTCTCTTATGATCCGCTACTAATCGGCGCAGCTCACACTCCCATGTGTCGCCTCTTCTTATCCGTTCCCAATGCATGTGACTCACACCCACTTGTGCCACCTTTGATCTACTCCTAATCCACTCGACCACACCTACTTGTGACACAACACCCTCCTTGCCTATTGTGTCTACACCCATTGACACACAAGGCTCTACCTCACCTACACAAAAACATAGTCACACCACCCAACTGCCCAACCCACCACCCAATTGCTCTCATCCCCATAATTCCCACCAAAATTGCTATCACGATCTGTGAATCTAACCGCTCCATAATCGCCTGTGTGACTCACATTGTCCTTCATGAATTTGTGTCACCTTCCCTCCACAATCGCTCACATAACTCACACCCACCTATGGCGTCTCATATGATCCGCTACCAATCCGCACAACTCACACTCACATGTGTCGCCTCTTCTTATCCGCTCCCAATGCATGCGACTCACCCATTTATGCCACCTTTGATCTGCTCCAAATCCACTCGACCACACCTACTTGTGCCACAACACCCTCCTTCCCTATTGTGTCAACACTCCCCTCACCTCACCCTAAATCACCATAATGATCTCTACAATCACCCAACACGTCTGACCTATGATTGTTTTTTCCCCCCTCCCCACTACCAAAACACCATGAAAATTATGCTTTTCACCCGTCTCTACCCTATCCTCCACCACCGACCAACCACCCACACCCCACCACCCAATTGCTCTCATCCCCATAATTCCCACCAAAATTGCTATCACGATCTGTGAATCTAACCGCTCCATAATCGCCTGTGTGACTCACATTGTCCTTCATGAATTTGTGTCACCTTCCCTCCA
Source organism: Taxus chinensis (assembly GCA_019776745.2). Taxonomy (NCBI): domain Eukaryota; kingdom Viridiplantae; phylum Streptophyta; class Pinopsida; order Cupressales; family Taxaceae; genus Taxus; species Taxus chinensis. Next base: position 150,821,625 of record CM034153.1, on the reverse strand, counting down.
CAATCGCTCACATAACTCACACCCACCTATGGCGTCTCATATGATCCTACTACCAATCCCCATAATTCACAACTCACACTCACATGTGTCGCCTCTTCTTATCCGCTCCCAATGCATGCGACTCACCCATTTATGCCACCTTTGATCTGCTCCAAATCCACTCGACCACACCTACTTGTGCCACAACACCCTCCTTCCCTATTGTGTCAACACTCCCCTCACCTCACCCTAAATCACCTTAATGATCTCTACAATCGCCCAATGCGTCTAACCTATGATTATTTTTCCCCACTCCCCACTACCAAAACACCACGAAAATTATGTTTTTCACCCGTCTCTACCCTATCCTCCACCACCGACCAACCACCCACACCCCAACCAGCTCAAGTGCTTCACCTTGTGCACCAACCAAATCACCATAGCTCCTTACTCTGCCCTACATGCCCCCCAAATTGACATTCCGATCTTCACACTCCACCTATCCACCCCTCAACTCAACACCATGTCCATTGTAATGTCCCCTTTTTGGGACATTAAATAAATTAAAATATTGGAGACCTTTAATCCACCCTTCCCATGTATTAAAGGATTTAAATTGGGAAAATGTCACTACTCCCTTTATTTTTCAATTAAATAATTAATTCTCCTCTTATGTTTTATTTAAAATATTAAAAGGGGGAAATTAATGTTTTAATTGGAGTGTGACTTTTTAGGAAAAGAGACCCATATTAAAAGTGACCCTTCTACATGAGGAAATGCGCCATAGAAAGGAGGGAAACATGGAAATTTGAAATGCCAAAGCTATATAAAGAGATGTGGCAACCCCTTGGGGGCATGTTGCTGATTTTCTTAAAAGTTCTTCATGCTTGAAGAAGAGATGTATGGCCATTGAGATCTCAAACAAAAGTGTTCTTCACCACCGCCATTATTGTGGAGAGTGTGAGACCTTCCAAGCTTTCAATGAGTGAATGTTGCGTGATATATTCATTCTATGATTGGCGCATTTATTTGAGAAGGAAATCTGCATGTTATTAATTATTGTGAAGGGTTTAATAGTGCTTTATGATCTGTTGGTTATTGCTGCATTTATTAGAGCCATAACGACTTGCATAAGTGATGGTTTTGGCATGTTTGGGAGTCTTTTGAGCATATTTTCTGAGTTTGGGCAGCTATTTTGGGTGTGTTGGAAGTGTATAAAGTGTTGGTAATAATTTATGCAATTTATCCTAACCCTATCGACTGGATTTTAGACTTTGGGGGCTGTTTTGAAGGGGTTTGGTTGCTCAGAAAATTCAGTTTCATAGTTCATTGGAAAGGCATTGGTTTCTAGTTTATTGTGCAATTTATTTCATACAAAAAGACCAAGTATTGAAGGAGATATAAATTTTTGAAGTTTCAGTTGTTCTTGGTGCTTTTTAATTAATTAACTACTGTTATAAAATTCAGATATGGAAAAGATTAGTTTCTAACTAGTTCTCCCATCTAACCCACTACTTTGGCTTACTCCAACCCCATTTGGATTGTATTGATGCTAACATTGGGTTATTTGCGGTCGAGCTAAAAGGATCTAATCCTTCTAGAGTCGATTTGGGTTAATTAATTTGTAGATTCAAATAATATCCCAACCAAAAGGGGATATTACAACCTGATCCACCTACCACACACCTTGATAGCCTCCCACACCCCAATCCCTTGGGCGATTTGTCAGTCTCCACCGCCTATCTAAACTCCTTTCCGCCCCGCACATTGCCTTCCCATTCCACCTCCACCTCATTGTCTCCATCTCACACCAACCCCTCTGCCTCTCTGCTTTTACACAGTCATGTCTCTCACACAATCACCCGCGCAACTCACCCCTTGCTTCTCCATTGCTTCCCATGCCATTGCCTCCCACATCCCAATCACCTACACGACCTTCCTATCTCTACCTTGTCTCAGTTCCCATCCCCTCACCCTTCCTCCCTTTTCCTGGCCACCACCAACCTCCCTCCGCTTGATAGCCACTCCACTTGGTTGCATAGGCCCCTCTCAATGCATGGTCGCACAAGCAACCCATCCCAACATCCACACTCACTTTGTCATCCACCTACGTTCCCACCTTGTCTAACTCGCCCTATCACCTCACACAAACACCTCTACCCCCAACTTCCTCTAGTCACGCACGCAACATAGCCAAGTCCCAAACCTTCCACACCCTCGATCAACCCTCTCACAACCCCGCCTATGTACTGTAGCTCCACCCGACTTCGACTCCCGCCGATCACCTACACAACCTGACCCATCTCTCCTCCCTCCACCAAACCTACTATGTTTTGGCCTACCCCTTCCAAGTCACCTACATAACTCCCTAGCAATCTACCTTCCCTTTGCTTCAGCCTAACCCTTCCAAGTCACACACACAACCCTCCAAGTCACACACACAACCCGAGCCGACTCTGCCCACTCGCACTACTCAACCATGTCACCCTCTACTGACTCCCACCATGGCTACGCTTCTCCAAACTCCATCCCTAGTCCTGCTAATAGCTCACCACCTCAATCACTTACACAATTTCCACCTCGTCACCACCAACTCACTCAACTTGCCCAAGTCCTTTCTCGGTCTCCCCATCATATTTATGTTTCTATATCTTTACTTGGGATGGCTAAAATTCCTCAAGCAATTCCTCTCCCTCTTTTCTTTCCCTCCTTCCTCGGTCTCCACCTGCTCCACATTGCATAAACATTCAAATACATCTCTTCCACCCCTTACAGTGGCTTCCCCTCTTCTTACATTGGGTTCACATGACAGTTTTCCACCTCCAAAGTGTCTTACTGCCCCAAATGCCCCTCTCACATCCACATCCACATCCACAGACAACCCCTCATCTAACCTTCAATATGGGTCTCCCACTGCCAACAAATCCAATCATTCACATGTACCAATCCATGCCTCTATCTTTGCAACTACCTTAGACCAGAACCCAAAGGCCCTTGTTGCATACTTACGCTAGAACTCTTCCAAGTTGGTCTCTCAAAATTTACAAATTACCATGTCTGCAACTGCCCCTTCTCTCTCCATGCCTACTTCAATCCCTAACGGTTCTCCGATGTCGGCTAGCCTCACCACTCCAACTATTGTATCCATTCCCCAAAATCCCTCTCTTAGTCCTCACATCTAACATGACCTCACCATTCTCACAAGCGCAAACCACCACATCTTTTGGCACTATGTACTTTATGCCTCCTACATATTTCACGATGCCTATCACATATTCCAACACCCGGATACCACTAACCTCTCCCACACTCCTACAAATCTCATTCATACCAACACTTCCACTCACACCAATGCCTTTACTCCTACTATCATGCTTCATCAACACCTCTTAGATCACATACACAATCTCGAGCTACAAAACCAGGGGGTTGCAACTCCCAAATTGACATATACTCAACTTTGCACCAACCCGACGCATCCTACAGTCCTTGTCAGGCAATATCCCCCACTACAAAATGCCCAAGTTTGATAAATTTACCAGTAAGGATACACAAAACCATTTAAGCAAGTTTGAATATGTGTGTTATCTTATCCACCATGACAACGCACTTATGTTGCACACATTTCCTCTTTCGCTATCCAGCCACACCTTGGATTCGCATGTGAGCCGGCCCCTACATAGCATAGCCTATTTCGAGCAAATCACCAATTTGTTCATCAACCACTTCTCCATTAATCTTGCCAACAAGACCACCTTATCTCACCTATCTAACTTGAAACAATTTGAGAATGAGTTCACATAGAATAAGTTTCAAGTTAGTGAATAGTGGTCCATAAGTTGACATTTCCTATCCCTAGCCTAAATTAACATACCTTTTTGCCAAAAGTTGTACCCAATATATATCATATGCTTCGTAAATCTACCAATTATGTACATTTGAGGATGCCATATTAATGGGTAAGGGCATTAAGAATGTCCATGTCAGTCATGGTGACACTTCATTGCGTCAAACGAATGATCTTTCAAAGTTTCTATAGTCACCCATCCATGTTAACCATGCAGTCCTCCAAGTTGGCAATCCAACTTCCTTCCCGACTTCTACACACTCCCTTTCAATCATCCTAATCCACCACTCCCAATCATCCTTCACTTAAGTCATGTTCTCCTTTACAATCTCGCAGTATTTTTCATTCCCAACAATGATTCATCCCTTTACCAAAACCTCCTTTTGTCATATTTCACAAATTATTTGATGCCCAAATGATCTCTCTTCTAGAAATTCAGCCGGAGAAAACCCAATTGACTACCGCCCTAGAGGCATCCCCCCAATTAATAATGTGCCTATCACCACACTATAGGACATTCCACAGAAAGGTGCCACCAATTGCGCAATCTCATTCAAGACATGATTGACAAAGGCAACATTGAAGTAGACACTCTTGTGGCTTCACATAATCCAAACCTAGATATTTTTATAAATCCCCTTCCTACACATTATAACGTGTCTTCCACCACCAATGTGTGCTTCCACGACCCATCATCTTCGCAACAAGGGTTCATCGGAACTATCACACACCCATCGGATCACCTCATCCCTTTTGCTCGTCTTACTCCTATCCTGTCGCCTCCAAAAACACACATTTCTCCTCTTAAAGTCTTGCCCAATATTATTCCTCCTACAAACATCCTTGTTGTGCCCCCATCGTACACTTCATTTAAAGCATTATTACCCTCACCAAGATGAGCACCATTTTTCTTTCCACCAATTAAATCATCCTAATCACCTTTGACATCATCATCTTCATCAACTCAAGCCTCATCATCGTCATCAACCATGTCGTTTCACCAATTCCGTTATTATTATGAACCCCCACATCATCATCTTTATGAACTCAAACACCTCTTTTCCCTCCCATTCCTCTACCCTTTTCGGCGCAAACTTCTTCAACCTTAACAACTCAAACACCACTCTCCTCATCCATTCAAGTATCATCATCCTCATCTAATCTAAATACCAACCCTCTTTCACTTGATCCCATTTCAACTATTCCGCCACACACAAATGACAAAACCCCTATCTCCATTCCACTACAAATGTGGGCGACTACTACTTGACCAATTTTGTCCTATGGGTAAGTGCACCAAGTTGAGGGGTCAAAAAGTGGACAAAAACCCAAAAATGGACGAAACGCGTTTGTGTTTTGCAATAACGGGATCGCGTTATGTTTTCCTAGGCTCGGCAATTCACGAACCTAAAACATGTACGCGTTATAACGTGATCGTGTTATAACACGTACGTGTTTCTACTATATGAAGTTTGTAAGGGCTTGAAGGAGCCATATTTACTAAAATAAATGGTAAGTGTAAGAAATTACTTTGAATTTATTTTAGTAAACATAAGATGTTAGGGTCACTCTGCACCTGATGGAAGTGGTCTCATAGCTCTGGCAGTTATAATCTAGAAGATAGTTTTTCAAAATCTAATTTGTTCAATACTTTGTCATTTTCAGGATTTCAACAGTGGCCTAAAACTTTCAGGCCATATATATTGTATTTGGTCTTTGTTTTGGGGAAACATATAGTCATTTTGTAGATTTTTTGACCTTCCGGATTGGGTTTTGGCAGTACCACTGCTTGAATTTATATCAATTTTAAAATTTGGTCCATAATTCACTTTAGTGACCACGAATCAACTCTATGATGCTTGTCTACTTCTTACTAAAATGAGATCCTCACTTTCTAGATAGAGGATTGCTCCCTGAATGGGATTCTTGTCCTATGGAAAAAATGAGGTGATTGTAATGTGCCTTCTCCTTAAGGTGTGATTACACTACTAGGTGTCAAATGAGTTTTTATGAATAGTACCAAGTTTATTGCATCAAGTGAACTCATCTAATTGCTCATTCTTAAAAACATGGTGCTCCATATAAAGATCATACCTTCACCTTTCCTGGCTCTAAAATCATACTTTCATGGAATCAAATTCAAGATTCTCATACGTGTCTTTGCTCATATGTATCTCATGGAGATAGACAATACCTTAATACTTCACACATGATGGTCCTGGATACCTCGGTTGCATGACTGGCTGATTTTAGCTTGTTCTTTGGAGAGATGTGGGTACAATGACACGATCAGGATATGATGATCATCAAGTCACTCCTTGAGCTCCACATTTCACCTTTGAATATGATGAATCCTTCACAATTCAATTTGTTTACCAAGATGAAACTTGGGTGTAAGCATGTTTATGGTACATGGACACTTTTTTTTTCTCAAGTTGATCCTCATGGAAATGGGTTTCCACCTCCGGATAAGGGATGAATCCTTGAATTAAATTTGAGTATGAGTTACATGTTCTTGACCTACATACTTCATTGAAACACTACAAATCACATTTTACGATCAATGAAACTATTCTAAAAATTTAATTCTGCCTGCAGCTCAAAATTTTGGTCCTATTTCATTTTGAACTTAGGGCAGCTGAAGAGTTTTACAGTACCTAAAGAAATATTTAATCCTTCCACCTTATATATTATTCTAATACCCTTCCAATTCCTATTTTGTTTCATCTTAAGTCTTTCCAGAACTCCTGGAATCATCCAGAGAAGTCAGCTTTTACCGTTTTAGCTTTCATTCCTTGCACCTGAAAACTCGGTCTTAAAAAGATTGCTCCTGAATGAGATTTTATTTCCTAAACTTTCCTAAATTTATTTATACATCTTCAATTCTCTCTGAAATCACCCTCAGATGCTTTATATTTTCTCTAAAAACTTCTGAAGGGTGTTCAATTAGCTACAGAATGGCCAAAAATGGCCTTTTTAGGCCTTCGAAGGAAGTAGTCTCTCATAAAAACTAAATGACTTGATAGATCACCTCAAACACTATTTCCTACACATTGAAACACACTGAATGATATTATTAGGACTTTCCTTTGGGTCGGGGTTTATGAATTATGGTTTAGGGTTTAGGGCTCAAGGTTCAGGGTTTAGGGTTTAGTGTTTAGGGCTCATGGTTCAGGTTTCAGGGTTTAGGGTTTAGGGCTCAAGGTTTAGGGTTCACATTTTAGGTTTTATGGTTTAGGGTTTAGGGTTTAGAGTTTATGATTTATGGCTCAAGGTTAAGGGTTGAGGGTTTAGGATTTAAGGTTTAGGGTTTAGGGTTCAGGGTTTAGGTTTCATAGTTTAGGGTTTAGTGTTTAACGTTTAGGGTTAAGGGTTTAGGGATTCAATGTTTAGGGTTTAGGGTTTAGGTTTTAGGTTTCAATGTTTAGGGTTTGGGTTTTAGGTCTTAGTGTTTAGGGCCTGGGTTGTAGGGTTTAGGGTTTAGGGCTTAGGGCTTAGGGTTTAGGGTTTAGGGTTTAGGTTTAGGGTTTAGGGTTAAGGTTTTTAGGCTCAGGGTTCAGGGTTTAGGGTTTAGGGCTCATGGTTTAGGGTTTAGGGTATAGTGTTCAAGGCTCAAGGTTCAAGGTTAATCGTTTAGCATTTAAGGTTTAGGTTTTGGGTTTTGGGTTTAGGGTTTAGGGTTTAGGGTTAGGTGTTTAGGGTTCAGGGTTAGGGTTGAAAATTTAGTGTTTAGGGTTTGTGGTTTAGGGTTCAGGGTTTAGGGTTTAACATTTAGCGATTAGGGCTAAAGGTTTAGGGTTTTTGGTTTATGATTTATGGTTCACGGTTTACGATTTAGGGTTTAGGACTTAGGGTACATGGTTTAGGGTTTAGGGCTCAAGAATCAGGGTGTGGGGTTCAAGGCTTAAGGTTTAGGGCTCATGGTTTAGGGTTTATTATTTTGATTTTAGGGTTTAGGGTTTATAGTTTAGGGTTTAGGGCTCAGGGTTAAGGGTTGAGGGTTTAAGGTTTAGGTCGCAGAGTTCAGGGTTTAGGATTTAGTGTTTAGGACCCAGAGTTAAGGGTTTAAGGTTTAGGGCTTACGGCTTAGGGTTTAGGATTCAATATTTAAGGTTTAAGGTTTAGGGGTCAGGGTTTAGGGTTTATGTTTTAGCTTTTAGGGTTTAGAGTTTAAAGTCGGGGTTTATGGTTTAGGATTTAGTTTTAGTGTTTATGATTTAGGGTTTAGGGCTTAGGGCTCAAGGTTTAGGGTTTAAGGCTCACGGGTAAGGGCACTAAATTTAGGGTTTAGGGTTCAGGGCTCAGGAATTAGGGTTCAAGGTTTTGGGTTTTGGGTTTAGCGTTTAGGGTTAAGGGTTTAGGGTTTAGGATTTAGAGTTTAGGGTTTAGGGTTTATTATTTTGGTTTTAGGGTTTATAGTTTAGGGTTTAGGGCTCAGGCTTAAGGGTTGAGGGTTTAAGGTTTAGGTCGCGGAGTTCAAGTTTTAGGGTTTAGTGTTTAGGGTTTAAGGTTTAGGGTTTAGGGTTTAGGGTTTAGGGTTTAGGGGTCAGGGTTTATGGTTTAGGGTTTAGGGTTTAGGGTCAAGGTTTAGGGTTTAGTTTTAGGGTATAGGGGTCATGGTTTGTTTTAGGGTTTATGGTTTAGGGTTTAGGGTTTAGGGTCAAGGTTTAGGGTTTAGTTTTTAGGGTTTAACATTTAGGGATCATGGTTCGTGGTTTAGGGTTTAGGGTTTTGGGCTTAGGGCTCAGAGGTTAGGGCTTAGGGCTCAGAGTTTAGGGGTTAGGGCTCACGGCTAAGGGCTAGATGTTTAAGGTTTAGGGTTTAGGGCTTATGGTTTAAGGTTTAGGGATCATGGTTCAGTGTTTGGGGTTTAGGGTTAAGGGCTCAAGGTTTAGGGTTTAGGGTTAAGGTTTAGGGTCTTGGGTTTAGGGTTTAGGGTTTTGATTGTAGAATTTAAACGCTAAAAGCTTTAGATTGAATGCTGAAATCTTGAAAATTACCTATGTACTAACCAGATTATACTATAAAAAACTATCCCCTAAACCATGACAGATGGAGCTATGAGACTTGTTCCATAAGGTGCAGAGTGACCCGAACATCTTATATTTACTAAAATAAATTTAAACTATAAGAAATAATAAAATATAAATAATAATAAATGAAAAACTTATACTTAAACGCGTATGTGTTACAACATTGTAACACGTACGCGTTTTGCGTTTTCACTTTTTCCAAGCCATGCCTCAAGGCTTGGGATCTAGTTTGGATCCCCAAGCCTGAGGCATGGAACTACACAAACACAACAAACCGCGTGTTTTTGCAAGAAAATGAAAAAATCCAACTTCCACCATGATAAATCAACATAAAATGATCAATTCGTTTAAAAAAAATTATACCACGACGTAGAGCAGAGTTTCTTCTTTGTATAAATATAATTTTTCAATTTTTTTGACAAATATAAGGTTTCCATATTATTTATTTTCTAACAATGCTTTTTTATAGCTATTTTTTGAAGTTTAAACATGTCTATCTTTTGTCGTGTATATTTTTTTGAGTCATCGAAATTGAATAAAAAAAATTACGCCCAAACTAGGCCTAATTCTATACATATTCAAAAAAAAAAACTAAATTTCGATATTTTTTGGGGTAGTTAGGGGGGGCACAGTTGGAGCTCCGTTATTTTTCAAAACTTAAAATTTTTGTACTAGAAAAATCATTAAAAAATAAATACTCGCTAAAAAAATCTAACACAAACTAGATGCTCCTAGCTATCTTTCTACCAAAGGGTTTTCAAAAATACTAAATGGTGCTCAAAAAATAGTGGGGGGCACGAAAGTCACTCTATTATGTTTTTTAACAAAAACAGGAGCACTTGTTGGTATTTTAGTTATTTGACTCACTTAAACTTATCCGTTTTAAATAAAATTTTGTAGCTTAGAAACTAGACTCAAAATGCTACAATTCATGTTTATACATCTTCCAATTTTGAGTGTAACTATTTCAAAAAACTAGTACAAGTTGATGTTTTTTAATTTTTCAGAAAAATGTGTCCACTTAAGACCCCCTTTTGGCCCCCCAACTTGGTGCACTTACCCCTATCCTTGCCAAATCTTCCCACAATGAAGGATTTTGATCAACCATCCCCTATCACTCCTAACAAAGGGTCCCAAATTTCTTTTTGTCCCCATTTTAATCATACATTTGGACATTTCATACACATCAACACTATTCCCACAAAGTCTTCCCAACTCTATCACGTCCCTCTTGATAACAACACCATATTCCCGAGTCCTAATCCCCTGGACGATGTCTCACACACACTTAAGGAGTCCATTTGAACACCTCGCATTCATCTTCCAATCTTACTTGGCCACGCTCTCTCTAAAACAGTGCCTATGAGGCCTTGCCCTCTTCTACATATTAAGTGGCCTCTTTGCTTGGCTTTTCACCAACATGATCATTCACAATACCATTCTACAACTTACTGATACACTCGTGTCCCACATTGTTCCTATCACCAAAAGGATTGGGGGACTCGCATTTGTCTTGACTTTAGATGTCTACCAGGAGCATTCACCCTTCCGCCTTAATGTCTTGATTCCCCACATGGCCCATTCTATCACCAATAAAATCATCAAAATCCAAAATTATCATAAAATCTTTCAAAAATGCCAAAAAAATCAAAAAAATATCAAAACTTCAAAATCATAATCACCCACACACACGAATGTTCTTTTCCCATCCTTCCATCATCCTTATAAATGTTCATTAATCGGTCCTTCCCAATCACAAAATTCATTACATTTGGTTAACTCATCCATTCACATTCCATATCATGATTTGCATCGTCGCTTTAGGTGAGTTATTGCCAATTTCCTGGCATGCCTCATGAGTCAGAGTACCTACAATAGCCTTTTGAAGTTTTTATCTACTATCATCTGGTGAATTTAAAAACGACTTCTCAACCGAGGTCCAAACACTAACACATTTAAAAACTTGTCGTGACACTAGCCAATGTTGTCTCCATATCTACATTCAAATCTACACCCAACCAATGGTGGTTCTTACCCCCTTAAAGCAAACAAAAGAGAAAAAATATTTTCAACAATACCTTTCAAAAAAACAAAGCAAAAGCAATGTCAAAAATCTCTCTTGAGGTATTTCAAGTATCTTTATTGGGGATATGGATGCTCGGCTAGCAATTGAGCACTACTTCCACTAAAACCAAATGCATCTCCATCAGGGCTATACATACCTGGCTAGCAATGGAGAAATGTACAATTTCCCATCTTCCCTCCACATCCAACCATCTCTCAATAAAAGATCCAAATAACCTAGCATGTTAGCTAGTGTGTCTTTATTTGTTCGCACGTTTTCACCTCAAACAAAAATTAGCTCTCACTTGTACGCACACTAGATCTCAACGAGACAAAAGGGCTAGTATGTTTTCAGGTGATGTTTAGATCTCTTTTAAACTCTTGTCGTAGTCTATCTCTTGTATCATATGAAGTGCTTCCATGCTTGTCAAAATGATCACTAACAAAACTAGTTTCATACCATGTCAATAAACAACCACATCACCTACACTCTTACATTCCTTCTCTCACAGGCAGAACATACGTAGACATACAGAGGTTTAAGCATATATGCATCCGTAAATCTTTGCAACATTCCTCAAAGTATATTCATCATCATCCATCCTATCCACATATGATTGCATAAACTCTAATGATAACCATCACTTCTCATCCTATACTACCATCTTTTTGACTCGCAATAACACCTTCACTCCATTTTATCAGCAACGCTCACTCACTATCCATCTCACAAGGTCCTTTTCTGTCATTGTCAATTGCCACTTTCCACCCTGCGCTAGGCTGGGGCAAAACTGTCCACCGCTTAATCACATTCCTTAACCCACAGTCACTTTCTATCATTTAAAATTTGCCAATTTTCGCCCTGTGTATGGCTGGGGCAAAACTATGACTTGAGGGGGGTTTACACGACTACATCTTTCCCTTGTCAACCTTATAACAATCTGACCATGAATCAATCCATCAATCAGTCAAACCAATCCAATAGCCATTGCCTTGCGAAATCAGCATATCAATCCCTTCACAGAGTCTGCTGAGGTGGCCCATCGATCACCATTTCCAAGATCTTGTCTATCCAAGTTGTCAGTCCAAGCCCGTAACATGCAACAATCTTTGTCATAGGATCCGACAAACCTCATCTCATCTTCAGTTTTTGTGTTGCATCTCACCCTTGCACAATACAACACAAAAGGGGCAAAATGTAGACATTCAAAAACACACATTGGTGCAAGAGGTCACATCATTTACAAAAGATACAAGAACACTATTAAATATAAAAAATCCCATAAAAAACAATTGAAATCATAAAACATTATTAAAATCACCAAAAATTAAAAAAAATTATAACACAAATACCTAACACGATAATAAGTAAATACACCCTCGTGCATTAATCAACTAAACCTAATCATTCAACAACCAATATTAAATGCCCTCTCATCTATCTATGCACTAAGAGCCCAAAGCTCACTCACCTACCTCCATCCACCAAAATCTATAAAAGAAGGCCCATGGTCCTTCTTTGTCTCTCTCTCGACCTTTGGACCTCTTTAATCATTTTAACTCCCTTGCTCGCATGTGTTTTGCTCATAGGTATGCCCAAAGGTGAAGGCGAATTGCATGCAACAGGTACAGGTCTGCGACATTCGAATCTTGAAGGAATTCCGTACAGACCTAAGTTGCCTAGGCAATTGTGTGTGATTCCTACGTGATTTTCTAGTCAGTCTACACACTCCAAAATCATCGTCATTCAGTACGACGCCATTTTTTGGATCTTCGAGGGTCTCTGATCAAGTAAATCATTTATTGTTTGTCATTTAATCATCTAAGTCTTTCAATTACTATTCATGTCAATTTTATCTACCTTAAAAGTTTAGGGATCTGACTGAGGTAGATCCCTATACCACTAAACAATACCTATTTTTTCCGAAGTTTATGTTTGGAGATTCAAAAAGATAAGATTGCTTAATTCCATGGAGAAGAACTAAGAAAATATGTCCCGTAACATGATAATGGCTCCTTAAGCCCGTTTCTTATTTCATAAGTCAATTTGATTTGAGTTTGGTTCCAACAATCTAACACTTGTATGTGAGCTCATTTTATTGTATACAAAAACAATTCAAAATTTTAAAATGTCGAGAAAAGAAAACAATAACGATAGGATCCAGTAGCATTGTAGATCCCCCGATTTGTTGCGCACTATGCTCCCTCATTTGGATCTGGATGCTCTTCAATGCACTGTTCTCCCCTCTGCTCTGCAACTGCACAAGCAAAGTATGGCTAAAGCTGAGAAGGCATACAAAATGTTGTTTTGATTGGCGGGAGCAAATGGTTTCAATGTGAGTCTGGGTGGTAGAATGGACCTCTGGGTGGATTCAAGTGATGCAGCTGGTCCTTCGTGCTCCCCTTGAGGGATTTGTGTCCCTCTGAATATGGGTAGCTATCACCAACCTGGTATAAGTTATGTTTAGTTCTTGTTAGAAGAAGTATATAGGTATATAGAATAAATGTTTAATTTAGGTAGGCATGGGCAGCCTCCTGGATATGGTTGATATGTTAAATATTCTAATGATCTCATAACATTCCCTATGAGGTTTCTTGAAGTTAAATGTATACAAAAAGATAGGCTTATTACAGGAGTATAGTAAGATTTAGAAATAAGTAAGTTCAGAATTCCATTAAAAACTAACGAACCGGATTATTCCAACTCAGATTTCAATTCCACACTGGGTGTATCACACACTTTTGTGGCAGCCAGACACGAAAAGATCCCTCTCTACAACTTAACAGATTTGGAGGCTTGTTATAGATATTCATTAGGGCCTCAGGGCAATTTATTTTTGCTTTCCTTGAAATATTTTCTATATATCACATCTGATTTGGAATCTCGATCGTGAAAATGTGTCACTCTCTTTTAGGGAATTCAAGAAACTTATTCAAACAATGCAATTCTTTTGAGGATAGGGCATACAGGCAGCCAGAAAACTGCAGGTTTCTGATTTCATCTTGAACATTACTTTAAATGATACTTCTCATCAACAAACATTTAGATTTTGTATCGAGTCCAATATGTTTCCATAGGAGTTCTCTTGATGTTGAATGTGAACAAAGAATAAGCTTATTCTAGGGGGATAAGATAAGAACAAAATATTTTAGACAAATAGGAAGAGAATACAGCAGCATTAAAGTATAAGATTATTCCAAAAAAGTAGAATAAAACAAATAAAGCCACTCGTAGGCTAAAGATAGTTGAGGAGAATAAAGCAAAAAAAGTCATGCAGGGGTTAAATATTGCTTTAGGAGGATAATCTGAGAAAAGTGCTATTTTGGAGAAATGCATCTTTAGAAGAGTCTAAATATAATATATTCATTCCTCATCTACAAGTATAGCAATAATATGTAAGATAGTGTGATCTGCTGGACAGACACTTTATATTGAAGATTGATGTCTCTTCACTATTGTAAATTCAAAAGAGAGATATGTTGATTTGGCTGTTCCGTCTATTGGCTGTACCAAAACAGAGATATGTTGCTTTTTATTTTGGTTTAAAAATTCAAGATTATGTTTTTATATTGGGATTCATGACAGCAATAATAGAGCATATCGACTTGTTCAATGGTATCAGAGCATTTAGGATTAATCCAGTGGTATTAGAGCTACTTCTTCACCTTGTGGGAAAATCCCTAGTAATCAAAAATGTTTTCAGGGAAGTGGAGATAAAATTAGCCCTCACTGATCAATATTTGACTTTATGAAAAACTTAAAATAGAGCATCTCCTGAATACCTCTCTTTTTCTGAATTTGTTGAGCTTTATAAAAATAATCAGAGAAGGTGACTATTGGAACTTGAGTAATTTGTTGCGAAACCACAAGCAAGGATGGAAATAATTTTGTGCGTGATTATCTAACTTACAATGAATATATGGCTGAAAGCTTATTCAATCTTTGTGGTCATTATAATCTTGCAGCTGTTGACAGATAAAACCTTAGGAAAGAGGTTAGAACAAAGAAAGAGGAAAGGATACGAATGAGCTGGTGCCTTATTGTAGGGCCATATTTGCATCAAGAAGTAGAATAAGAATCCATGACTGTATTTAGCTTGGAAATCATGGCTTCACTGTTCAGAAACCTCTCAACCACATTAGCAGCCCTTCCATGGTTTGAGCGTGTAACCAAGTTTTTGCATTGAAACTGAACAAGAAGGTCTACAGTGGCCAACAAACTTGTTGATGAAAGATCCCACGAAGGACACTAGAATCAATTGCCTTATTTGCTAAAGTGCAACAGGTTGGAGCTCTGCATTTTCCTCCATGGATATTATTCGTTGAAACTGTCAAACTTTGCAGCTATTGGTTAGTAGTTAGACAACTGAGGAAATGTTGGGACATATTATTATTTAATCCAGTAGGTGATAATCTAATACAGTCCTCTTTCCTGAGAAGTGAGAATTGGAAAATTGTCCTGAGCATGGACAAAGAATACTGAAAGCTCTCGTAGGTCAATACAAGCTGCATTTCTCTGAACACTTTTCTAACAAATCTACTAGACCATTGTCCTTGGCCATTTGATCCACAAGGCAATATCACCAAGATTTGAAGAAGCTTCAAGAAGTTGTGGAAGGCCCAATAATAGTTCAATGTCCAATACTCGTTCCCTATGAGGATTCTTGATCGCAGAGCATTCCCTATGAGGATTTTTGATCACATAACAATCCCTATGAAAATTCGTGATCGTGTAACATTCCCTATGGGGATTCCTGATCGCATAACATTACCTGTGAGGATTCTTGATGTTAAATGTAAACAAAAAAAAAGAGGCTTATTATAGGAGGATAGAATAAAAATAAAATATAAGTTTATTTTAGAAAAATAGGAAGAAAACAAAACATCTCTATTCTAGATATGTATAATTAAAAAAATTAAGTCATCCAGCGGATAACAATTGGTGTCGAAGAATAAAGCAAATAACGCCAAAAGATGCTAAAGAATGTTTTACAAGGATAGAGTGAGGATAGGAATTTTTTAAAGAAAGCCTATCTTGAGAAGTGTGTCTAAATATAAGAGATCTATTCCTCCTCCATATGTACTAATAGGCAATCTTTTCTTTATGCGCAATTTTATGCTCTTGCTGGACATGCACTCTGACTGAATACATTGAAGATTGGTTTGTCTTCACATTTGGAAATGCTTTGGCTGTTTTTTTTTTTATTGATAAATGCTTTTTGACCGGAGCTATGAACCAAAGGGTTGGTGGGGCCCCACCCTACAACAATGTCCTTCAGACAAGATATTACAACGAAACCAACACAAACTGCGACCACGAAGCCTGCACCGACAATGCAATTTTTCCCGCCACCGCCGTTTTTAGAGCCACTAGCCGCTGCCAATGCCAACGATGCAAATACCGCCACCATTGATAACCACCAGCCAAAGCTACGAGCCGCGGCCATCGGTGATGCAACTCCCACCACCACCAGTAAACCACCTTGAAGGGGATCGTGCCTAGCGGGATTTGAACCTGGGTGGATCCAGACACAACCGTATGTCTTAACCAATCCACCCAAACCCCATTGGCGAAATGCTTTGGCTGTTATTGATAGTACAGATACAGAGTTTAATGCTTTTTTATTTTGGCTTTTAAAATTCCGAAGTTTGGTTTCAGATTTTGGTTCATGGCAGTGGTATCCAATATAACAAAGCATTTAGGTTCTTTTCAAACATGAACAGTGTGCTTACCTCAACAAATTAAAAACCTGAACTAATAAAGCCCAATGCAAAAGAGTACCACCTAAACTATACCGAATAACATGTGTATCTAAGATTTTTATCATCCAAATCTGTGTGCTGGTGTATTAACTCAAACCCTATAGCTCAAAAAATACCTAAAAACTAACTCAAATGGAAAATCTGATTTAAGGCCAAAGTACGAAATTCTGATGACATCTAGACTTTTATAGAAAGAAAGAAAAATATTGAACTGGGTTGGAACAAAATTCAAAACTGCCACAAAGAATACTCATTTCCCTGAGAAGGTATGGACACCAATCTCAAGCCCAAAAGAGTCCCACATCAGCCAGTCAACTACCTGCAATAAATCACTCACCAGGACATTCTGAAACATGCCCTAATATAAGGCTAAGATACCTTTTAATAATTAATTTTCCCGTATGCTCCATGATGCTATGTGCATGTAGGATGTAAACTTTTACTAATTAAACTTTAATAACATTTTGCAATAATATTCTAAGTTCTCTGTTCATAGACTACTATATAGCTTTTAAAGCTCCCTGGCTCCTACATTAGCCCCTTTAAGGAGAAGCTGAGATATTCTCAGATCATTTACATTCACTTATGGCAATCTTTCTCCGATTGACACAAATCAAAATTTTAAAAGTTGTAACAAAGAAATAATAACCAGAGGATTCAGCAGCGCAGTAGGTCCCCTGCTTTGTCAGGCACTATGCTCCCCCATCCGGATCTGAATGCTCTTCAATGCCCTGTTCTCCCCTCTGGCCTGCAGCTGCACAAGCAGAGTATGGTTAGGGCTGAGAAGGCATACAAAATGCTGTTTTGATTGCAAGAAACGAATGGTTTCAATGTGAGTCTGGGGGGTAGAATGGAACCCCAGGTGGATTTAAGTGATGCAGCTGGTCCTTCGTGCTCCCCTTGATGGATTTGTGTCGTTCTGAATATGGGTGGTTATCACCAACCTGGTATAAGTTCTGTTGAGTTCTAGTTAGAGAAATTATACAGATATATAGAGTAAATGTTTAATATAGGTAGGCATAGGCAGCCTCCTGGATATGGTTGATATGGTCTTCTGATCCAGGTGTTGCACCTGTTGTAATCAGTGTTTGCAACTATCTTTTTTGACTTCTAGATAGAGGGGGAAAGGGACCCAAACAGCCCTTATTTATCTATCAAAAAAAACCAAAGAAACAAATAACAATCCAAAAAATGCATCTATAGGTGTGTATAAAGCAGCGTTAAGCGAGGATGCGTCACCTAGATTTTGGTGGCGTTCTGAACATTTAGGAGACTTGTAAGCTTAGCGGGGACGTCCACAATTTTTTTTTTTTAAATTAATAAAATTCTGATGTTTTTACTTTTTAAAAACTGTTATTTTTACCAAAAACATTGAATTCTAATCTTGAAAGTAGCTAAATCACATTAAATACTGTTTAAATCCCTAAATTTCATTGAATAAAGATAAAATATTTACATATTAAATTTCATATATTATTTTAATAGCTCTCCCCAAAATTTGGGAATTTTTTTGCCATCGAAGAAACCCATACCCCTGTTCCCAAGACTTAGGTAACTGACCTTTCCACCTTTCAGGACAAGTCTTCTTTACACAGTTTTCTAAGCATTTTGCAGCATCCAGACAGATTTGGACAGGCAGCTAAAGGTCAATAGCAGTCAGTGGGCACCTACAAGAAGCCTGCCACATATATTGTGAGCTGTGATTTTTAAGTACTGTGCATAGCCTGTGGGATGTATATTTACATTGTGCACGGCTTGTGAGGTGTCTGTTTGCACTGTGTGCAGCTTGCTTTTGTTAAAACGGTGAGCACTAAGTATTTTACGGAAAATCCTTCTCTCACAATCTTAACAGCTCCCAAAAATCTCACAAGCCCCCACTGAAATTTCCAATGTTATCAAAATATTTTAATTTTATTTTGTATTCCATAAGATATACCATGTACCAAAGATATAACGGTCAGTACTCCATGCAGCACCCTCGAACATGATATACTTGGCAACATATATGTCAACAAAATCAAAATGCAAAAGAATTTTTAATTAACAAATTTCCAAAAAAAATTAGCATATTAAAAGTTATTTCTAGCAGTAAAAATTGCAAATCAAGAAGACCTTTATAAATAAAATTCTTTACTTTTATGACAGTGTAATATAATAAAACCTGAGATGCTCCATTATAACGTTTTCTTGATAGCAAAAAAATATTGATTACAGAAGGGAATTTTGGAAGAAAAGGGCAACTACCAACATGTTGACATTACCTTCAGATTAATTCAGATTGGACAAGTATTGACCTTCCAGAACAGAGAGCTGCATTTGAACCTCCATAAATGTGGTGCATTTTGCCAAGGCTGCCCGATCACTTCTCTGAGATAGAACATCATCCAGATTAAAATATGATGTCTCCCCAATCCATCGTAACATCCCATAACATGACATTTTGATAGGTGGAGGAGCTCTGTCGAGCATAACCAAGAACAATCCCTCAGATGCCTGCATCGGAGCTGGACTTGCAAGCACAAAGTGCTTAAGCCAAATATACACCAACAAACCCAACTGGCATCCTAAACCAAGCAAAAGCATATAACTGTAAACCATCAGTATCTGGCAATCTCAAGAGTCAAAACCAATCCCAGCCTCTATCATCATACCCTTCAATCGGTTAATTCTGTTAATTTCACCTACTTTAACACATTTTTCACAGAACATATCCCACGTGTGGCACTGAGGCACCCACCTCTTGCCTATCATTTCCTCCAACAAGCCAAATGCATTTCCCAATTCACTGTGGCGACAAAAAACCTGTATCATAAATCCATACAGATCAGATCCAGCCTCCCATCTTTCTGCTCTCATCTCTTCCCACAATACACATGCCTGATCCACTCTGTCCTGCATACACAGACTCCTAATTAGTAATTCATAAGTTTCTCTGTACAGCCATAAACCCCTTACTTCCATCTCACCCACAAGTCCCAATGCAGTTTCCACCCCCTTCTCTGTACAATAGTACATGATAAACAAATTATATATCTCAACATTTGGGCTAAACCCTGCATTCCACATTTTGTCGAACACTTGGCATGCAACCTCCACATCGCCCTCTTCGCAAAGGGTTTCAAGAAGAGTCTCATATGTTATTTTATTTGGCACAACCAAATCCTGCTCTAACATCACCGTATACACCTTTACAGCCATTTCAACCATCTTGGCCTTACAAAACGAATGAATCAAAATATTATAAGTAACAACATTTGGATAACACCCATTCCTGGCCATTCTTTTCATTAGCTCATTTGCCTCGTCGTATTCATTTTCCCTGCACAATGCATCCAAAAGCATGTTATACAATACAACATGCACACAGTTTCGACCACCCATTTTATTAAACACTTCCAAAGTCCTCTTTAACCTCCTTGTTTTACATAAACCATTAAAAATAATCAGATAGGTTGTCTTGTTCATTTTAAGCTTATTTCTCAAATGCCTCACAAGAGAATCGGCCTGACCCCCTTCGCCTGCCTTGCAGATAACGTGAAGAAAAGTATTTAGTGCCGCCGTTTCTGCTTCACTTCCGCGCTTCTGCATTCTGCCAAATAATCTGACCAATTCAGTTAGTCTTAGGGTTTTATCCGCTATAGTTAGCGGGTTTACTTCGTTTTCGTGGAGAAACCAAATGATGTTTTGTGTTACTGGGTACTTAAATGCGCCTGTTTCGTGAAATACTGTCCACATTTTTCTAAATCCCTTTGACCAGGGGCTGAGATTTTCATTTTTTGTGGGATTTTCTGCTGTAGGAATGTTCCAGACAGCCTCATAATCGCCATTCCAATCCAACAAAGAATACCTCTCGCAGTTCTCTTTATCAAACCCTGATTTTGCTTGCTTTCTTGTTAAAGAATTTGCCTGTTTTTTAAGAATTGCTGGGTTTTTTGATAATCTTTTCTTCATCTGTTTTACGAGGTTTTCCTCTGCAAATACGTGCATTTTCCTGGTTAGATATAGAAATTGAAATACAAGATTTGCAGCAAACCCTGATGTCTGCCTCGTAGCTTGCATTGGTTCGCAGAGTCGAGAGCACTATTGTATAAATCCTAAACCCCGGGCTTTTATAATTTCAATAAATGCAGCAAGTTTAGTAAGTCTTTAGTCAGGCGTTCTATAATCTCATCGTCCGATCAGTATTATTTTTAATTCTAATCTTAAATTTGATACATCATTTTGAAGTTTTATTTTTTTAAATGTTAATTGAAAATTTATATTATCTATTAACTTAAAAAAAATATGAATTAGATTTGGCTTGAAAGGGGGAAGCATTGAAGATTTAGGATTTATGTTACAATCGTATAGTCATGTTGTTGATCTCGCATTGATCTAGGCAGGAGTGGCTTTTTCATGAAAATTTATTGCATAGTTAGTGCACTGAGTTGGTACTTCATCTCACACTTTGAGCGACGCTTGGCCAACCCCTTTATTAATGACCACCTCTATGGCAAATGCCTCTTTTAATACAAGAAACATCAACAAAACTCTAAAGAAAAATGGCATTGAAACATCCTCGTCAGTTTGTTTCAAAAGTATTTCACGAGGTGATGGCTCTCACCCTATATCCCCTCTTCCTAATGTGATATTAGATTTACCATAATTTGATTAAGCTTATCATTGGTTTGAAATTTTCACTCTAATTGGTTATTTTATCGATTGAGTCCCCTCAGAAGGTATGGTCTGATAATGGATTCACAACCACTATGGACCTCATGGCATTAAGGTTGAAAGGGTTCAAAACATGACCAAAGGCTTCATCCTCTTCCGTTAAAACAACCCTAAGCATTGTAAAGCCATTGTTAACCATGGTCATGGTTCATTTTAAACACATTGGTTGTGTTTTCATGTTCGACTAAGAATTTTTAGTTTACCGAGCAAGTTAAGCTCAAAATTCCCATTTGGGTGGAGTTTCCAGGGCTTCATATCCTCCTTATGGGGTTTCACTAAGAAGTTTATCCAATCCTCAGGCGCCTTATATGTCATTATCAACCCAAGTTTTATGCAGCTTGCCCTTAAATGAGGATTTGTGTGGAAATATAATTAGTTAAATAGTTGAAGGAAACCATTGATATTCGAGTCGATGATAGCCATTTTTCATTGCAAATTCTCTATATTGACCTTCCAAATACATGTTGTTGGTATCCAAATTTGTTCTCCTTTTCAAGCTGAGCAGCATCACAGATTTGGCACGGAGCTTAGAGATAGATAGATCATGATGTATGTCATTTTGTAGTTGGGGATGAGATCTAACTAGCCCTTTGTCGCTCATATTTGTGGGGAGATGGATAGCACCTTCAAGAGGATTTGACCTATCCTCACTACTGTAGGTCGTGCCTTTCGACCAGTGAGAGGACCTGTAGTGTAACCTTTGTTTGATGAACGAGATGGAGATATCCTTCTTTTGCACAAATTTTATGAAGAAAGCCTTGGGAAAGTATAGTCAATACTCCATAATTTAACTCTCAAGAGTTGTCACTTCTAAAAGATGGAGATACTTTCAAAACAAGGCTAAGGTTACTGAAGACACCATAGGATCCTGATTGTTCTGCATATTTTAGTGAATGGATTTTGTTCCTTTGTTGATATACATGGCAAACAAGGTTAGTTTAGGATGGATTCATGGTTTTTGAATAATTTTGGTGGGAGATTAAGCAGGATAAATTTGATTATACCAGATCTCTGAGACACTTCACAACAATGGACAACTCAACAACAGAAAACTTCAAAATAGTTAAGACATTCCTTCAACCAGAGGTTGTGCTTCAATGGAGGCCTAGATCAACACGTTTTCACACAAGCTTTGAGAATCTGGCACGAAGGCTCGAGTTAAAAGACTCAATTAAACACCAAAATCTCTGATGAATCACGCCACAAGGTACACCCAAAGACTTACAGATAATTCTTTATCAACAAATGACAGTGGAATGAATTTAAATGTGTTTATCTCATCACAGGATGAAGGCTCTTCCTGAAATGAAATTGCAAATGCCACTAAATTGTCACAAGGACGAGATCCTGTGTGATTTCACAAATATTTCAATGTAAGATTACAATAGGAACAAGAAAAACTACTTGCAG
Organism: Taxus chinensis; assembly: GCA_019776745.2. Taxonomy (NCBI): domain Eukaryota; kingdom Viridiplantae; phylum Streptophyta; class Pinopsida; order Cupressales; family Taxaceae; genus Taxus; species Taxus chinensis. The sequence goes on along the minus strand of CM034153.1, from coordinate 150,798,816 downwards.
ACATTCTGAAACAAAACAAACACTAATTGCTCCAAGATTGACACAAATTAATTTCAAAATTGCTTAAATTCATTAGGTGGGGAAAGCTTCCAGAGCAATATCAGTGCTCGTCAATGGCTATACATCTGTAACCAACTTGACATGATAGAAAATCTAACACAGAGGAAATTAACTAGGTATCTTAGACGGGTTTCTCAAAATACGGATTTTCTCAAATTTTTCTTATGAAATTTAATCTCGGACCCTTTGCAAGAGTATTCTCATTGCATTTATACATTTTACTCACTCAATTCTCCCCCCAAAAGAAAAGAATATTCGAGGGACCTTTGTTTGTTACCAATTTTCCTCAAAAAGTGACATGTAACAAATTCACATCCGAATGCTGCCAGGTGGACCAATTGTGAATTGATCACATTTCTCAAACCCTCAACTAATGACTAGGATACCATGCCACAACCTTTTTGATAGTCCTTTTAATCATTCTAATTCTGTCATGCGAGAAATCCCCATTTTAATCATTTTTTGGAGGCTCTGTACAGCTAGATTTGACAGGTAATCCTTTTTACCCTCGAGGCAACACCTTTTTCATCCTTTGCGCCTGTAACCTCCATCATTTCATTCATTTTCCTCTCTTTCCTTTGCAATTCTACCCTGCATCCATCTTCTCTACTAATTCCCATTTTTCCAAGTGCTCGAGCAATTCCAACTTCAAAATATTGACCTTAACAAACCTTGGACTCACAAATTAAGTAATGAATCCATTCAATGGCACTTCGCAGTCAAAAATGACAAGGAATTTCATCAAAAATGATGAAAAACAGTGCGTATTCGCATCTCCAAGAGTCTTGGAGCAAAAATGGAGGAAAAAATAGGTAAAATGCACAACCGTTGATTTTTCCCCTTCCCTACTTTATATTATAGCCATCCATGTGTTTCCTTGGCACAACCACAAAGGAGAAGTACAGGGGCAAGTTTCCAAACAAGTGCAGGCCTTCCACGTGCCCTGGGCCCAAGAAAAATGTCTTTTGGCCTTTGAAAAAGTCTCAACAAAAAGGAGCCAGTGGAAGCCTCCATGTGTTGCCTTGGCACACCTTTGGTATGGTCCTCAAAAGTGGAGACCCTGAACAAGCGTGGGCTCACCACATGTCTCAGTCTGGTAGAGTTGTTAAAAAAGTTGAAGGATCAGTGGAAGGTGCCATGTCTCCAGGGTCCACGACAGTTTTCCTTAGCTGTTGAAAAGTCAAAGAAAAGGAAGTGTGAGTGGAAGCCTCCAACTGTCCTCCTAACGCTTCTTCAAAATAAAAATTAGGGGCCAATCCCTAAACAGGGGCGGTCCCTCCACATGTCCCAGGCCTTAGAGAAAATTTCTTTGAAAAGTTTAAGTATAGAGCGGAGTCGGCGGAAGCCTCCACATGTCTCCCTGTTGCAATTGTTAAGGTGGGGCCCTGAGGCAGATCCTCAAATGAGCACCGGCCCTCCATGTTTCCATGGTCCACCAAAGCTACACCGGCCGCATGAAAAATTTGTCTAAGTCTAAGCAAGGCAGTAGAAACATCCACGTGTCTCCTCGGCGCAACTCCAAGGCCAAACCAAAAAGTGAATTTTCAAATGAGCGCCGACCCTCCACGTGGATAAGTTTTGAGTTGAAGCAAGCCTTAGAGTTTTAAAGTGCCTCGCCGAGCCGCATCTAACCAAAAAGGGCCACATTTCCACAGATGTTGAGATGTAAATTTGATGGGAAAAAACACTCTCGTCAAACCGTAAAATGCAGGAAAATCACCATTTGAGCCCGGAAATGAATCTTTCTTTCAAGACAGAGACTTTGGAAATGATATAAGGCCCAAATATGATCCTCTAAGCCACATCCAATCATGCTTTCACAAATACTTGGGACAAAAAAGATAGGGACAACAAAACATGATTGTGGAAAATGGAAGGAAGGGAAGAACAACTCAAGTTTACGCCCAAGTTACAGACTCTTTCACATGGACAGAGGAACGAAAAACAAATTATAGACTTTTAAGTGATCCTCGAACAAGGAAGGGACTAATCAATGCAACCAAATGTTGGACATACTTTTCATGCATCAATACGGGGAGATAGAAAACACGACATAGCCTGCAAACTAAAGAATTTTAAGGATAAACAGGACGAGATCAATTTGAGCACCAACACATGTTTTTTATGTCAATCCTCTAATCATATGATTAGGGAATGCCCTTTGATGGTCGACACACGGTCGTCTCCAAAAGAGAAACCTACTACAAATAACAGAGTTGTCAACTCCTTTGGGAATGGTTGGACCACATTTTTCGAAAACTAAAATCAAGACGCCTCTCAAGGTGCTACCAAACAACCTAACATTGTGTATAGACCCACAAATGATTCTAGAAGACCTTGTAGTGTCCCCTTTTCTAGATTAAAATAATTAATAATATTATTTAAATTGGGTTTGGACTTATCTAATCTTTTGACAACTTAATAATAGTATTTTATTGAAATAAAAAGTATTGTTAAATACTTAAAGTAAAAAATAATGATTTAACTAAGTCGGCCAAATGTAACATTATGTTATATTATAAGGTAACTTGTGTTTTATTATTCAAAATAAAAGTGACTTTTAAATATAGTAAGTGGGACACAAAAATTGAAGGAAAGAGGAAAGAGAAGTTATAAAAGGAGGATGAAGGGGTTCATTTGGGGCATATATCATTTTGATTTTAGGAAGTCGAGCACTTGTGCTTCTACGTTCAGCTATTAAGGATGGAAACCCTCCTTGGTATCTTGATGGGGACAAAAACTCTCAATAGATTACAATGATTGAGGACAAAACCCCTCAATTTTTGCATTGGTGGCTTCATCCAAAGGTCATAATCAGGATTCACTTCAGTATTTCAGGGCTCCATTAAGAACTTTCAATGCTAGGGCACCATATGAACGAGGGCTTCAAGAAGAGATTAGATTTGAAGAGTTTTAAGTGTGGAATAGCCACATATTTTAGTAGTTGTGTTTTACAAGGGTTTGTTGATTAATTTTTGGCCAATTCAACTTGGGAAACCCACTTTTGAGGTGGAACGACCCACTTTGGGGTCTTTTATGGCTCAATTTCATTATTTCTTCATTGTTGAGGTTTCTTTAGCTCTTCTTTGTACCCTAAGGCATCATTGTCACATTTATTTCAACTTCCAATGTTCCTAACGGTTAGCTATAATTAACCCTCTTTTCTTTCATGAAATTAGAGATATAAAATTGAATTTTGGTCTCCAAATTCATTTGTTCGTTTCCAAAAATGACGTTTATATTTATAAGCATTTATAGCCTTTTGAGTTTTCTTGAAATTGAAATCAAGTTTATTGGAAATATATTGTAAAAAATCATATTATTGCACCTTGTGGCTCAAGTTTGTAGACCAATAATAGGTTTTTACCATAAAATTTGCATTAAATCATATTATTTTCATAAAAAACATAAATTCTACATGTTGTTGTCATAATTTGTAGTTTTCTATCACTATGGTTTTGTGCAATTTCTGAATATTTGATCTTTAAGCCCAAAAGGGACATTATAGACCTACCCCAACAAACTCCAATAAGACAATTGTCCAACCTCCATCTCATTCTATCCATTGCACCTCACAAGCCATTTATGCCCTTTTTCCCTCTTAAGCTGCAACACTACCCTCGAAGTCATGACAACCTCAATCCAGGTCAACTCCTTAGGATTCTTTTGATAATTTAGATTCCTTCTTTCAAAACATCGTCATTCATTGGTCTTGCAACCATTTGCCCTCTAGAGAAGAGGAATGTGTTCAAGGAAAATGATGCATTGTGTAGCTTGTTGACTTCATAAAGTGTAATAGTTCCTTTGCTAATAATTGTGTAACACTCTGTGACTTGGATGAGGGATATAATATGCACCTTGATAGTATCTAATGATTATGCATTATTGAAATGTTCATGATCTTCCTAAACCAGATTGTAAATACAAGGTTGGATATAGTTGTTAGTAATTCATAAACATGCAAATTCTTTTCTTATATGAAGTTGAAATCATTGGTTTTCTCCTCCAATATGTGCTCTGCATTATATGGTCAAGCACCATTTATCAAATATCCAACCATGACTATAGCAGAGAAGGTGTAATCACATTGCTATCACTAGGTCTTTCTCATAACGTTATTTCTTAAGGGTTTAACCCTACCCATTGGGTTGTGTGGACCCTTTTTGATTTCGACGGTTGCATTCTTGGGCTCACCAACCTTTATGATTCCAATAATGTTGTGAAACGAGACTAACTTTGGAGATGGTTGGAAAGCTTACTCCTTAATGCTCATTGGGTTAATGTCCCTTTTGGGCTTAAAGCTGAAATATTCAGAAATTGCAAAAAACCATAGTGATAGAAAACTGTAAATTATGACAACAAATCGAATTCTGTATTTTTATGACAATAATATAATTTAATGCAAAAACCTATTATTGGTCTACAAACACAAGCCACAAGGTGCAATAATATTATTTTTTACAATATCTTTCCAATAAACTCGATTTCAATTTCAAGAATACCCAAAAGGATATACATGCTTATAAATATAAACACAATTTTCATAAATGAACAATTGAATTTGGAGACCAAAATTCAATTTTATATCTCTAATTTTATGAAAGAAAATAGGGTTAATTATAGCTAACTGTTAGGGAACATTGGAAGTTGAAATACACATGACAATGATGCCTTAGGGTACAAAGAAGAGCTAAAGAAACCCTAACGATGAAGAAACAATGAAATTGAGCCATAAAAGATCCCAAAGTGGGTCGTTCAACCTCCATCTCATTCTATCCCTTGCACTTCACAAGCCATTTCTGCCCCTTTTCCCTCTTAAGCCACAACACTACCCTCGAAGTCATGACAACCTCAATCCAGGTCAACTCCTCAGGATTCTTTTGATAATTTAGATTCCTTCTTTCAAAACATCGTCCTTCATTGGTCTCGCAACCCCTCACCCTCTAGAGAAGAGGAATGTGTTCAAGGAAAATGATGCATTGTGTAGCTTGTTGACTTCATAAAGTGTAATATTTCCTTTGCTAGTAATTTCGTAGCACTCCATGACTTGGATGAAGGATATAATATGCACCTTGATAGTATCTAATGATTATACATTATTAACATGTTCATGATCTTCCTAAACCAGATCGTAAATACATGGTTGGAGACAGTTGTTAGTAATTCATAAACATGTAAATTATTTTCTTATATGAAGTTGAAATCATTGGTTTTCTCCTCCAATATGTGGAATGCATTATATGGTCAGGCACCACTTGTCAAATATCCAACCACGAATATAGCAGAGAAGGTGTAATCACATTGCTTTCACTAGGTCTTTCTCAAAACATTATTTCTTAAGGGTTTGACCCTACCCATCGAGTTGTGTGGACCCTTTTTTATTTCGATGGTTGCATTCTTCGGCTCATCAACCTTTATGATTCCAATAATGTTGTGAAACGAGACCAACTTTGGAGATGGTTGGAAAAATTACTCCTCAGTGCTCATTGGGTTATATTTGGGGATTTCAACATGGTGGAATCATATGAGGATAAGGAAGGTCATCTCCCAATGTATTGGTGTGTCGATAAAAAGGAAGCTTGGTTCTATATGTATAACAAACTTGGGCTATTCAATCCAAATAAGGTTGTTAAGACACCAGATCATGCACTGTTTGCAAGGCAAGATATTTTTCCCTAATCTTTTGATGATGACGTCCTTGTTTCCATTATAGATGAGGTTTCTCTATCACATCACTCCCCTATTTGATTTATTATTGAATAGATAGCTACTCAACCTAAGAACCATAAATCCCAAATTTATCTCAATACAACTCATCTCAAATACGAGAAGATTGTAGAGTATATTGAAATGGTTCAGAACCTAGTTCCCCACCCTCATGGAAACTCATGATAGCTTAAATGTTAGGTCAACACCAATGTTTCTACCACCATATTTCTTAAAACTTATGGCAAGCAAGTGGTTGTCTACAGGAAACACGCTCACAAGGTGACTTACTACAAATTCCAAAGGCTATCTCAGGCTTTGGATCATTTTCCATTCAATCTCCTTTAAATTCAAGATTCCTTCTAGTGACACAAGCTTAAGGTGGAGGAGGTTTAGAAAGCTCGCAATGCTCAACTTCGAGCTCGTATACATTGGTTAAAAATTAGGGTAGATTCACCAAAGAAATTTGTACCCTTCTTCAATTCAGATATGTTGCTAATAGAATTAAAGAAATTAAGGATTCTACTAGTAGAATTACTAAATTACCTAAAATTTTGGGCACCTTTGTCCATTAGCACACTGGTGTTTTTGCTACTTAAGCTCCCCTTTTGGCGGTATTGGTCTCACTCAATGCCTTCAAGTTTACTCGTGTAAGTTCTTAGAAACTCAAAGAGTGGCATGTGACAAACTCCATGTTATGAATGATCACAACGAATCCACTATATAGATGACCATCGATAAATCTATTATTATTGATGGATTCCCTTTTGAATTTTATCAAACTCTCTAGGACACAATTGTCCGTGACATTCACAAAGTCTACTTGGAAGCCTTATAAGTGAACACCCTAGGTGAGCTTATCAAAATATCATAATAACACATTAATACTTTTAACTAGTGAATACAAGTTCAAATACACAAAAGGAAAATAAACTTAGCTACATGGGAGTGTGCATGAGGGATCTGGATACACAAACTAGAGAACCGAGAGTGTAGAGACTGGAAATGCTTTACTTTTGATACAGTGACATGAAATTTTTTTGGTGCAAGACCGTATAACTCAGTTGGGATGTATAATTGAGTCCTACCCCTTTTGTATGGTCTTGGATGCCTTTGGAATTGAGCTTTATAAATTTTTGGGTGCTTTGGTGGCTAGGAAATCTACATTGTTGTCAAACCCTAGTTGTCACACAAGCTTGAAATCATTTATAATCAACTAAATCACACCAAAACCATAACCATGGGTAGAAGACCCTGTAAGAATGTTATTGTTTTGGTTAAAGTACAATCTATGAACCACCTATGTTAGCACTACTCTGAAGATGTCTTAAACCAAATGTAATTATACACTTAGCATGTAATATCTATATGAATGTAGCTAGTTTGAAACTTAAACCACTTTGATCAATTTTGATAAGATTGTGCTCTCACTAAGAATTTGGAGTGGGGAACTTGACATGCTTAGAAATGAGGGCAGTTAGACTCCTTGACATATTTGAGTGCTTCAAAATTATATTAGTGGATGTCATAATGGATGTGCATCAGCCTTGGGAAGATATAGGAAGCCTTAAATGCCTTTTATGAGTGTTGTAAGTGAGAGTAGCAAACGATTGTCTATGTGCCTGCTAGGTGAGTAAATAAGGTAATGTTAACTTTCTTATACAGTGTTCAAAAGGTAGAGTATTATGATAAGGTTGACCTAGGAAGATGAAAAGACCCAAAAGATGATATTGGATTAAAAAAAAAGTTGGAAAGTATGTTTGTGCATGACCATATAGGCTAGGACTAAATTATACAGCCAAACTGAATTGTATAGTTTTAGACAAGAAAGAGGTAAACAAAATGTAAAAGTTGCACAATGGAAAGAAAAGTTGTAACATTTGTCTTAAATATTAGTATTCAGAATTTTTGACATAGGTGTATGTAAATGAGAAAGTTAGGAAAGAGATAACAACGTGCACTGAGTGAGGATAGGATGCAAGTGTTTGTATTGTCTAAGAAGTACAATTACAATTAGCAATGTCAAAAGATAGATTGCAAAAATTGAGTTTTTACATTTACCCCTCTTTAAGTATGAAATGAAAATTACATGCTTAAAGGAAAAGATAATTGAGTATGTAGAAAAAAATTCTTCACTCAAATTTTTTTGTCTCGATGTGTTGATCTTGGAATGCTTTGTGATGAAAATTACAATACATATTGTAGTCAATTTCCATAGTAGAAATTCAATTGTAAATGAAATGAAGATATGTAAAACATGGAAAGAGTACACATGTTTGTTTTGTGAAGGGAAGAGGTTCCCATTCCTTACTTACAGTTGGAGATGTGGAATGTTCATGTTAAACCTTATTGAAAGATTGGGGGTGATCACTCCCCAATTATGTTGAAGGACAAAATAGAGTATTGGGTGCATACATTCCCAACACCGAATAAAAGGTAGAGAGAGAAGAAGAAAGAGGAACCAATGTACCTTGCAAAGGAAAAAATCATGTATCAGAGTTTGTAGTAACTTTGATATCTTCCCCTTTTAAAATGAGCAGATGAAATAATTCCTACAAAGAACTTAGCCACTTTGATAATTTCCATAACCCCAAAGACCACACTATTGCAAACAGATCTAGACCAAAATGTTTGGATATATAGACACAAGGTATAAAAGACAACAAGTTCCCCTGTGCTCTTTTCATGTGTTGTACTTTTGACTAAGAGTGTGTAATATGTTCAAGTATCAATGGAGAAGGAAACCAATGACCTAAAAACACCTGCATTTGGTAACCGAAACTGACTATTGAAGTGAAGACAGAGTAAAATATGCATGCCCCTGTAAATTGATCTAAATTGTGTCAATTGAGTCTGAGATTGTGTAAAAAACATGTGTCCATGATGAGAAACTTGAAACTATTGAAAATTTTGGTGTTTTTTCTCCCAAGGAAAACACATATGGTATGGTCATGAACATCTGTACGGTCCTCATCCTTCTCTATGGTTTTGACCATGTGTGTTTTTTGTAAAACTTTGATTTCTATAGTTGTTTCTGAGAAATTTTTCCATACGAAACTTGTTTCTGAACCCCTAATTCTACCTGTAAGTGTAGAATATATCATGATGAATGCCCCCTCTTTTGAGGCATGTGCATAAAATCATTCACATGTGCGGCTCAAAAGAATAGATGCGTGTCCATGCATTGTATGTTTGAGAAGTTGTAAGAGAGTTTAGAATGCTAAAGAGGTGGCCACCTTAGCAAACCTATACTTGAAAGAGGGATTACAAATAGTGTCAACCATGGTGTATAAAGAGATAAACAACCATATAAATAAGAGCAACAATAGTAGTGATAGTAACCACAACACTTAAACAATGTAGATGTAAAAGAGCCAATATAGAGACAAATCAATAATCAAGTGAATAAATAGAAATAATAACATGCAAAGAAGAGTCACATCAAAGCATAGAGTTGTAAACATGGTGTTTACACCTTTTTTAGATTAAGAAAAATATGTTTGGTTAATCTAAATTTGATTTAGTGAGGTCATATTTACACTAAATGGATGTAGGTTAGATGTAAGTGGTTATTTTGATTAATAAACTTCCAACATTACTTATACAAGATCAAAATAATTTTTTGAAGCACGTAACACAAGATATGAACTTGGAAACACAAGGGAATAAGTGCACTTAGCTTATTACAGAGGATTCTGGGAAGTTTTAGGATTGTGCAATGTTAAAATAGGGAGACCTGAACTTGGAAGTGCTTTGGAATTAAGACAACAAATACAAGTTCAGTATATGTAGGGCAGGACCATACCAATCTATGTAGGGTTGTACAGACGTTCCCGACTATACCAGACTTGGGTGATCACATTGTTTTTGAAAAATATTAAGATTCTACTTATAGTATGAGCCTGCTCTATTAAATTTTCTTTACAGTCTTACAACTTTCTCTAGTGGTTGTTTACATGGATTTGTTTGTCGCTATCAAACCCTAGTTGTCAATCATGTAAAGAGGCTCTTTGAACATACTTAACATCATCTCAAACCCTAGCCATGGATGAAGAATCCTACAAAACAACCATTAGTTTGGTTTTGGGAACCCTTGAGCACCACTGACATTAGCACTACTTCAAAAAGGCCTCAAACCACACGTCTTTCTCTACCTATCATGTGATATCTAAATGGCTGCGACTAGATTTGACAACCACTTTTGACAATGCTTGTGTTGAGGTTGGGGAAAGGATATGTGAGTGCTTGTAGATGAGGGAGATTGTTGCCTTGACTTGGTAAGGATCTTAAGAGTTGAAGATATTTTTGTAGCAATGACTGTAGATGTGCTATTGCAAGATTCAGGGAGCCTTATGCAAGTGTTGGAAGTTATCTTATCAATGTAATGCCATCATATTTATAAGTAAATACATGAGGTAGTGTTTACTTGCTTATACAAGGTTCTATAGATGATTTATCAATAAAAGGTCAACCCAAAAATATTAAAATACCCAATGAAAGATATTAATATGAAAGAAAAGTTGGAGGACATGTCGATCCAATACCATACAAGTTGGTCAGGACCGAATTTACTATCTTGAACAATTTATATGGTCATGCATAGAGAAGGAAAACAAGCCATCTGAAATTTAGAACTTGTTGCCTGATGTTTTTTTATGGATTTTATGCATTTTGTTCTCATAATTAGACGACATGTCAATGTACAAGGATAAACAAGTTACACACGACACTTTAAAATGTACTAAGTGGAAATGGGAAAATTATATTTATCTTAAAATGCATTTTCAAAACTAGCAGTGTTAGAGTGAAATTCTAAATTTGAGTTCTATGTTTTCCCCCGCCTTTAAGTATGAAATGAAAATTACATGCTTCAAAGAAAAGATACATGAGTGTGTAGACACACTTTGTCTTTGTTCGAATGTTTGTTTTGTAGAATCTTGTTATGTTTTGTGTTGGCATGTTGCATGATGAAACATGCAACATAAAGTGTAGTTAATGTCTATGATATATAATTTAACTTTAACTCAATATGTAAAGTGTAATACGAAATATATGCACTTGTAGAAGAATTAAATGACAGAGATGTAAACAAGGAAGGAATATAATCGTTTGTTTGTGAAGGGAGGAACTCTTGTGCTTTGCTTGTCCTTGAAGATTTTGCAATGATGAATTCGATAAACTTTACCGAAGAATTGGGGGTGATCAGTCCCCGATCGTGGGGTAAGTGCACCAAGTTGATGGACAAATATAGGGTCATCCGTGGACGTCATATTGCAAAAAACAGTGAAATCTCAACTTGTAGGGATTATTAGCTATACATGCACTCTAAATTAGAAAAAGTTATATAAATATGAATCGTAGCATTCGGAATCTAGTTTCTAAAATACTAATTTTTGTAAAAAACGGACAAGTTTAGCTATATTAAACACTTAAAATTATATGACTTACTTTTTTTTTTTCGAAAAAACTTATAAGATTGTAGTCCGTTTGCCCGCATTTTGGATGACCAAATCTTGTTATTTTTTTTTTTTTCCTTTGGTGAAAAGTTAGATGTAGTTGTCTATCTTGGGATGGATTTTATTTTGTATTTTTTTTAGCAATATTTTTTTTTTTATGATTTTTTCCGTGAAAGTGGTCTGAAAATATTTAGAAAATGGAGCGCTTTCCGTTTGCCCGCCATAACTATATCAAAAAATATCGAAATCAATTTTTATTTTTTTTAAGGTGCATAGAATTTGTCCACGCTTGGGATGGTATAATTTTTATCATATTTTGATAAGCGAAACAAAAGTTACAGTCTTAAACGTAGACATGAACATTCACGGGAAAAAATGTCTTAAGGACCTATTGTTAGTAATAAATTATAAAATGATATTTATCTTATTCTATTCACTTTAAAAACAATATTTTTACAAAGCTAAGAGTCTACCCTACGTGATGGCACCATTTTTGTGAAATGTTTTCAGTTTTTTAGCATGGTTCAAGTCTTTGGAAGAGCAGATTTGAGGATTTTTGATCTTTTGCACTTCATAATGACCTTCCATAGCTTTGGTTGGGGAAAAACAAAGATTTTCCGAGGCTAAGGTTCGGAAAATAGCTCCGCGATCGTGGTTTTTTTGTAAAAATACCGCGACCGCGGTTTATAAAGCGTGCTCGCGGTTTATAAAGCGCGCTCGCGGTTTATAAAGCGCGCTCGCGGTTTATAAATCATATTTACACACATCCCAATGTCTGAATTACCATGTGATTTTTACTCTCTGACCTTACCGTACGAATTACTGCGAAATTCTGTCTTTTTCCAGGCACGTTTTTTTATCATCGAAAGCAAAACATCATGGGAGACAAAAAACGAAGTCAAAAAAGGAAGTCATTAAGTAAAAAAACACCAAATGAATTAGAGGCCAACAAAATTGAAAATGCTGAGCGAATGCGGAAACTTCGTGAATCTAGAAGAGGTTCATCTTCAATCCCAACTACTGTAAGCAATGAAGAACTAGGTAATGTTTCTACTGTCAATGTTGAAGTTGAATTGAATACTCGTGATGAAGAAGTTTTTACTGTCAATGTTGAAGAAGAATTAAATACTCATGATGTAGCAAATGTTGAAATTGAAGGAGAAAATGAAAATGTGAATAAGGAAATTCATGTTGAAACTGTAGACAAACAAAATTTGACAAAAACACCTCCTAGGATTTTACATAAGAAACCTAATCTTTTGATTGAAATTGATGAAAACATTTTGAAACCAATGTCTGACAAACTTTCTGAACGACAAATCAGAAGAAAAGCTAGTGAAATTTGGGATAATCATTTTGAAATTTTAAATGATTCCCAAAGATGTCAGTTGTTGGTTAGTTTGATGAAATTGATTAAAATGAGACCTACATTAAACACCTTAGGATTGACAACATCTAACATACGTGGTCAAACCTCTACAATTGTTGAAAACCTTCATGATGCATATCACACTGTTGGTGTAAAGAGACGCACTAGGGATAGTAATATTGTGCGTCGTGTACTTGCTACTAGTGTTGTAAGTGAATCAATAAAAAAACAACGTTTGATTACGCAAACAAGTCGAATGTTGCAAGTTAATCGAAAAACTCTAATGAAAGCAATTGAAAGACGTAATATCCTTCAGTCACTCAATAATGTCGATTTTTGGGCATTTTCTGCTAGAGCACCGCGTAAGGACAAAAATAATTCTAATGCTATAAGAGAAGTTGTTATTAAATTTTGGCATGATAACACTAGAGTTTCACCTAATACAAGAGATGTTATAAAACGGAGAGTTGGTTCTACTAATCGTGAACCACATCCAAAGCATTTCTTAGATATGACTCAAACTCAATTTTTTCGTAAGTTTGAACAAGAGAATCTGGAAATTAAAATTAGTCAACGTTTTTTTGAAATGTTGAAACCATTCTATGTGAAAATCAACCATGCTCGCACCACTTGTTGTTGTAGGCAACATGTTGAATTTGCAATGCATTATGCTAAATTTTTACGTATTCGTTCCATTTTTCATTCTGAAACTATGTTATCTGAATGTAGTGTTCAAGTTCCACCAATATCTTCTAGGGATTTCATTCCTACTATATTTTGTGAAAAAGAAGTTGGACAATTTTTTTATAGTCAGGATTTTTTAGATGGAAGTTGTAGTACATGCGGCGGATTACCTAAATTGGAAAGTTACATCCATGAGCAAATGGAAGGTACAATAGGACATAATTTAGTTGAATTTGATAAATATAAATCAGTTGCATACCAGTTGAAAGATGGAAAAGAATCGAAACGGTGTGAGCTAGTTACAGAACAAATGCCCATTTTTCAATTTATGAGAAAATTTAAGGATGAACTTGTTTATGAGTATGCGAAGCATACACATAGAGCTCGATGGTTGGATGAACAATTCCAGCTATGCAAAGACACATTTCCTATTGGTACTATTGTTTCAGTGGTCGATTTTGCAGAGAATTACACATTGCAACCACAAATGGAGGTTCAATCGCAATATTACAACTCAGTACAAGTTGCCATTTTTGTGCATATAGCATTTCTACATTCTCCTGACAGTACAGAGAATGATCGAAAAATTTTAAGAGAGTACCACTTTTATATCAGTGATGATCGTACTCATTCTACTGAATTTGTGCAAGGGTGTTTCCAGTTATTTTATGAAAACTTGTCTGATAGGGACATCCACTTCAAACAACATTATATATGGTCAGATAATTACACGTCTCAGTTTAAGAATGAACGAATGTTTTATTGGATGAGCAGAATGCATGTCAAGATGGGTGTGCAACATATTTGGAGTTTCACTGAGGCTGGACATGGAAAAGGAGAGCATGACGGTGCAGGGGCATGTGTGAAAAGAGCTCTTGTAAGAGAAGAGTTGAAGTACAAAGATGGTGCTAAATTAAAAGATGCAAAGAGCATAGTGGAATGGTGTACTGACAACATGACCCGAGGTTCTCAAGAAAATTCCACAGTTTGCAGATATTTTTGGTTGATAGAGGAAAAACATATTGCTAACTACGAGGATTGTATGACACTCACTGGGTCCAGTGATATGCACTCATTTTGTAGCTCAGACGCTACTTCGTGGGCCGTATGGACAAGAAAGTTGACATGTTTTTGTGCATCTTGTATCGAATTTGTCACTGTTGAGTGTGATTCACAAGAATGGGTGGAAGGATGGATTTGTAGGCCTCTAACTCCGCTTCCTAGTTATCAACCTCCACAAGCACTACAACTTGTTTCTGCAGATGAAGTTACAACATCCAAGGACTTTGACGAAATTTCAATTTTGGTGCGACAAGGTATTTATCCAGTTATTTATTTAATTTTTGTATTGAGTTATGTCCATTGAAATTTTAATATGTAATTTAAATTTGAGTTTTTCAACCTTGGTTATTTTTTTGTAGGACATGTGTTTGCAGTAATTGCGACAGAAGACAATGAAGAAGGAACAGACTATTTCTTATGTCGTTGCATCGAGGAAAGAAAGAAGTTGACTTCTCCTATTATAGATGGCGAAGAGATTGAGTATCCTACAGGGTCAGTGGTAGTTACTGGAACTTGGCTTCGACGGTATCCATTAAAAAACTCCTCTGTTTGGGTGTTTGAAGACTTTGAGACACACAGGAAAATACTCTTATATTCACATCTAGTTCTAGCGACAAATATTCAGTTGTATAGATCATCGAGGAAGACCTAATAACAAGATTCTTTGGAAGGTTCGAGAGTCAGATCATGAAGCAATCTTGTCTGCTATTCAGAGTAGATCCGATCCTGATGGTTCATTGGAATGAATTTACAATGCTCACATGTCTGGTATATATTTAATTTCAAGTTTCAATTTATATAGCGTATATATATATATTATTTTTTTAGTTTAAAGATCTAGTATATGGTTTTGATTTGAAACTTAAATTTCTTTGACTAACAATTTTATGTTTAGGTTAGTGGTGCCAGAAAAGCTTCCACCTTCACGTGGTTGGTATCGTTAGTAGAGAATTTTAAATTCTCGAAGCTAAGAGAAGCTTGAACATTGTTTGAAAAATTTGTAAATTTTGAAAAGTCAAGTTTGTAAATCAACGACCCTTTGAAAATGTTGTAAATTTTGAAAAAGTTGCAAATTTTGAAAAAGTTGTAAATTTTGAAAATGTTGTAAATTTTGAAAAAGTTGTAAATTTTGAAAAAGTTGTAAATTTTGAAAACGGCCTCCTCTAGGTGCCACGGGGTCCGAGTAGTCACCCGTCGAATTTGAACGATATTTTGGTCTCAGGGCTCTTAAGGGACGTGCCGGCGCAGGCGGTTCGGTGCCACGGCCCACCGTTTGCAAAATACAGCGTTTGACAACCTTAAACTGGCTCCAACTGCACTATTGTAGAGGGTTCGTATGCCGAGGTGTCGGATCAGACGAGGCCTCTCTAGGTGCCACGGAGTCCGAGTAGTCACCCGACGAATTTCAACGATATTTTGGTCTCAGGGCTCTTAAGGGACTAAGCCCGAACGAAGTAGCCCGGAATCAACGACCCTTTCGCGCACCCAAAACACCGCCTCCTCTAGCGTTCACCTGGCCACCCGGACGTGCAATTAAATGATTTATTAAAAATGTAAGTTTGTACAACTTGAAACTTACGTTTGAAACACGCCCAACCGCAGTAGCTAGCATGTCAACACCGGATGTTTCCTTGACCGGCCTCTTGCTATTTAAAATAAAATAAAAAATTAGTTTTTTACATGTATGTACATGAAGTACAATCATATATATATTAATATCTCAAACATGTGAATTAAACTATTGTACATATATATATTATTTAAATTTATTTAAAATTTACCTGTGAAAGACCAATATCAGTGGCTCCAGTTCCAAAAACATTCCCCAGCATCTCATCTATAGAAAAAAAATCCTGTGAACCAGCAAATGATGTCTCGCCTGCAGTGCATACGGCACCACATGATCCACAGTGGTGTGGTGCACTAGAACTGGCACCTCCACCAACATCACCGGATGCAATCTGGGTGCTATGCTGGGTGAGAGTGTCAGTGAGCTCCCTCAATGCATGCAATGTATCAATCTCCACAACCTCCTTCACTGTAGGAGGGATAACTGAAGGCAATGGGGGTTTTGGGGCATGGGGGATCCTAGGCTGACCTACGCGTGCACCAGGTCTGCTCTGTGCAGAGCCACCTCCTCGACCAAAAAAGTCTGAAAAGTCAAAATAATTCGGGACCTCATTGAGCACAAACTCACAATATAATTTCTTCAAAAAATAAAGAGGAACCTCATTGTTGTTGCATGGTGGATAATCAAAAACCATCCACCATCGGTCCCAAAAATTGTTTTTGATTCTATCATCATGGCACCAATGGATTGGGAACCGTTTGCAAGTAACTGCAGGGGGGGCATTGGTTCTAGGGTCGGTAAATAATGCACAAATTAGGTCTTTTCCAATTTTTTTGTCTTTGACGGCCGCATGAGATAGTTTATCCGCATACCACCGCCTATAGTCACTTCTAAAGGTGTTCCATCTATGTATTTGGTTAGTTGCAGACTCGACTTCGCCAATCAATGTTTGCAATGTATTGGCTAAAGTCATGCGGGATGGATTTGTAGCATGGTTTTGTCTTATAGTTTGAATTAGGTTCTCAATGACAATTTTATTTTCTTGGATTCTTCCAATGATATTATCTTGCGTTCCTGTTGGCTCAGTGGGGACAGAAGGAGCCACAGGGGGCGGATCTATGTTTGGAGGAGGGTTTTGAGGAATGTTCGGAGGGTTTTGAGGAATGTTCGGTGGGTTTTGAGGAATGTTTTGACGGTTTGCACGAGCCCGAGCTTGCCGACCAACTGATAAAACAATAAAATTGTATACATAAACAAACAATTCATAAAACCCATGAAAATGCCAAAAAAAACCTAAAATGCAAAAAAAAACAACCTAAAATGCAAAAAAATGATTACAATCGGGGACTTACCTCCTCGTCTTGGCGGCATGGTTGAATCTATCGCTATCCAGAAGTCCGATGAGCAATTTTGAGATAGTATTGAAAGTGCGAGTGAAAAACGTTTAGGAAAAGTCGCGGTTTGAATTGAAAATTAAGAAAATAACGAGTCGCGGGACTGTTAAATTTTGTCTCAGAGTTCCGCGATCGCGGTTTATAACCGCGCTCGCGGTTATAAACCCCGATCGCGGAACTAGGTTCGGTAATTACCGAACCTAGAATTCAATAACCGCGATCGCGGTTTTAGGACCGCGCTGGCGGTTTTAAAACCGCGATCGCGTTACCTTTATTTCGGGTTTTTATGTCCACGGAATTGTCCACCAACTTCGTGCACTTACCCCGTGCCTTTGAGAAACTAGAGTGTTAGGTGCATGCAACCCAAGACAAAATGTCGAGGAGAGAAAAAGAATAATGAAGTGTCAAAACTCCCCACTTAGGAAGAAGACTTAATATCAAAGTTATTCAGAAACTCAAATATCTTCCCCTTTGAGTGCAAGAGGAAGGAAAGTCTACCTATGAATAACGCATGCTATTCGATACCTTCTATAACCCCATGGACCACACCGCTATAAATGGAGCTAGGCCCAATTTAATAAATTAGGACACACAATAGAAAAGAGAATTTATTCCCCCATGCCCTTCCCATGTGTTGCATAACTGAATGAAACCTGAAATGTGTTGAAATCCTTATGGAGAAAGGAGACTCATGCACCTAGGATCTATGAAATTGTAGTAGAAGCTGAATTCCATGGCGAAGTAGTGAAATACTTCATGCCCCTTGTATTGGTCTGAACTAAGTGAACTGAGTCTAGAATTTTGCCAAGAACTTGAGAATGTTGCTGAAAACTTGAAACTACTGATAAAGTTGATATTTTTCCCCTGAGAAAAAATGTGTGGCAAGGTTATGACTGTACCGTACAATCCCGACCAATTTGTATGGTTCTGAACATTTGCATTTTTGTCTCAAACTTTATTTTTGTTTGGATTTCTAAGTACCCGTGTTCTATTTATACTTGTATCATTCTTTATAATTTTGCATGTGTCTATTATAGGTGTATAATATACCCATATGAAGTGCCCCTCTTGTGAGGCATGTACAAAAACCATGTTGAGCACTCAGCTCAAAATAAAAGATGCATGTCAATGCACAAGATGTCTAAGAAGTTGTAAAGGACTGATTGTTAGAGAGGTGGCCACGTTGAATAACTTGTACCTGCAAAAAGGAAAGTGTCTATGCACGGTGGCAACCATGACACACATGAAAAGCAACGATAGAAAAATATAGAAAGAAGAGTAGTCTAAATCAATAATAATAGCAATCAGATGTAAGAGGTATGCAAATAATGTCACACAAAATGTGTAAAGATGAAAATATGGGACACCCATAATGTCGCAAAATAATCAAGGCCCATAGGTATGTAAATAAGAGCAAACAATAACAAACAAGATAGGAATGATGCCACAAAAATGGGGCATCCATGAAGTGTCATGAGATAGTCAAGGCTCGTAGGCTGCAAGTAGTGAAAACAAACAAACAATAATACACACACACAAAAGCAAGTATGCATGGAATAACAGTGTCAAAACATGATAGCGTAGTCGATATAGGTGAAATATATGAAACAAGAGATGTCAATGTTGCACAAGACACATGTGTTAGTCATGTTAGTTCAAAAGATAACATATATGAAATAGTTATAATCAAGCATGATGAGGAAGTGAACAAAGATCTATAATAAAATAATAGCACTTGAATTTAATGTAAAATAGATGCCCCCAGATGAGTAGGAAGTTTGGGTAAAGGATCTAACCAACATCTACCATCACATTATGCTCTATGTGTGTCTTGCATCATGCTCAAAATACCTTGAGAATGAATGTGTGTAAAGAGTAAAGAAGCATATTGTCTATCAAATTACAGTGACAGACAACAAGTATAATGTAAAGTGCTAACAACTCGAGTGAAATGTCAGATCATACTTTTATGTTCTTACAAATATATCAATATTTTTGTATTTGGAGATTACACAGATGTTTTTGTATTTTCAAAGTGATTAGCTATGTACGGAAGAGAGGAGTAACATTGAGTTATCCAATGACAACCTTCGAAGGAGGAAAAACAACTGATGGAGGGGAGGAGGACACAAGCCTCGATGGTGTAGAGGGAAGTTGTTAAAATGCAAGGGCCACGCTAGTGGTAATGGCTATAGGAGAGGAATGAAAGGAGGATGGAGATGTATGGGGAGTGTGTGAAGTAGAAGACCTTGAAGTGAGATTTTTTATTAGAATACCATGTCTTGAAACGATTACAATTGATTGATATCAATATTAATTTTTTCGCAATAGTGATTGTAATTAGATTGATGTGATATAATATGATGAACATTGGGCACTTTGAAAGCAAACTTGTCAGTGTTCAGATTTGGAAGTGGAACATGATCAAGATTAAGCGGGCTCATCTTATTTAATTGCATTGAATTCTATAAGATCTTGGATGGTGTGGTGAAGCATGATACATTGATCAATGAAGTGACCAATATAGTGATGATAGTCACAATAAGTAGTAGAATCGAAGCTCTTACTATGAGAGTTGCATGTATCAACCTCGAGTTGTGAAGGGAGAGACACGAGGTTACACTCAAATAATTGTGGAAGCATAATGTGTGAAGCACAAGGGAGATACATAAATCTCCATCATGTATGTTGTGGAGAAGTGCAGATAACCACAAAAGGATTAATTAGGGAATCAATCTGTTCATTAGAACTATTATCATAAGAAGGGGAATTGTATTTGTATCCTCTTTGTGATTAGATGACTCTTGTTGTATTTCCAAAGGCAGATCATGCAAATTTGTAGTACGCTCATCATGCCGATAGACATCGTATAGTGGAAGTGGGGTGTGTAATGGCGTGAGTTGTTCATTTTTATGGTTAACTTATACAAAATTAAACATTAAATTAAAATTAATATTTCCGACTTCTTAAAATTAAACATTAAATAAAAAAAATGTATATATAACAAATTAGCAAGGAGAAAAACTATCTATCCATTCTTGAAATTTGTTAGGTTTCCAAGTCATTCATAAAAAGCAAGTTCGAGATTTGTTAGGTTTTTTCATTTCGAGTTTAAGTGCGGTAAGTTTTATTTTGTTTTTGTTTTTCTACATTGAAATATTCATGTTATTGATTTCTTTTTGTTTGATTTCCATTACCCCTGATTTTTACTTACTAATATTTAGGTTAAAACTTAAAGTGGTACAAGTTATATTAATTATTCATGGCAAGTCATATTAATAGTTTGTGTATTGTTTGTATTATTACACCATATATACTAAAAATTAAATAATTATATTATGAGACATTCTCTAATAAATATTCAATAAATTATAGTAGTATACTTATAATATATTTTTATTTATATACTACATAATCTACCTATTTAATACTTGGCTAAATATAATATATATATTATTATATTATGTATATAATAATATATAATTAATTAAATTAAGCATAATTATAAATATATTAACTAATTTAAATATATTTTTTGGATTAAGGGTAAATTGAGGCTGTTTGAAAGGACCCACATCCTTGTACAATTGAGGATTTTTCTTGAGAGGAACCACATCCTGGTTACAATGAAGGGGACCACTATTTAGGAACCCAATTGGAGCAACCATGAAACCAAAGTGAAGATGCAATGACCAACGACAACGGCCGTAGCGAGTGGGACAACTATCAGTGAATGGAGGGAGAGGAACAACCACCAGCGTCAGCAGCGAGAGGAGCAGCCACCAGAATCAGCAGCAAGCAGAACAACCACTAGTGATAGCAGCGAGAGCATCAACAGTGAGCGGAGCAGCCACCAACGTCAGCATAGAGAGGAGAAGCAAGTGTCAATAGCAAGAGGAGTAACCACCAGTGTTAGCAGTGAGAGGAGAGCCACCAACGTCAGCAGCGAGGAGTAACCATCAGTGTCAGCACGAGCAGAGAACTTGCCTCCAGCAGCGAAACCACCTCCGAGGAGGATCGTGCCTTGGGGAGATTTGAACCTGGGTGGGCAAGCACACAACCATGCGACTTGACCGCACCACTCCCACCCCATCGGCTAACTAATTTAAATATTATTATACTAATTTAATACCTATATATTATATATTATAAATAATATATAATAATTATATAATAAATAAGCATTATATAGTATAATTATATTTACAATTATAAATATAATTATTTTTAAATCATTAAATCATTAAATATTATATATTATATATATCTTAAACATATAGTTAATAGAATATATACAAAAATGTTTAATCTCGATATACTTAATATTTAATAATAGTTATAAATACCTAATTTTACTATTTATTATATAGCAACTATATTAGAATATTTAATAGATAAATTGTAGTTATTTAAAGATTTGAAAATGTTTATGATGGGAAACGTACAAATATTTATAATTCTTTTGTTTGTATATTTAGGTATGGTTCGAGGTCTGGTCATGGAGATGGATGAAGGAAATATTATTAATCACACAACATCAATGGCCTCCAAACCATTGAATGCCATAAGAGAAATGGAACTAATCCATGCATGGGTAAATAACCATGATGCTGAACATAGAGAACTAATTGATTGGTCGGGGATTGGGGCTCTCCTACCAATGAGTATGTCACATTAGGCTTACTTGATATGGCATTCCCAACATTATTTCTCAATTGAAGATGTGATTGGCTAGAACCATGCTTGAAGATGGTACATTTACATGAGCTTGTAAAACATTTGTTTCGATATAGGGATCATCAGTTTGGATGACACCCACATTTCAAATATTAAATGATGAACATGATCATAAGACATTGTGCACAAAATTCTTGTGCGGTGTTTGTAAAAAAAAAACCTTCAAGATATGACAATCACAATCAATGAGTTATGTGAACATATGGATAATGTGCCTCAGTCCCATCTAACTGATCATTTGATGCAATTTAGAACCACGTTGAGGGGAGTAAGGTCCTATTGGAAAAAATTTCGTGGTGAATTGATTGACATGTTGCATCAAACTGGTTCACCTACCATTTTCTTCACTTTGAGTATACAAGTAATATGTATTAGTCTAATTTGCATGTGCTAATGTCGGGAACATCACTAGATAATCCACGAGAAGCCTAAAATTGGCAAAGACAAAACATAATTGATTATCCTCTTATAGTAACACACTATATGCACCTACAACATACCCTTCTCTGAAAGGAGATATTGCAAAAAGGAATTAAAGTTAAATATTATTGGTCTAGATATAAATGATCATAACATAGAGGTTCTCTACATCTGCATGAATTCATATGGTTGTAAGGAGCACCAAATATGGACAATGTTGATTGGAGAAATGATTATAAATGGAAAAAATTTGAGAAATAGTTCCATTCCATTGTTCATGTCTGGAATCCTCATAAAGACATTCAGGTATGTTAACAAATTTCACCAATATATTTTGTATAGTATTATTATTTTATCAATGTAACTGATTTATAATTTAAATTATAGGTATATCAAAATAGGTACTACTAATGCATCAACTGGAGATCAAAATGATGAAATTCATGTTGAACAATTAATTGCCAATGATGCGAGGGTCATATTAATCACAAATATTTGGATAATATTGGTTCTTGCAAATGGAGCTCTAAGTTATATTCGAAGAATAATATACAAACCAAGGAGTGGCCCACTAGAACCACCACAATATATTATGGTTGAATTTGATAATTACTCTGGAAAACCATTTGAAGATAAAAATCCACGTACAGTTCCAATTACCCTTACAATTGGCATGGGAATTGATAATACACAAACCACAAGATATGACTCTTTCAAAAGCTACAATTGATATAGAACAAAAGGAAAGAATGGCATTAACATTTGTGGCTATATCTCATGTAAATTCATTGGAAGGTTTCGGAACATTACCTCCATTCACATATAACTATTATGAAATGCTGGAAAATGGAAAGGAATTTTTCAAACATAAGGCTGAGGAAGAGAGACTAAAGTCCTTAAAAGATAAATAATGTTATATGTATTGCACAAGCATCATTCTACAAATTTATCATTTTAAGTGATGTGCATGTCGCATTTTGATTTTCAAATACTTCTCTTACTCTCACCAAGTCTCATATATAGTACTACACATTTAAATTTTATGAAGTGTTTCATATGATTTAATAAAGGAAAATGCAATATTCGTAGGTGCTGTTAGCATACCTACCTTAAATAAAATATATGTAAAATATGCCAAGAGGTATCATTCTCAAGCTGCTTATTCCACTTATGTCTAAAATCTAATATCATTTATGAAGTGTTTCATATCATTTAATAAAGGAAAATGCAATACCTATATGTGCTACTAGCATACCTATCTTAAATAAATCTATGTAAAATATTTAATAATAGTTATAAATACCTAATTTTACTATTTATTATATAGCAACTATATTAGAATATTTAATAGATAAATTGTAGTTATTTAAAGATTTGAAAATGTTTATGATGGGAAACGTACAAATATTTATAATTCTTTTGTTTGTATATTTAGGTATCTTTCTCCTTTTTCCATCTACAAAATCTTAAGTTCATTTCGCGTTTAATTTACAGTTTGACCATTTTAAGTTGGCTTCCTTTATGCATCACAGAAATTTCCGTAACTTACTTGCTTATTTGGCACAATTCAAATCACATATAAAGTACTCAATTATCTTGTTCTTATGTTAATAAGATGCTTCTCAAATGTTTATTTAATGTTTTAAATTTACCCTTGCTACACAAGAAAATCTAACGTGATGTCAAGATGAAATCTTGGGATTAAGAAAGACATAGATTCGAGATAGATTTTTCCCAAGAACATCCTTCGATCACGGAATAGTTATTTCGCTACCATAGTTAATAAAGTTCAATAACTTATTGACTTCCATTTATATTTATATATATTTTGTTTTCTCGAAGTTTGGTCACACCAAGGCAATACATATTCTTTGAAACACATAAATAAATTTAATTGAGTTATAAGGACTCTAAGAGTGGCAGTAACCCTAACCTTAAATCTCTCTTTTTTTTTCTTCTTCTATGCTTTACTTTTACATCACATTATTACCATCGTTTTATAACAAAAGAGTTACGAAAGCACTTATCTGACATCTTAAGGAAGTACATGGTTAGAAGCATTATAAACTACACCTGAACCACAAGTGACCTATGTTCACAAAGATCCCATGTCTTTGCATTTCACGATTCCGCATAAGAAATATTATTTATTCCTTAATGCCATAAAATGACATAACAAGGGATTGGGACAAGATTTCAATTTCTAAGGTTCTCTAGAATCAACATCTTTCAAATCAATTTCGTATGCAAAGAGTTAAATTATAGTTTTCTACCCACAAGTTAACATCCTAATCCACTAGGGTTTAGTTTAATTCCAATTTTCACTTAGGGCTTTACGCTTTATTATAGATTAGATTAAGGTTCAAAACATATTCACCCTATAAACCCTTTGTAAGAGATCAAAGCACTATATTGTCACTAGCCAAAGATAATACATATAGCTAAGAGGATCTATTCATTAAAAAAAATTTAAGTGATAGAACCACTATTTCCTTAGCTCCATGATGTCATCTGGATCCCACAAGAAATTTATTCAATGCAGAAAATTTGATTCTAAATCTATCTTCAGAAGACAAGGCAGCCCACTAGGATACGAAGGAAGAGTTAGCTCTACTTACTCCAGATCAAGTTTGACTGTGTTGCTCCTATATGTTTGGTTTATGTCGATGTCGCTAAACGTACCTACTAAGACGATAAACCCCTTTCTTGGGGTCTTAATTGCCTAAACTAGGATGTTCCATTGAGTGTAAAGGTTCATTTGAAGGTCACAATTTTCTACACTAAGGGATTAACATAGGCAAGTTAGTTATATACAAATTTTGAACTAGGGTTGACTGTTGTGGTTAGGTTCCTTTATGACATTTTCAAGGTAAGAAACACAACACCAATTATTAAACCAATAATAGCATAAAGAAAGTTCACTACAAGGTATAAATTTCAATTCCTTTTGACATTTGTATTCCACTTTTACCATAACAATTTGGGAGCAAAATAACATCCATGAAAGAAATACCAATTTCTCAAGCACTTATTAATCTAGCGACTTTTACATACTACCAATTTCAACAATAAGTCTTTCAATATATTACCAAAAATAAACAATGAATTACTTAACATCTTTACGTCATCATTCTTTCATCCTGTAAAAACCACGTGAGCAAGATATTAACGATAAATCGCTAACATGGCATCCACCCTAATCTAACATAAATTATCATTTTTCAGTTTCCCATTTACATATGATAATAATTACATTTTGCAATCAAAATAAAAAGGTTTAGAGACATGTATTCATTACATTTCAATTTGCTTCTTTTTATAACCCAGGAGAGAGAAAGAGAAGGGTAGAGCGAGAAAACACCGTTTTGTCAAAAGTTCTAATGCACACAACAATTTTCATTATAGTGTGTTAAACAGTTATTTAAATGTGTTAAAAGTTTCCAGGGTGATTTGACAACCCTACGAGGGTCCCACAGCTTTCTATTTTTACAATTTCTCACTAGCTACAAAACGTTCAAAATGGGCTCGGAGGCTAATAAACCGCTTCCAAAAGTTATCTTCCGATGAGAACACACACCACGATTAACTTTCTACGTGTCCCCAAATAAACCAAGAATTCATAGAAACTGACGGAATTGGGAGAAAGCAAACGGTTTGTGTTTGGCGGCAAGTTTTCTAGGGCCACAAGTCGTAGTTGGCCCAGTGCAAATTGAATAGAAGTTAGCTTGAGGGCTCAAAAAACCACGTCCAAAACTGACGTTCAATGGATAAGCATGCTTCGAGACACTTCCTAAAAGTTCCCCTATGTGAGGAGAATTCATCAGAGTTGACGAGACTGAGAACGTGAAAACCATTTTCAAACGGCAACCAATTTTCTGGAGCGACAAGTCAAAATTGGTCCAGTTTGACCTTGTCAAACTACGATTGGAGGCCTACAAAATGGCTTTGCCAAACTATCTAGAAGAGTGATTTTCCGTAAATTGAATGTTCCATGCAATTGTCTAGTATAAACACTATAGGCTTGCGAAGACGGGAAATGATTTCTCTTTCCAAGTTTCGAATGGCGGTCCAGAATGAAAGCCAAATTTCTAGATTTAACAACTTCCTATCACTACAAAATAGTGTAACAAGGCTCCTATAAGGACGTCAAAAAGATCAAAACTGTTCATTCAGGGTCAATCCAAGGATTGAAGTGACACCTCACATACCCAAGTTCGCAAAGAAATCTTAACCTCCTTTTTCTGGAGATACGAAGGTTACTTTGTGAGTCCCCAGAAATTGCAATTTATCTAATTAAACAAGGGAGCGGTCAAGTCATTTACAGGGAACTCATCTTCAGCCTGTCAATTAAAAAGGGATATGTAGAAATCTAGTTTGGTTGTGAAGCTTACTAGATCATCACGACGTGAGTAAACAAGTTTATTGTCTACCAAGAAAAATTGGATCTTGTACATTATGATACAAGGTTTTACTATTTTTAAAACAAGTTTATTTTATACAACATAATATACGAAAGTCCTTTGGTTATAAATTTTCATTTTGTTGCAAAAGAAAAACTAAAGAACATAAATTATGAGAGATGAGGAGAGATGAACCATGCCTGGAGAACGAAGTCAGTCGAACACCGCGGAATTCGGTTTAGCCTCTCCCTTACGCATTTTATCAAACAAATCATGAGCATCCACAATGTTACCATTTTGCCTTTGCTCGAAAACCTCAAGCTTTCCCAATGAATCCATCTTGTACCTTCTACACCCGTTCAAGGAGACGAGTAAGATTGTTTTTCAGGCTATGCAAATGTCCAAGGTTCTTGGTACTAACATTTCTGGCTAGCTCATCCAATACATGGTAAGCCTCCTGCTCGAGATCTGCAATATTTGAATCCATTATGTGCATATCCTACAATCATGGCATTCCATGAGACAACGTTTCTTTCAAGCATTCTGTCAAATAGTACAAACACCTTTTTAACCAATCCATTTTGTGCATATGCTGCCATCATGGCATTCCATGAGACTACATTTCTCTGAGGCATTGTCGAATAGTTCGCATGCTTCCACATCTTGCATATGTATCCACCACGACACTTACAACTAAAACATACAAAAATCCCTTCTCCATAATGCTTTGGTGGATGTCTGCACCCAGTTTCAAAGCTCTTATTTTGGCATAGGCTGGAAATGCGCTGGGAAAATGTAAACTCAACAGGTTGGAGATTTGTTTGCTGCATGGTGAAGCAGTGTGCCTACCTCATGAGGGGACCCACATCCTTCCTGCCTAGTCAAAATCATGTCCCATGAGAGGCTATCTCATTTTTCATCTGGTCAAAAAAACAGCAGCATCCCCCCCAACACATTTGCAAACTACAATACCTGACAACATTGCTCTGTCTTTTTGCTTTATTAGGTGTCCACGCAGGTTTGGGGGTTCAAGTTTGGCACAGGCTGGGAGTACGTTGCTCAAAGGAGACTACAAACGCCTTTTTCCCCTGGTTTCATGCGCTGCCTCCCCTCACGCCTTCTTCATAGCCTGGTGGAAGAGTATCACTGGTTCAGAGTTCTCCCCACCCCCCTCCATGGCGGTGGTGCTCTCCTCTAACAACAAAACCAAAAGGTGAACAAAAAAAAACAAAAAGGAAATAACTCATGGAGCCGAGCCCCCCCTTTGCCCTAATATGCCCCCCACAAAACACGGGTTTTATTTTTAATTTTTTTAAATTTTTAAATTTATTAATTTATTTCTTTTTGTTTGTTTTGATCTAAAAATGTCATAAAACCCTAAAATGAAGTAGAATAACAATAAGCACGAATAATAATGATCGCCATATTAACAAAGATAACACAAATTTAATAATAATAATAATAATAATAATAAAAATAACAAAAATTTATTAATCATAGCCCGTCAACAATGAGTAAAGCAATAATATGTACAAAATGAAAATTCAATATAATAATTATTATGTAGATGTCCCTTCAAGATGGACACACCATAACGACATCAAGACATCATTAAACCACCTATAGAATTCGAGAATGAGATTTTCTTTAACAAGGTAATCGAAACGGCACTGGGAGGCCCTCCACTAGCAACATCGACAACGACACGGACACAGGAAGGCCAAACGAGGAGGAAGGGTTCTAATCATTTTCTGGGACATAGTCGAGGTCAACTAATGATCAACAAACTCACACCCACCACCTACCCTTGCTTAACAACAGGGTCATCAGAGAAAGGCTGGGGTAATGTCAAGCGGGGCATTACAGGTATCATTCTCATTTGAGAATGATACCTCTCAACATATTTTACATAGATTTATTTAAGATAGATATGCTAGCATAAACATAGAAAGTAATATAAATACAACTAAAATGGGTGAGCAAATATTTTCATTTAGACATATTTATATCTACATTCTAAGTAGTATAGATTGGATAATTCACATTTTATATTAATTAAAAAATATATTATTTTGTGTGGTCCTTTTTATTGGTTGATAAATGATATCGATCTTAGCTATATTATTAGGGGATCTACATTACTAGCAATTACAGGACACCAATAAAATGGATATACTAATAGGGAGGAGTAAAGGAGAAACATTATAGGAGGAAACAAGATGATGAAGAAGGAGATAAATGAAGGAGAATTATAGGGGAGGGAAAATATTGAATGGAAAGTAGGAGATCATCTTCGTTGTTTCAGACAGTCACATATGGAACATGTGTCATTTTTTTGAATGAGAAACAGGGTGTGAGGAGAAAATCCTCGAGGCAACATACTCTAGAAACAACTTTAAAATTTATCTCTTGTCGTTGAATACTCCCAATACCTAAGCCCAATTTATTTCTAATAACATTTTTAATGCCGACGTTTTAACACATGACCTGACATTATTCTTATTATTATCTCATTTCTTAGTAGAACTAGTTTTGTTTACTTTCCTCATGGCTGAGCATTATTCTCGGGAACTTAAAATGCCACTGATTAACACAATTCTTCAATTTCATGTTAATGCTATTTATTGGGATTCTGTCGATCTGTTTAAGAAAGAATCAACAACTTTTTGGGGCATTTGAAAATAGAAGGTGAAAAAAATGATAGCGCGAGGCTTCAAAATTTCCTCCTTTGACTATACTTTAAACAAATCATGCCATGCTCGACATGAGGCACCCACAACATGAGTGGATTCAAAGAGGATACAACCGATGAAGCAAATGGATATGATCAACTCAGTTGAAACCCCCTAAAAACTCAAATTCCAGCTCCGTCATCTTTGATCCTCTTCTTTCTTCTTGCAAGTCACATATGGTCTACATGTCATTTGTGTGAACCATTTGAAGGAGGAAGGAGGTGTGGACCACGTAAATGACATATGAAATTTTTTTTTAGCATTGAGATCAAAAGTCCATATCATATATACCATCATTCTTCATTCCAACAACAAATGACAAATATATTCATTGTTATCGGGGTTATTAATGATACTAGTTGTCATTCAAACATGAGACTTGAAAGTGTTTGGAGCAATTTTTCAAATTTAAGGGAAATGGAATTGTATGGAATTGTTATTTCACTGGCCTCTAATTATATGACAAGTTTTTTCAGGAAACTATTATCTACCCATAATTTTGATAAAAAAATGTTTGAACAGTTTCAAATGGTACGTAAGCACACAACAGGCTCGGGCATAAATATTTTCTCCATTAATAATATTCACATTAGAGCCTCTCACATGTGGTAACATGTGAGAAAAACATAAGTGGATTTTTTTGGTGCTCAATCTAACCTCGTCCTGTTTGTTCAAAAAACGTCTCAGTCTGCATGGTTTGAAAGTATTTTATGTCTCCCTGTATGGATTCGTGGAAGCTTTCTCCTTCATTTGGTTGCCATGGTCAGTCCTTTCCTTTGGTCGAGGATCACATTGAGTCCAGATTTTGCTACTGTTTCTCTGTCTGTGAGAAAGAATTTGTAATTTGGGTGTGAATTCGGGGTTTCCCCTTCCTTATATTTTTCCACAGTCATGTTTTCCCTATGAATTTTTGTCCCAACATCCGTGGAAACATGATCCTTTCTGATTGGATGCCGCCCAACGGGTCTTTTTGGTGAAACTTATCACTTTCGTCACATTTGTAAAAAATACCAAATTGGCACCGCGGCCCCGATAGTATCTAATTGGCTATTCAGCAAATATGAAGCGGCAGGGAAAAATTCTTACTTTAACCATTAAGAAGGATACGTGGCATTTTTTCAAGTTACAAGCAGAGAGGCGGGTTGCTGGAGCCTTTTGTAAATTTTTGCCTTTTTTTACGAGGGAGAAAAGTTATGAATAGTCTGCAACTCCATTGGGGCCCACATCAAAAGTTAGAAGTAGAGAGGTCGGTCACCAAGGCATTTTAAGACTCTCAAGCCCGATTCAACTCAAAGCTTGTCCACGTGGAGGGCCTGCGCTCATTTGAAAATTTGCCTCTCGGTTTGACCTTTGGAGTTGCACCAAGGAGACACATGGAGGTTTCCGCTAGCCCTGCCCATACTAAGACTTTTCTTCAAGCGGTCAGTACAGCTTTGTCAGACCATGGACACGTGGAGGGCCTACGCTCATTTGAGGATCCGCCTCTGGGTCCTACCCTCACAGTTGCGCCAAGGAGACACGTGGAGGCTTCCGATGGCTCCTCTCTATACTTAGACTTCTCAAGAAACTTTATAAGGCCTAGGACACATGGTGAGCCCGCGCTTGTTTGGGGTCTTTGCTTTTGGGCTCCATATCAAAAATGCGCTGAAGAGACACGTGGAGGCTTCCGTTGGCTCCTTTTTTATACTGAGACTTGTTAAATGGCTGAGGCAACTTTCTTCGGGCCCAGGGCACGTGGAGAGCTTGCACTCATTTGGGAACCCACTTCTAAACTTCATCTTTGAAGTTGTGCCGAACAAACACGTGGAAGCTTCCACTAGGCCTTCTCATACTCTGACTTTTTAGTAACTGATGCAATTCTCTAGGGTCCTGAACTTGTGGAAGGCCCGCACTCGTTTGGGAACCTACCTCCAGACTTCACCTTTGCATTTGTGTCAAGGATACACATGGAGGCTTCCGCTGACTCCTCTTTGCACTTGGCTGACTCAAACCTGCAGTGCACGAATGCAGGCATCCATGCAAGGGCACTCATTTCTCAAGGTGTAGTATCGAGGGTGAATAGGATTGCTTGTCAGATCCAACCATATGGAGCCGCCTGAAAATGATTAAAAAGGGGATTTATCTCATGACAGAATGAAAGAATTATTAAGAATATGTCAAAAATTATGATATGGCATCCCAACCATGGTAGCGGGTTTGAGAAACGTGATGAGTTCATGATTCATCCACCTGGCAACTTTGGGTGTAAATTTGTTAAACATTACTTTCTGAGACAAATTTGTAACAAACAAAGGATTCCTCGAATATTCTTCTTTTTGTGGGGAAAATTTGGGATGAGTGAGCAAGTGAATTGTATATATAAAATGAGAATACTCTTTCAAATGGTCGGGGGTCTAATTTTTACGAGAAAATTTGAGAAAGACCATCTTCCTGAGAGACCATTTGAGGAAACCTGTCAATTTTTTTGTGTTTTAGATTTCAATCATGTCAAGATGGTTGCAAGTGTACAACCATTGAAAAGCTCTGAGATTGTTCAAGAAACTTTTCCCTGCTGATGAATCTGATAAATCTCGAATTAATCTGTGTTGATCTTGGGCAAAATTGTGTCTACTTTTATATCAGAATGTCTTTTAAATAGTTTTTCTTGTTCCTGTTGCAATCTTATATTAAAATCTCTCCAAATCACATAAGATCTTATCCATGTGTTATTATTTTGGCAGTTGTAATTTTATTATGAGAAGAGCTTTCATCTGGTAATGAAATAAACAATTTAAAATCATTTTACTGCCACTATTATGATAAAGATTTTTTGTATTCCTATTAGTGTATCCTCGGCATGATGAACCAGGGGTTGTTAATGTTTAATTGAGTCTTTAGCTCGAGCCTTCGTGTTGAATTCTTAAAGATTGTGTGAAACCATGCAGATCTGGGCCTCCATTGACGCACACCTTTTAGTTGAAGGAATAGTTTGGCTATTCTGAAGCTTTACGTCTGTTAGTTTTCCAATTGTTGTAAAGGTTTTCAAATATCTGGTGAAATCAACTTCATCTTGCTTAATTCCCCACCAAGAATTTCAAATAACCATGAATCCTACCTGAAGTACCCTTGTTTGTGCTGTGCATCCATAAATGAAAAAATTCTACAGCCAAAATATACAGAAGCAAACAGGTTTTAAGTGTCTTTAGTAACCTGAACCTTATTCAGAAAATTCCATTCTTTAGAAGTGACGACTCGTGAGAGTTAAATTATGGTGTATTGATCATATTTTCTCAAGGTTCCCATGAAAATTACGCAAAGAAGGATCTCTTCATGTCCTTTAGCAACAGAGGTTACAAAATAGGTCCTCTCACCCGGTTGAAAGGTAGGACCTAAACTAGTGAGGATACATCCCATCCTTCATGAAGGTGTTATCCATTTCTCTAATGCCTGATTGACAACGAGTCAGTTGAATCCCCTCCCCGGCTACAAAACAATTTATACCATGATTTGTCTGTCTCTAAGTATCTTGTTAAATTTGTGATGTTGCTCGGCTTCCAAGGGAGAATCAATTTGGATACCAACAGATTCAAAGGGGGTTCCTACAAGTGAATCCAAGAAGACAATCATCCCAATTACAAGCTCCCATCAGCTCAAACCCATCTTCCTCCATCAAATCCTCATGTATATTATGACAAAATATGAAAACCTTATTTATTTATTTCCCTTTTAACATATTTGTTCTAGATGATTCATGTCCCATTCGGACATCTTGGCTAATTGTGGACACTAAATATTTAAATTAAAATTAAATCATAAATGCGTCATTACAAAGTAAATATTAAATATTTGATACAAATTATTAACGAGTATTAATTATATTTTAATAGATTCCAACCTAAAAAACATTGTTTTAATGGTTTTGTAATTTTTTTAGAGTAATATAATTACATTATTATATGGTTTCATAACAAACATTGTAATTTAAATATTAATAATTGATACAAACGATTGTTGATTATTAAATTCGTTGTAAAAGAACCTAAAGAGTCATAAGGGATTTGTAACTTTTGGGGATTACTGTGATTACATTATTATATAGTTTAATAATAAACATTGAATTGATGTGGGAAAAAATTTGTAGACACAATGAAAATAGAAAATGCTTCATAAAAAAAATAACAAGTTATATTAAGAATTTATTTCAACCATATTGTAAGGGTCACAACAAATTTGATAACTTTAAATTTTAAATTCAATACATTTAAGTATTGTTGATAAATATATGTATCTAGAAAGCCTGCCTTTTTAATTACTTTCTAACTTTGTATGATTACTACAATTACACTACTATGTTTTAAATAAAATAAGTGTTAAAATAATACATTCAAAGAAAATCTAAACTCAACGAAAATAAGAAATAATTCAATACAAGAAAATATGGTATAATAAGAATAAATTTCGACACATATTGTAAGAGTTGTAACAAATTTGATAATGTTAAATATTATTATTAATATATAGGGCACGTCAAAATTGGGAGCCATCTTTATGGTTGTAATTTTATTTCCAAAAAAGTCTCTCATGTACAACACAAGGTGAACAAAACTCAAATAGATATGAAGAAACGAAATGAGATGAAAGATGTTAATGATGTCCACGTTACTGAAGAGTCTATGGGACCAAAATATGAGACTTTACGATGATTTCAGACTCTTTTCAATATCATATCTTCTGCTGTGAATCTTTAGTACAAAACCCGTGCGATCTTTTCAAGTCTTGTTTCTTCGAATAACTCATTTAACATGTCCACCTTCAATTCGTTTTCATACTGGATATGTATATCATCATAAGCTAACCACTCCATGATGAAGTATAATTTTGTCTCTACCACCCCTTTGCTGCAGAAAAGACAAGTTCTCCTTTCCCAATCCTCCTTAGGTATAGTCCATCTTCTAGTTTCACATCGAAGGTGATGTGATCCGGTCTTCAGTTGAGCCACTAAATTCCTTGTTTTACCCTTGACAGTTGTCCCTATGTACGCTTTTTCATCATGCTCCCAAGTGGGGTTAAATTCTTTGATGTAATATGCTTTATTTAGACCAATTTGTTCTATCCATGTGACAATCCTAAATTTTTCTATCACATAGTTTTTAATTTCCCTGTTGTTGTTAAGACACTCTCGAAAGTTGATGCCCCATTTGTGCATCCATTTGTTGTTCTGCTTCAGCCAAGTTTTCTTTCTACGCTTTAATTCTTCCTCCACAACCATTTTGGGTTAGCGATGATTATCCATGCTTTCAACCTTTTTAAGATAACTTAACAACTAAGTTATTGTTGATGCTTCCATCGAGAAAGTACCCGCTTTAGCCAACAGGGTCTCATAAGGGTTTGTAAGATCATTACTTAATTGATTCCAGAGAATTAAGAATAAATTAATTGATAATTTAGAAATGTAAGACAAAGTAGTTGTGCTATAAAACTTTAATTGGTTATTTGTGAGTATGGAACTACTTTTTACTTATAACTTTCCCAATTTTTATACTTGAATTTTATTAGCCCATAGGCGTTCACTATGGAGTTGTCTTTGCTAAAAAAACGTCAAATTCCGGTTGCCGTGATTTTTATTGCCCGAGGCTCTTTCCCGGTTGTCTACGCAAGCTGTGTAGAAAGTAAAATCGCTACTGCTCATTCTCATTGTTACAAGATGTCATTTTCTACCCAAGTCAATTGCGAGTGTGGCTCATGTTCAAATTTTTAGTGCTAAAGTACCTACTACGACTGGAAGCTTTGCATTTGCGAAATCCTAGCATATAACTGATCTGTAACCCTAAAATTAAAATTTCCAAGTATGCAAAAAGACGAGGCATGGTGAGAACAAACCAGGAATAGTCGTGTTGGAGATGGACCAACAAGGAGGATTAGCTGAATATTTCATTCAGTTGGGATTTGGACAGTGTCACAACATTGATTGTAATTTGTACAAACATTTCCTTTGCTTTTTTCATAGCCCCGGTACCATTTTATCATAGTCGTTTGGACTGTCTGCAGCAATGGTTGAAACGACGCTTTGTCCCAATTGTCGTGACCAACTCTCCATTATGTTTGACATGCCGTGAGAATTATAGACCTGTAAATTTGGACATTTTCTATGTATCGCTGACAGACAGACGGTTCTAAATATACCTTGGGGTGGGACAGAGGTAATTCTCCTTCTCTCAACCTTTCGTTTTAATGTAAGTTAAGAATTGTTGCTTTGGTTATCTTCATGGTTTGAAATTGTATTTGCATGAGGAAGGGCAGGGTAATAATCCTTTTTATTTAAATTTCATAAGAAGGTTTGCTGAGAAGATGTGATACAAAAAAGAAACATGGAATTCAGGCTACTTTTGGATTAAGATTCAGACATGACAGCTTTGGGGTGAACCCATTCCCTTCTGAGATTCACATTCCCCTCATTCACAAGCTTCTACTGTTAAACGATGTAAGGTGTGTAACATTAAAGTTATATTCTGTTGATGAAGCGGCCATTATGTTTTTACAACTATTGAAGCCCTCTAACTAAGGATGAAACACATATATCATTTCAAATTTTTTCCACTGCCATAACTTAGGATGAAACAATATTAAAGTTTACCCTCCATTATGTGTGTAGCTTAGCTATATAAATTCTAACCATTGCTAAAGGTATTATCATTATCATTTTCTGGTTAGATGTGTTTACATCAACAATAACAGAGAAGAAAGGGAGGTTTTATGTCTGGTTAAGTTGTAGCACAAGGTGAGACACAACAAATTCCATTCCAACTAATTATGCAACTTGATTCTTCCTTACATTGTTTACATTGCATGGCTGGTTAAGGGGCAGGGCATGGCAAGGTAGAATACATCCCTTCCCATTTATTTATTTGCTTGATTCTCCCTTACAATTTTTTTATTCCATGATGTTTTTATGCGACGTAAGTAATTTTTATCTTCACCCTTTTTTAATGGAACCCTAGTTAATTTAATCTATTCTTATGCTCAGACCTAGACAATAAAAATCAGGTATGATGTTTTGAGCATCTTATTGTTAGTGAACCCTGTGCAATTTTACTAGAATTACTGGACGATTATATCAGAATAAACAATGAAAATATGGCTCAGAGATTATTTGTTGACTTGATGTAGGTTGTGCTTTGGTGCATAGATGATAATGCGGTTAATTTGCAAGATTTTCACCTGATTGATTTAAATTTGTGTAATTTAGATTTCTGATGTGGAACATGTGGGAAATTTGAGATTAACGCCATTAACATGTGGAAAAATTGAGATTACTAGCATTTGTTAATGAGCCCTTTGCACAAATCGTTTAGTTTCTCTAAAATGTAGGGTTTCGTTTAGAGTGAAACTGCCGTATAAGAAATAATAGAATTGTCATGCATATTCCTCCCATCATTCACATATTTTGTGGACCGCCATTCATGTGTGCTTGATCTTTCTCCTTTAACCGTATTTAGGTAAGTTTTTTTAAATTTTTTTTTGGAAAACTCACACTTACCTTAAATTGAGATCAGTTGATTCAAATTGATGGTGGTTAGGAACATTATTAAAACCATGTAGTTTTTTTTTAATTTTTTGTGGTAATCTCACACTTACCTTAATTTGAGATCGTTTGATTCATACTGATGGTGGTTAGGAGCATAATTAAAACCATGTAGGTTCTCGTTCACCATCAAGGGTTGTAGAAAGTTCCATATTCTAAAGCTTGTTCTCCATTGGAGCTACTATTCTTTTCAGATCCACCAAATTTAGAGCTTAAATCTATTGGTTTTAGCCATGGAATGGCATTTTTATCATGTTTTACTTATCCCCTCGTCTGGGATACCCCACACCCATTTATAATAGAGACATATTTGGGTTGGGTTGTTGTTTATGCTATAGTTTCCCTTTGCTGCTCTCCAAAGCCAGTGGTAGAAGTGACGACAAACGAACACCGTTTACGATATACTCCCAACGCGTGGCAAAAAAGAGTTTTGGAACATGGTATGGACAATAGAAACTAGGTTGGGTTGTTGAAAATTCCTTGGAAAATTTTAAACAAAAGCATTTGGTAGGTATAAAGTGTGTGTAAAGTAGGACATCACAACCTTTTCCAAAAATTTCTCAGTTGTGCCAAAATGGGAGCTTTAAAATTAAGTATGAACATCCCTTAAAGAATTATGGAAAGGGGATTCTTGGCATTTTATACAGTTGGAAATGCCTTGTAGATATAAATGCAAAATGTGGAAGCTTTAGAGTAGAGTATGAACATGCAATAAATTATAAAGATATGTATATTAAATATGTAAGCATATATAAGGTACACGAATAGTTTGACAAACTATCTCAAAAAAATGTAGTTTTATGTACTGGTATGATTATAGGATATGTACAAAATGGTTTTTGTGATGAGGCTTTAAGAAATTTTCAAGCAATATGTAGTCCCATGGATTGTGATGATTACATGGCATGTAAAAACCGGTTTTTAGAAAAACTCCGTGGTAACTTTCACGTATATGCAAATGACAAACTGGATTGTTGTCAAATGCTATCTTTGCAAATCCCTCACAATCATGTATACAAAATGTTGAAGATTATAAAAGGTACATGAATGGTTTGAAAAAAAATGTGTTTCCAAAATGCAGTCTCATGGAATACAATGATGATTATAAATGCATAAACTAGACCTACTTAAAACATATAGGAGTTTTTACAACATAAAATAAATAACAATTGTCCAATTTGATCAATTTATTTTTTCTACCTGTTTAACCATTTTCTTTACGTTTTGAATGTGACGAAACAGATAAGGGTGTGGGATGAGGAGGAATACCTGTTGCGATGGTTGGTTTGAAGGTTGTGCACGCGTTCTGACTTCTCGATCCAATGTTGACTATGAGAGCTTCCTTTTGACTAGGAGGAACTACTTGGAATAGAAAACAAGACCACCAAAAGAGAGTTAACAATATATGGCAGTGGACTGCCTAGTGTGTGCTAGATCCGGGAAGTATGATACTTCCTAGATGGCTGTCAATCCATTGTTTAATACAACTTAAAGTGAGAAATAATGTAAGTAAACAAAGTCCTACCGTAGTTGATATGATTTAGGTATTTCATTCAAATAAAATAACCAAATCAGATATAACAAGCTAGGTTATAATAAAATCTATAGGTGGGGTAGTTGGTCAAGGTTCTGGTACTAGTTAGGGTCAGATTTTGGGTCACTTAGGTTTTTTGGGTGAAGATTCTTAGGTTCTGTTATTGATAGGATGACCAATTATAGAGACCGGTATCGGTCAGATATAACCGATGACAGTTTAGAGATAATCGGTGATGATCATGGATAATCGACATCGGTACGGTAGGGATGATAAGAATTCAATAAGATCTGATTGTGGAAATTGGTCTAAGATTAGACAAAGATAAAAAGGGTAATAGTGAGGTTTGTGGGGATCATAGGGACACTCAGAGATCTGTAAGGGTCGCATATAGATGATCAAATGGTGTGGTGGTGAAGGGTCGAGTTTGTAGGAAAGAGAATGGTGGGGTAATGGAGGTGCTAATAGAAAATGATAATAGAGATGATAGAAACCTTTAAAACAGAATAAGAATGGAATGACATAGATGATAAACGCATTTACTGATGTTGCATGTCCAATGGCTAGGTGGTGATGATGATTGATTGGTGGGATGGAGCTTGGTGCTGCAGTGGTGTTTCCCAGAATGCTACCGTGAGAGCGATGCCTCTTGATCTGTCTTGATGTTGCATATGGCTGCTTGGTTGTGCACCAGAGCTCTGGTTCTTGCTTGCATGCAGATCTCCCTTTTGCTCCAAAATTTGAGAATGTGGCCAACCCAACAAACAAGGTTACCAAAATGGTTATGTGGTAACCGACAATGATTTTTGGTTGACCGGTGTTGGTTTCGATATGACCAGCGTCGATCAAGGCAGGATTCCCTAGGTTTACTAAAAATAACAGATATTGCAATCATTTGGGCCAAGTTTGTCCATCTCCCGCATATCAAAACAAATGTTATCTTTTAATGGGTGGGAATGTGGTTAGAGGAATAATAGGCATTGATTTTTAGGGTTGAACTAAGTCCTAGTTCATTAAGGTAAGTAGGGCTAAGTCTTAGTTAGTTATGGAAGCATGCTATGAATAGGTCTATGGTGAGGTGTCTAGGTGAGGTGCTTGGGTGAGGTGTGCATCCATTTAATTAAAGTAATTAAATTAATAAATGGGGTGAGGATGAGTATTAATTTAATTGTAAATAATTAAATTAATATTAATGTGGGGCATAAGGGTCATGGTTAGATGAATGTGTTTAAGTTGGTTATTCGAAAGGGGATCAAGGGGAGTGTGACCCAATTTTGGTGTCTACACTACCATCCTGCTAACATGTGCCAAAATAGGAGCTTTATACTAGGGTTTGAATATCCATCAAAGAACATTTGAAGGCAAATTTTTGTCAAATATCATAGCTTTCATTTCCCTAATATGCATGCATGAAAAATGTGGATGCATACAAAAGGTATGTAAATTTTTTGACAAAATGCCTCATATAAACATCGTCTCATAGATCAATCATTGTAGGACATGCACAAGATGTTTTTCTCGATAAAGTTTTAAAGATTTTGAAACTTTTACGAAAATGTAATTAATAGGTTTAAAACCAAACCCATCAGCCGTTCCCAATGTCCTCTCACCCACATCCTTCAAAACGTAGTTGAAATTGGTTGTTTTTCAGATTTCGTAGTTTTCCTCGACATGATAGATATGTGTAGACACTAAATCATGCACTTTGGGTATATTTCTAGGTCTTGATCACATACCACTATTAATATGATTCCTAAACAAGAAAAGTAGTAATTGACCACTGTCTTTGGCCTCTTCGCTTGCTTTTTGGTATTTTTCTTAGTCCTACATACCTTCTTGCCCAATCTGACCTCCTATACTTCAATTTTTCTAAGTCTGGACAATAGCACCCAACCTAGACGTTAGTGCCCTAGTCTCGGAATGCCTGACATCTCTACATTTTTCTAGGTTCAATTGTGACAGTATTGCCTCCAGTTCCAATAGTTTTCTATCTCGGCACATCTTTAGGATGATTTGAAAATCAATAAAGTATTTTTTCTTCCCTCTTGCAACTAGGGTTCTAATTTTTTTTAGCTTACTTGCTTGTGTCAAATATGTATTTTATTAGATATCGACTGGGTTGTTGCTTAATTAGAATTTAACATTTATATTTCAATATTTGTTAAATCATTTGGTGAACCCATCTCATTCAAACACTATTGGATCCTCATTTTTCTTCTCTCATGGCTTATAAGGTCTCTCAAGTCTCCTTGCTTCAATTTCGTCAAATGCAACCATCTTGTAAAGTTGCTCTTAGAAAAACCCTAGACACTATATTTGTTCTTGTCAACATGCCACCTTCACAAGTCCATGTTATCTTTGATCATTTCTCTGATGACTCTAGTTCTAATGCCAATCAATCTATTTACAAATCCATTCAAGCTTTACATTCTTTATTTCAAGACAAATTTCAGGCTATGTACTCAATGATTACATCTCTT
The DNA here is from genome assembly GCA_019776745.2 of Taxus chinensis. NCBI lineage: Eukaryota > Viridiplantae > Streptophyta > Pinopsida > Cupressales > Taxaceae > Taxus > Taxus chinensis. Next base: position 150,757,651 of record CM034153.1, on the reverse strand, counting down.
AAATCTAAAATCCAACATCTTAAGGATGTTTCTCAAGCTCACGCTAGTTCTTCTTCTTATCCTCATTTTATGTCTTCTACATGTGCTCATATTAGTGAACCCCAAATCTTGCCACTCCCCGCGCCTCTCAAGTTTGATCTCAACGCTAAGCAACAAGATATTCTTCCACAACTCATAACTCATTACTTAATCAACTTGCCATCTACTTATGCATATCGTCCTTATCGGCTTGCAAAATATCAAGGTCTCCCATTTTATGCTTATCATCGAATCAATGGGCATAATGACAATGATTTCTATGCTTTACAACAAAGATTCAAGCATCTTGAGAATCAAGGATTTATCTTATTCACTGCAAAACATTCTATTACATGACCATCTCCAAATACTACATCCCAATGGGTTCCTAAATCCGATTCATCATTATCTAATGAGTATCATGTTATTACTCCTAATGTTCCTTCTTTGACCATTCAAGTGCCACTTATTCAACCCAATCTAACTAAGCAACCACCTATCAAAATCAATCTCACTCCTCCTCTCAACTCATCTACGACACTCCCATGTCAAACTATGCAACCGCCTCCCAAAATCAGTCCACCCTCTTCTCCTATCAAGTTTTCTACAATTTTACCCATAATCCACCACTTCAGTAGCCAATTATTTTTGTCATAGAAACTACTCCTTATATTGATCGCTAAGACACATTTCAAACTCCACCACCATGGTATGGTCCTGTTGTTTCTTCTACATACCACTGTGTTGGCTTTCTCTCTTATCATGACACAAATAACTCTCCCCCACGATGCCATGGTACCTCTCGAGTCACCATATAGATCTCCATCATTGAAAAACTTGGGGGCATCGTACTTATTCTCCCCCTCCTAGCATTATCAGGTGTCTCTCATTGTCACTATTACGCTCTATGCTTCATAACGTCATATTTCCAAGCATCTTACATAGCTTGATACACTTGTATCGTCGTTACCCAATGACACACTCTCATGCTACAATTCACACTTGACTGTTGAGGGCTCACTACATTCATGAACCTCACATCACATAACACACTGCACACTCTATGCATTCACGACACATCTTTCTCATGTATATTCAACACGGTTCACAACCCTGTGACACACTCTAGCTCCACATTTTATACTCGAATGTCGAGGATTCAAATCTAAAATGAACCTCACCACATCCATGCACTATCTATGCTCTACGCTTTCTCGATCATATCTTTCTAGCGCACAACTCAAACCATTTCCCGACAACGCACTCTTGTTCTGTGGTTCATTCTCGACTGTTGTGGGGTCATTTATAAATGAACCTCATTCCATGCATACTCATTCACATTTACTCAGGGGGCATGTTGCCCCTATCACACTCACACTACATTCCATTCCATTTCACAATCACAACATATTACATATCTTGGTTGCACATTGGTCTTGCTTAGTTATTCACGCATGTACACTTTGCTTACTATGTTAGATAAATAATTTATATGTCATTATATTTTCTATATACACATGTAATTTCACTTTCCTTTCTAGTTGTGATCACAAACTTTACATATATTGTTACATGTAACATGGATGCTTAGAAATTAGAGGGAAATTCAAATTCCTCAACCAATCCCAACCACCTTCATTAATTTCTCTTAGGGAATAAGGCACCACTATGTTTATCCACTGTTACACATCTTCTTCAAATGAGTGCCCATATTGCATTTAATGCTAGTGGTTGTGCCATCTGAAACTCACTTTTTACGTGCTGGAGAAGTTTCCTTGACTCTTGCCCATTTGCCTCGCTTTGACTCATGAAAACAGATTTAATCACATAGACAACATCAAAATCTTATTGAATTTGCAAAGATTCGATAATTGAATCGAAGACCGATTGATTTCTAATTTCTGTGAAGAATCATCATTTTACTTTATTACGCGGCTTCTCCACTCAGTCTTGCGCGGCTATTTGTCATCCGTTGATCATTCCTTTGTATTGCTGAACCCTAGGTCTATGCGGCTTTTGAAAAGCTTTCGCAGCTTGCCGCAATGATGTGACTTGCTTCCTTGTGACCTGCGGCCCGCAGTTCACTGTTGTCTTAGCTTGCGACACTATTTATAGTAGCGCAACTTTGAATATCCACCCGCGGAGTCTTTTTTCCATTCTGCGGAACTTTCTTCTTATCGTGTTTCAGCGTAGATCCTCCGTGGTAATGTTCCTCCATCCGCAACATGCTCAAAGCCTCCATGGTTTCTTCAAAATTTCCTTTGAATATCCACCAAGTCTAACACTTGTGCAAGTTGCTTGAATTTTGTAAGGGATGAAAAATTGGGCAACAATTTCTACCAAGCACACTCCCTCCCCTTGTAGGGAATCAGTTCATCACAACATTCAGTCATCCTTTGGCTCACATACTCCTCGCGACATCACATGCACCCCAAACGAGGGGGTACATCATTGGGTGAAACAATCACCCCATTTAGCAGTTCATAGTCACAATAAAACATAGTTCAGTGCCGGTGTACAACATAGTCTTCATTCTCAGCAATGGCCCAGAATCTAACTTGAGTCCTCAACACAGCACAGACACTAGTGCCCAACACTAGACAGTAGAGCCTGGGCGCCGCTGACCTTTGCTAGGCACCTATGACTAGGGGCAGTTACACATGTTTTCTCAAATTGGCATAGTTTACATCAGTTTACATAGCGACTTTTACAGGGCAAGCATAGTCCTTCAACACTCAACATACATGCATTCTACCGTCTTTTCTATTTTTGCGTTGGATCGAAATGGATTGAATTTGAACACACCATCGCTGTGGTGTTTACATCTTGGGAAAAAGTCAAAGGTTGGAGAATAACACTAGACCTTTCTCCCTACACTTCTTCTACACTTGGCGTAGCTAATGAGAGATCGCCCGAAAAACTCAGTCTTGGTGTGAGATCGCCCAAAAAACTCGTTCTTCTTCAAAAAATTTAGGATACTTTCTACTCTTTTCACTCATCACGGATCGGGTGCACATTTTCCTTTTCACATTTTTACATACTTTCTACACACTTTTTACATGTTTGGATAGAATTTTTCATATACACATATTTGACTACTCGTTTGCTCTTCTCTTTTACAGGTCCATCCTTATAGGAAACAACAGTCACATCATCAAGAATCAGTGACATTGACAACAGGTACACTGCGACATCACACATATGTTTTCACCCCCATGGTCATTTTCACTTCCTCTTCTTTAGCTTCCATGTTCATTTTTATCGCTCCACTGTTTTTTCTTATCTCCTCGGCACGTTTTTCACCATCGATCTACATAGTTATTATGTACACATCTCTTATCTACTTTATGTTATTGAACATTCTCTCAACAACATAAAGTGGGGGCAAATGTAGACACTAAATCACACACTTCGGGTATATTTCTAGATCATGATCACATACCACTATTCATATGATTGCTAAGAGAGAAAAGTACTAATTGACCAATATCTTTGGCCTATTTGCTTGCTTTCTGGTTTTCTTCTTGGTTCTACACACCGTCTTTCCCAGTCTGACATCCTATACTTTAGTTTTTCTGAGTCTAGACATTAGCGCCTAGCTAGGATGCCGGCGCCCTTGACCTTGTCTACGCACCCTAGTCCCGGCATACCTGACATCTCTACATTTTTCTGGGCTCGGTTACGATAGCCTTCCCTCCTATTCCAACATTTTTCCATCTTGGCACATATTCATAATCTTTTGCAAATCAACTAAGTATTTTGTCTTCCCTCTTGTAACTAAGGTTTCAATTTTTTATAACTTACTTGCTTGTCTCAAATTCGTATTTTATTGCATATCTACTGTGTTGTTGCTTAATTGGAATTTAACATTTATAGTTCAATATTTGTTAAATCAATATGTATGCTACATGTAGAAACATACCCAATGCAAATGAATTGTTTGGAAAAATGTATCAATGGTCTCATGGATGTGATGATGACATGTATGTGAAATGTGAAAGTACACATAGGCACCTAAATTTTTGACAAAACCATAAAACACATACGAAAAACATAATACATAAAAACAAAGTCCACAAATTCAATATTAAGACCCCTTCCTACATAATTTACAACTCATGCACAATTGATAGTAAATAACTTCTTATTATCTTTTTGTTATGCTGAATAATATAACTTTGTTTAAGCTCGTATGTTTGGTATCAGAGTAGCTATTTGATCAGGTATTTGATGGTGATGAGATAAGAAGAATATTATAGGAGCATGTACGTGCAACCCTTATTAGTGGCAGGCAACCCAAAATTCTTGATTTCCATTTCAAACATTAGAGTTCAAGGCCGAGTGCGACACTCATAAGGAGATTTCTCCAAACTTGGGATGAATTTTTATAGAGAGGAGGAATCTGTACACCCTCAATGTCAGGCCTGCATTGAAGGAGAAGATACGTTGAACTCAGCAGACCTGACCCGTCACAAAGAAGGATCGACTGAGGAAAATATGTGTTCAACTCCTTCACAATTTTGTTTCAAGCCTAGTGACATCGAGATCTTAAAATATGAATCCCAAATCTCCCTTACACTTAGATTACAGGACGTCCTCCAGCTCGACGCCATTGAAGCGGACAACACAGTTTGCGTTCAAACTCGGTGCTTTCATCCTCAACGTTATCTTGTAATTAAAATAGGAAGTGTTTTTAAATCTAATATCCTGCAATGCATTCAGTTATTACTTATGCCCCAGAGCTCCACACAATTGTCCCGCGTCGAGCTACCCCAACTCAACCTCCACAGCTCAAAAAATGTTGAGCAATACCGCCAGTCTAGAATCCTTACACAACCACCCAAGGTGTTGGCCATGTTTCATGTGATCCGGCCTCCAACGTAAAAAGGGATAGAAGGGGGAGTCTATCATAAGTCTGAATGAAGTCGGGGAAGGGGGGCAAGTTGGGGGAGAGGGTTGCGGGGAGAAAATGATGGATGTAGTGAAAAGTGGGAAGAGTATATGAAGGGGTAACGTGCGGGGGTAGGAAAGGACATAAATATGAATTGCAGAAAGATGAAACAAAAATGGGGAAGGAAGAGGTGTTGGATGATGAGTTGCAGATGCTCATGGGACCGCCATAGTGTTTTTCTAGCAACCAAAGTGCAAGTAACAATGTTACGCCACCGCCTAAAGAATGCCTAGTTAAAATGACATTTCCCCCTCGAATAAACAATTGTTAGAAACACATTAATGGAATGTTTTTCACCCTATCCAGAAAACCTAAAAAATAACCAACACTAAACCCCCAAATAATGGAAAAAACATACGAACCTTCAAACTCCAAAGATGTTTTTATACTTGCGTGCGTAGCTCCTACGCCTAGGCTTGTGGACCTCTATGTTATATTTAGATCCACTAGGGCATTTGCAAAGTCGATGGTGCCTCTTTAAGTGATTATCATGTGACCGCAAGCTAGACTTTTTACGATAAAACAAGGAGAGAATCTTTCGTAGGAGGTGTGTAGGCATGATGAAATAAATACTAAGCAGCATGAGGGAACTTAATAAAAAATAATATTGAACTTAAGAATACTGTTATACCATGTCTTCTTTAGCTATATGGAGGGGTCGCTTACTCAGGGTTGTTAACTACTTCACCATCTTTGGGGTACTAATAATTAGACCGTACACAACTAAATGCGAGTTGGAAAGAAAAAGTTGGGAATTAAATACTTGCATGTCTCATAGCTCAAATTGTTCCTACACAAATAATATATACTATCTATGCAACCAGGGAAGGAATGACATGCATCTCCTTCGGGGGAAAATATATGGCATATGTGCTCCACTATATAGTTGTGATCTCGCTCATACTATTCACGTGAGAACAATTTGTGTTTAAAGGGTTCAAACAATCATAAAAAAATGAGCTCGTACATCAACTGCTCATCATTAACAAATGAGAACGTATACATTGTAAAATCCTATTCAAGAATATTAATTTTAAAATAACACCCTATATAATGAAAACTTGTATTTTATGACACAATCACCTTTATATTTTATAATGCATCGTGGAAAAAATCATCCCTCCCTAACACCATTGTCGTAAAAATTGAATAGATAAATACAAAATAAACAACAATATATAAAATAATTTTTTAATAAACAAAAAATAATAATTCACACAAATGCAATTCGCACTTACAGTGCCAAAATAAAAAATGGGAAAAAACCAATAGATGTCATGTTTGAAACAACAAAAACAAGCACGTGGAGGCAGGGGTTAAATTTGATGTACACTTATGTCTATCCAACAATTTGTGGGTGACAGTAATATTCCAATATTACTCTTCAAAAATACAAAATAATATTATTTATACTTGACTAATAAAATACATAAAAGATTATTTTGTATTTATTTAGCTATATTTAATATGTACTAATATAATTTACATATAACTTTATATAAAAAAAGTCATATTTTAAATATGCATGTCACATGCAACGATTATTTTAAAAAATTGTAAGATTTGTATGGCTAAGATCACAAAAAACGTTTAACTGGTCGTGAAATTCAACCCCTATATGGAGGGGCAGGTTGAAAACAAGCACAAAAAGGCTAAACGGTTGTTAGGTTAAGATTACAAAAAAATATAAATGGACGTCAAATTCAACCCATGCGTAGAGGGGCGTGATGAAAACAGACACAAAAATGTCTAAACGGCTGTCAAATTTAACCATGCATAGACGTGTAGGATGAAAAAAATAGGTACCCAACGAGTCGTCTAAGTTACAATCCACCAAATCAGAATAACTAACATGGAAATAAAGACACACACTGATCCGTGAGAATGTCCAAAATTTGCTGACGTGGAAGTGGAGATGGCTTTTGAAGGTCTGCAAAGCCGGTTGTGTAGGCCGCACAAGAATCTCAAAGTCACTTAGTAACATGGAGACAATCTGTGACATTGCGGGACGTAGAGTTAGGGCGGCTTCACGGGTTAAATTTGACGGCCACCTACGTCTGTCAAACAATTTTCGAATGATGGTAATTTTTCAAACTGCCTTTCAAAAACTTAAAACTATGTTATTTTTATTAATTATTCTATATATTATATCTTTTTAATATATATTTATATATATTTTTATAATTTATATACAATTCTATATAAAAATTGACGGTTACGTTTTAAATATGTAGGTTGCATGTGACGGTTATATCAGATATTTACAAGTATTTTATGTCTAAAATAATAATAAAAACGTCTAAACGATCGTCAAATTTAACCCTTAAGCAATTTGAGTGAAAAGAAAGTCAATCGTAATCACCTTCATCATTTAGTCTTTTTGTGTCATACTACCCTTTTCTATGTTTCATTTTCATTGGTTTTTTGTGGGGGATAAAATAGATACTACTCACTTCCATTTTGAATTTTGTTTTGAAATGTGTTTAGGAGTGGCATGAGGTAATTTGGTTTTTCTTTCTAATTTTCTTGTGTGGTTTATATATATGAATTAGGAATTATATTTGGGTTATACTTGAGGTATAATTCGTGTTAAGATGAAAATAGATTTAAGTCTCTTTGTAGTGTCCACTCCTCTTTGACATTTATATGATTATGATTCTGCCATTATAGATTAGATTTTGGACATTTCTATCATGGTTTAGATATTAACAGATGGACATTGTTATTTTGATTAGTTAATTTATAGACAGTGTGGATGTTAGACTAATGACATGATTACAGGATGAATTATATGCATATTTGGATATATCGAATTGTTGATTTTGAATTTATATTGGACTAATGCATTTACTTTGCTAATTATATGGTGCTTGATGATGTAATTGATGTCGTGATCTTATTGCTAGTTGGTGTAGAAATGAAATTGAAATAATTGGAATTGTGAACAATGGCAAATTTCTTGTCTTGGTTTAAGTTGCGATAATTGATGATATGTATATGCATGTATTTCATTATTTTGATGTTTTTAATATAGCCACGAGGCAAGAAAGGTATTGTCTTGACTTTTGCAGGTGTTTCGCAACACAATTAACCAAAGGGAAATAGGAGACCAACAGTGAGAGAATATTGAGTATTGGCAACAAGTGACCAAGGCAACGCGTGTTTCGTATGTTGTTGTTGTTGTTGTAGTTTGTTAGGAGGTCCCCATTGGGGGGTGACCTCAAAAGTGACCTTGGGAATATTTTAATTTTGTCTTATTGTTTTTTTATTTAATTGTGAGTTATTTATTTTTATGTGAATGTGGAGTCACTTTTATTAATTATGTTTTGCACCCCTCTTAACCTAATTTAAAAGTGTTTACCTAGTGCTAATTAAGGTGTGATTAAAAGAAGGGAAATAAATGTGAGTTGGCAGCTTTTATGTGTATTGGTTTAGGATGAGTTTAATGTGTTTTGGGTTGTGTGTAATCAATCTCCCTTGTGAAATTTGGATTTTGACCTTCTAGGCTATTTTAGAGACTTGTGGGACAAGCTAAGCTTGTACCACACCCTTTAAAGCCACCCACCCACCTAGTCTATGATGAGAGGGACTTATTTTAGGACATATTTTGTGTTTTAATGAAGGAAAAGGGAAATCAAGTGCACTTTTCTTACATGGGTAATTAATTTTGTCCTTAAGGGGGTGGGTTGGGTGTAGTATGTAAGAGGGTGGTGTTTCCCCCAACCGCCCATTTATTATGCTTTGGTGTATGGGTTTGAATTTGGTGATGTGGGATGGAGAAGAAATGATGTGGCATCCTACATGGAGCCACATTATCTCCCTCTCCCTCTTTTCTATTTATGAGAATTTTTGTGAAGTTTTGGGGGTTAGTCACTTGGTTTTGGATCTCTCATTTTTGGAATGCTTGCCTTTTGGAGTGCTTGTTGGAGTTAAAGATTGCTTGTAATTGCTTGAGCTTAAAGGAATTTGGAAATTTCTTGTGAAGTGGAGTCTTGCTATGGCAAGGTAGGGTCTTGCACCCTTGTTTTCTCCTCTTTTCTTGTATGTTTATGCGTTGAATGAATGTGTTTTCTTGCTTGATGTTGTTGGGTAGTGAAATGGATTTAGGATGTGTATGAGATAGTGAAATGAGGATGTAATATGTTGGGAGACATAAGATCTTCTTTTGGGTATTTAGGAGGGAGTGGGTTGGATGCCCCACCTTGTTTTCATCTTGTTATTTTTTAATCATTGTGGGAGACATAAGAGAGAGGGAGGCATAAGAGATGTATTTTATTTGTAGGGAGGCATAAGATATTTTGGGGTTGATTGTGTTTTGGAGGTCCTTTGAGGTGGGCATCCAAACCCTTGAGAGGCACAAGGGTATCCCCATATTCCTTTCTCTACTTGGCTTGTTTTAGAGCCATTGTTTTTTGAAGTTGTTATGTTTAAAAATGAGTTTTCTGTGGTTATTTTCTTGTATGAATGTTGCTTAGTAGTAAATGTGGAAGCCTTGTATTTTTTTGCCATGGTTGTCACATATTTCTTATTGTCTCATTGTTGGGGCTCGGGGGCCAATGAGGAAGTAGGCTTCACTTCCTCATTGGAGTAATGGTTGGGTGGTGAGAGTTGTCTACTCCCCCATTTTTGGTTGTGTGTTGATCTTGGAAGAAGGTGGAGTTTAGATGATGAAGGCTTTTTGTGCATTTGGAGAAAAGAATAATGGACTCTCCTGTAAATATTTACCATGTTATCTCCATTTTGTATGGAGGGCTTGTATACTTGTATTTGTTTAAAGAGAAGTTTTAGTTGTTATATTATCAAAATGTAATCTTGGTTGATAGTGTAAATGAAGGCACAAGTTGAAAATCCTTCCATTACTTGTTGGAAAGTAGGACAATAGATTGTTAAATTTAATCAAGTTTATTGAAATTTGATTGAAGAGAAAACAACTATGTTCTCATTTTAGGTTGTTCATTGTTCTTCTTTAGATGCGTTGTTCTTATTCCCAAAACTATTGGAAAATCTTGTTGAAAGTTTCCTGTGGGAATGTTTCAAACTTGTATGTTGCAAAGGAAAGAAATACTAATTCCTATTGTATTATTTGAAAGGCATATGATGGTTGGATAAGCTATATTTGTGCATTTTCTTGTATTGGTTGAAAGAGAGTCAAACTTTATATGTGTAGATGGGAAGAACTTAAATTTTATTTGTCATTTACTTAGTCAATAAAATAGATTGATTCCTAAATTTAGGGGAGTAAAGAAATTGCTTGATTTCCACTGAGACCATAGCCTTATTAGAGTATGTAAATTTATTATTAAGTTAATGTAAATTTATATATAAGCTCAATGTAGATTAATGTAACAACAAGTGGAATTTGAATTGATTTTAAGCCTCTTATCAAAATACTATCAAATTATAAAAGATATTTTAAGTGTAAAATTAAGATTAGTCAACAATATAAATCTTATTACTCCTTGATACTAATATTGATATTAAAATATTAGTAATATTGATATTAAAAATAATATTGATAAAAATTAATATATATACATATTTAATATGTGTGTGTGTGTGTCTAGTAATAGCTATTAAAAAACATTATTAAGCTCAGAAATCGGTATGGCCGAATGGGTTAAAGCCGCAACCTGCATGTTTTTTTTAAAAGGAAAGGGTTGGGGGGAGGGTTGCCGACCCAACCCCCACCCCATTTATTAATGGGATGGGGGGTGGAGTCAGCGACCCTCCCCCTAACCCCAAACACTTTCCACCAAATATGTAACCCCCCCTATAGTTTTAATTCTTGTAAACCCCAAACGGGGGTATCCATGTTTACATTTTGTTGACTGTGTTTTCTTCTATTGTGTGGACGCAGGTTTCTGCACTTTTTGCAGGCAGAACCAAGTTCTCACACACACACACACACACACACACACACACACATGTATATGTATATGTATATATGTATGTATATGTATACACACACACACACACACATATATATATAGACATATGGATTTGTTTATTTTGGATTTAATAAAATAATGTGAATAAAAATACTCATAAATACTCTTTTGGATTTGTTTATTTTGGATTTGTCATTATTTTATTAAATCCAAAATAAACAAATCCAGGTGTGTGTGTGTGTGTGTGTGTGTGTGTGTGTGTGTGTGTGTGTGTGTGTGTGTGTGTGTGTGTGTGTGTGTGTGTACCCCATAAATTGGGGATATACATACATTTCTTCCCACTCATTTCACTAAATTATGGTAAATCCTCTTATGCCCATTTGGGCCAATGCTAAAATAAGGAGATAAACAAAATAAATAAATACATTGCAACCCTAGAAGAGGGTGTAAATAGAACAAGAAAATAAAAGAAGCATGTGCATCTTTCCAAGAGTTTGAGATTGCCTCTCATGGATTCCATCTTCCTCTCCACCAATCTACAAAACAAAAAGAAGAAACAATAAGTCAAAATAAAGAGAGAAGAGCTTTTCTTATTCATGCTTAGGGTTAGTTGAATCCCTAGATCTAATGGCCCCAAATGAACCCATCCAATGGATAAGATTCATCCCTACCAAAAGTAGGTGGGGAGTGGGTGAGAGAAATTCAAATTTAATTTTCATGGGTAGACATTATTTTGGGGCCACTCTAGTATGTGTAGGGGGTGTTGTTATTTCCTAACCCAAGTGTCTTTTAGAGACCTTATTACTTAATACAACTTTGACCTCTTTGTGGGCATTATAAAACTTTATTATTATTAATTAAATGGACCAAAATACCCTTGAGATTAACTAAATAAATTTAATTAAGGTGAAGTTAAATTGCATTAAAGTAAATTATAGGGAAGCCTAAGTCTTGTTGTAGACTAACTAATTTTATTATAAGTTATTGAGAGACTTTATGATTTTATTTTTAAGGGGGATCTAAAGGAAAATTAATAACGTTAATTTAATGTATTTTGACACGAGAATGTGACGACCTTAAGACTCAAATATTTTATTGCGAGTGTATTTAATCAAAAAAAATTATGCCATAATTTTTCTAGTTGACCTAGGTTTGCCTTGGGTTTCGTGCAAGAAAATTTTTCGGTCGTTACACTCTTCAATTTTAATATATAGATATAATTAATCATAAACATGGACACATTTTGTGACATTGTGGGACGTAGCGATGGGGCGGCTTGAGTGCAAAGAAGGGAAATCGTAATCACCTTCATCATTTGATCTTTTAGATAATCTCCTCGAAAACATGGATCAAAAATGCCTAAAACATTGTTGCTCCCGTAATGTATCCAAGCTTGTACTGTCAACCTATTTGTTACGCCGAAAGGTGATTTCACAACTAGAAACTCTTCCCCCTAGTTGTGTCAGGCTACACACAAAATGTGGATCGTATCAACATCCTCTACATGTGAATCTTGATCGTAAGTTTTCTCTGTGCCCATCTAGCTAGAACTTTTGCACCTTTCTTTGCCACAACAGTGTCAGCCACCTCGCAAATGTTGGCCCACGTATCCATCACAAAAAATTCATTCGAGCTACTATCCTTCGTTGAATGGATCCGTAAAATAGAACATTGCATTGGTAAATGGAAACATGAATGTCGTGAAAGATAGCTAGAAAATGACACCACTAACGTGTTGCCGAAAAACATGAACGATGACCAACGAAAACAATTTTGATAGAAAATGAATTTGGAGACAGAATCATTCATTTAATCTTTTTGAGAAATTTATGATATTTTCTTAAAATTTGGTTTTTTCCATGATTTTTCTTATTCCTTGAAATTATTCATATTATATGAATGTCCATGTCTTTTTATAAGGATGAATGTAATGAACATGGTAAAATATTCAATCTTAACATATATATATCTAATTTTACATATTTACGTTGAAAGACGTGATTACATGTAGAAAGCTCGGGCTCTGAAAAACATATTGTAATCGCCACTATCCATATTTTAGACCGTATCAATGACCTTGGCAATAATACGAGTAATTTATTGAGATTATTTCTTACCTCATGAGGTTGTCATGTACGAGATCATTTCATCGAGGGACATCATGGGATCATATGTGTTTGTCATCAGTGATAGAGCGGATGTTTTGTCTGTCCTTTTACTTTGGTTTCATTTTGTATTTCATAGCAGTATATTTATGGGAGCCTTTGCGAAAATCAAGAAAGGAGTAATGGTGGTTTGTTCAGCAAGAAATGATGGGCCCTCATGCGAAAGTGTCGATAACACTACGCTTTCGATTTTAATGTCGGTGGAAGCACTATCGACATGGATTACGTCATTGCCTTTAAATTAGGCAATCATGTTTGTAATACGTGTGAGAAAGAGATGAAAAATTGGATCACATAATGCATTTTAATTTTTAACCTTCAATTCATGTCTTTTCCTTCCTTGAACTTTCCTTTTACGCAACCTTTTTTATTAATCAAAAGGGAGTTATGCCAACTATCGGTTTATAATCTCAACAGATGTCCTTCCCTATTGCAAACATCATCTTGGCCACTAGCACATTGCATCAGCCTTCATGTTTATGTGTGTACTTCACATACATCATCAACACTTGGAAAAAAATCATGCCTCATAGCTAGAGATGAACTCTATTCATTGCCCTAATAGCTACAGAGAAACTGTAATTGTAATTGTGTATGCAACCCCTACCCTAGGATTTTAAGTCCACACTGTGTATCCTTTCTTATAAATTAACCCTTGAAACACATAAGTGAATTCCCCTTGCATTTATTAGTGTTCTAACAATCTGTAAAGTACGAGAGATAAAATTACAAACAATAACTATTGACATCAGCAGTACTTATTGATCCCTCTTTTCTTTCTTAGATCACTTCTTCACTATATCCCTTTCAGCGTTCACATTGTACATTTCACATACTATTGCTAGTATTTAATTAAAAATGAAAATGAAAAGAGGCCCAAATCGCTAGCAAGAAATAGCGTAATTAGAAATTGGGTGAAAGGTCCATGGCTCAACCCATACCATCATGTTTTTTTAAAACAAAAATTCAAAAAGTTTGACATTAAATTTAAGTTTGACTTGTAATTTAAGTGTTTTATAACCCAGATCACAAGATAGTTTTGGTGAAGACTTGAGGGGAGCGGGAGGTGTAGGGGTCAACCCCCACCCCCTCTTCATACTTTATTTCAAGTATAAAAAAAATTACTAACATTTTTTTAAAATATTCATAAAAATGGAAAAATTTCAAAAAGAGGCCAAAGAGTTCAAATTTTAAAAAAATTAAAATTTTTAAAAATTCACGAGGAGATGTTTTGTAAAAAAAATAAAAAAACAAAAAAAAAACATCTTATTTTTAGCCTTGGGGTGTATTTTTTCCCATATTACAAAATTATATTGTAAAATTATACATTTTCTTCATGTATTGTATATTTGTTCCAATTATAAATTGTATATCACAATCACAAGTTTTCACAACTTAATAGCGCCATTTAGTATTAGCGATGCCTTTGACTAGCACTAATGGGTCAAGCATCTATGTTGATTATTGGATACATCACCTAATATAGTTACAACAATATCGTTTGGGCATCATCCCTTTCAATCGTCGAGGAGAAATAAGATCACATTCACTCACTAAAACCCCACTCCATTTCTCATTTGCATGTTAGGTTGACGTAAACCCTAACGTGTGGTTTCAACCACTAAGCATGTGTCATTGATCAAACAAATCCCTTTCACATACAGTCATAGTATCACGTATCACTCTTCTCTTACATATGTTTTCTCTATCACGTACTTCCAAATATATCGATATCATGAGCTTCTTCCACGTACCGATGGATATATCAAAAGGGCATGTATATCGAAAGATGTGATATATACTGATTACAATATATAGAAAGAATGACATACTTGGAGTGATAAAGAACCCATCCTTTTTTTCAATTTACAAAAAATGGATACAAATGTTGCAAAATTATTTTTGCTTTAGATTCATAGCTCATAAGAGGAGACACTTATGTTGCATGGAAAACCAAGATTAGAGCTCAACTTAAATTTGAAGACATCTAGAATGTAGTTGAAAGTTCATTCATTCATCCTGCAAATGATGTAGTTGGACAATGATAGTTTAACATAGTCAATTAGAAGGTAAAGTTGGTCATATTGTTTGGAGTTTCATATGAGGTGCAACACCACATTCGTGATGCTACAACAACCAAAGAAGCATGAGATAAACTCAACACAATGTATGAGCCCAAGAAACAAAATATAATTCTCCACCTCTAAAGTCAATTACACAATCTTGAATTTTAAAGTGGTGAAAAATTGATGCCTTTTTAAGGCATGTTGTAACTTTAAGGGTGCCACTCCTTGTATTGGAAGTGGAAGTAACATATAACTCTCTTATACAAATTGTCTTGAGAGTTTTCCCCCTCCTACAAGATCTTTGTGACCACTATGAATGTCATGGGACAAACAATGACATTTAAGAAATTGTGAACATGTTACAACAATACGAATCCATGCACAAAGTAGAAGAAAAAGAGTAACATGCTCTTACTTCATATGAAAAAGGGAAACTAATTTAATAAAATCTGAAAATTAGATTAAATCTTAGATATTGTAAAGTAACTACTATAATAAGATACAACACATCATAATGTTAAGCACTCTAATAATACAACTATGTAATAAAATGAGAGAGATATGGCATTTATCTTATTTTCACTTAACCCAAAGCCGGTCTGGATTGGATAAACTAATGCTCAAGCTTGGCAGAGCATCAGAAATGCTCAATATAAAATATGGAAGTTGCTGACAAAGTTAGACATGGGCACCTGGGCTAGGGCAAGGGTGCCAGAGATCTTCTGTAGGCACCTGTGACTGTGCAGAGAATCAAAATCTTTTTTTTTTAGTGCCGCTAGGGTTTCACCTCCCTTCGTTGTTGGTCACCTGTATGTCACTAGATGATTTCCGAATTCGCTAGTAACCTACAAAATAGAAAATATCCTTCAAAACTGCCAAACTACATCAAATCCTAAAAAATAAATATGCAAATGGGGAGTCAGACTGACCCCGGTGTTCACTTGACAAAGTGAACTTACGACTAAGCATTGCACTACATCTCAGACTCCATGTAGTTTTGTGTGTGTGTAGAATGATTTCCTTAGGTTTCCCTCGTGCCAATGACACCAAGATAGTAGGTTATAGCTAGATAGAATGCAAATGTGTGGATGGAAAAATGAACTTCCCCTTCTTGTGCAATGTATGCAGAGTAATAAGCCCAAAATGTAGTCCCTTTGATAGTATGTAGATATGTTTCCCCTTTATAAATGCCCACCCTTATAATGGTATGCATGTTGTGTATATATAGGGATATCTTGCTTAAATTTCGACACTAGTGACACAACATGCCGACTAGGACCTCAAGATAGGTGTAAGAAAACCGAAAAAGCCGACCATAAATGTAGAAAAAATATGAGCTAGAACAAAGATAACAGGAGCGCCCAGGGTGGACAGGAGTGCATGTGTGCTAGTGTCCAAACTAAGCGTTGGTGTCCTAGAGTAACTGAAGAAAAATGTGAGAATACTGACCGACATGGACCCTATGACCTGACTAGAATTTGGTACATAAGTGACAGAAGTGAGAGAGAAAATTAATAGAAACAATCAAAGCAAACGGATGGACTAGGAAGTGTGTCAACAGTGAATACTTTTATAACTCAAGATCCATACATATAACAACATACTTGGTGGAATAGTAAAATAGTAATATGTGTGTGATTTTGTGTCTACATGTGCCCCCCTTTATGCTATTTGAATGAAATTCAAGTAGTGTAAAGGAAGTAAGGAACATACCAATGAGAAGTCTGAAGAAGCCCTGTTGTAGAAGTATGCATAGAATATAAGAACATACAACGTGATGAACCATGAATCAGCGTGTCATTCCATGTGGCGATAAATAGATATGGTGAATCGTTGTAAGGGGCACTTGGAGAGATTGATGATTCGATTTTGAGAATTCAGATATTTCGAATTATTATTAATGGAGATTCGAAGGGGTAGGGAGAGATCAGTTTCTAACCCATTTTTGTATGTTTTAAAAACTGAAGGATTTGGGCATCCTGCCACCATAGGAAGAGAGTTAACGAGAGAGGTCTAGTTTTACTCTCCAGCTATGACAACATCCTCAAAAGGTCCAGCCGCTGCAGACGGATAGAGACCAATTTTTTTTTCATTTTCGATCCATGTTGAATAACCCATATAGGAGAAGTATTAAAAAGGCAATGACATCTCATTTCCCTAACTCCATCGGTGTCGCGATTTTTATAGTGCTAGATGGCTTCCATGTTAGGTTATTTAGAAGTGATGTAAAGATGATTTCCCATGTGAGGTCATCTAAGAGATATAATTAAATGATTGCTTTGGAATTGAATGTATTCCATAGATTACTCTTCACGAGAATTTCACATTTTGCCCCCATATTAGGTCATCACGGGAAATAAATAGAATAGATTGATTGATTTTATTTGTTCGCTTGAAAAATTTCAAAGAATTTTTTTTGACAATTATGTATTAGGAGTGTCGAGTGATCATATAATAGCCTAAGGGGGATCATAGGGTGATCCCCATTGTATGCCTCCCTTTCGGCAAAAGAGGGAGTGGTAATAATACCAATATAATAGTAAGGAAAATGTAGTATAGTAGAATTCACAAAATCATGTGTATGTCGAGTTAAAAATGTGCTAGATTGGAATATAGTATTGTGAAACGTGTACAATATGATGGTAGGAGAAATTATGAGCCAAATGGTGCAAACGACAAGAAAAATAGAGTAGCGAAGCTGAAGATATGGTCAAAATCAAGTGTCATGTATTAATTAGAAGAATGTGAGTACATGATAACTATAGTAAAATGGAAGATTGAAATTTGCTATATATAGTAATGGTAAAAAATTAATAGTAACTTCATTTGAACCGTGCTTGAGTGACTATTTGAGCTCTGAGCTTGTGAAGATGCCAAAAATTAAGGCAGCAAGGTTGACTAGGTTTGAGATGGTAGTGGAGGCCGTGAATTTACAAATGCTCGATGATTTGGTAAGTAAGGTTGTTTTTGAAAAATGTGTCAAATTTTGCTCTAAATTGTCATTTTTTGTTGTAAAATTTGAAATTTAATGTTTTTGTGCGTTTTCGACCTGGGCGAGAGCGGCTGGGGCGGGGAAATCCTTTAGACGCCAATACCCAGTTCTAGGTGTTGGTGACTTGTTCTTAGGCACCCGCAACCTACTCCTGGGCGTTGGTGACCCACGAAAGGACTTTGATAGGACAGTGTGAAATATTGGCATGTTGATGAGTTATTGTGCTAAGAGTAGTTTATTCTGAATATGCATGTGGTATTAATGTCGAGTATTTGTTGGTGTTTGTGTTGTGTAAAGAGATATTCATTCCGAGGGAGTTTTGTGGAGGTCGATACTTGAGCACGTTATTGACTTTGGGGTTGTTAAATGCCGAGTGGGACACACTAGAACGTGTCAGCCTGTGACATATAGTGAGATTGGGGGATTTACCCCATAATATTCCTATGATCACTGCATTGTGTGTGTGATGGTGTGTTGATACTTGTACTTTTTGGTTGCCTAGTAGGGAGATGACTGTGACCCTAAAGGATGTATATCATATATTGTGACTACCAATTGTGGGTGAGAGAGTACTATGTGATGGTTGTAGTGGATGCTTAGAGGATTAGATGAGGAGCAGATAAATGATACTTTACAGGAACACAAGTGTACAGATAGAGATCCTATATTAGTCTAGATGCCATATTGAGATCAAGTGTTTCGTGATTGTCAAAAGTTCATTATCAGTCATCATTTCTTCATTAGTGGTAGTAGAGGGTGGTGGCGTGGGCATTATTGTATAAGATGCTTGACATTTTTCAGCTGTATAAAGGAACATGGAGACAAGGTTTACATGGGCACGTTGTGTAGGGGCATCATTTATACATAGGGATCTATACATGTTTACTTAGGATGACCATGGATGGTAGCACTTGGAGCCACCACATTGTTACATGTTTGGGCTTATGAAAACATTGTTATATTGAGGCCCCTTGGTGGGCCATGTGTGGATTAGGCGAGGCCTGATATATTTTTTGTGAGATGGGTGGGGTGAACCAGAATAGGAGGTTCAATACCACCACTTATAGATCTATGTTGGATCGCATGGGACTCGAGGCCATCATATGGAGGTTATATCGAAACTATGGTGGATGGCATGGAGGATGGTGTAGAGCTACATTGTGTATGCGATCGTACTGCATGTTGTTAGAGGGATCGATTCCCAAGGGTGTGTTGAGTTACTTTAGGAAGAGTAAGTGTTCATAGCAGTTTGGTATGGCTCGAGAATGTGCCCCTAGAGCCATATGTATGGGTGTGAGCCTCTAGAGCACTGAGGTGGTAAAGAGTGAGGCTAGGCCCCATAGGAGCACAACTAGTGTCTCCTGGCCCAGATGAGGTTGATGCGGCCATAAAGTTGATATAGAGTGGATGATGCCAGGATGTACCCAAGCTGTATAACACATGAGTGGTACAGTGAACGCACTAATAGGTGTTATTGTTTCCAATTGTTCATATATGCAATGGATACACCACCGGATGGAGGAGAAAAGGGGCAATCACTTAACCCCAATGGATATGGCCTGGCAGTGGCATTAGCTAGAGCATAAGTATTGTTTATTATTATTATTTTATTGTTACCTATTTTTTGTATTGTGGTTGCTATCATGTGGAGTAACTAATGTATGGTTTTATGATTGTAGGTGATGCAATTATTAGTCCTTGATTATTGAATCATCAATCCGTACATTAATGCAGAATGTACCTCCAGATGTGCTTGTGAGAGTGGCTGGATGTTAGAGCGAGTAAATGTCAATCCGCGGCGTGAGCATGCCCACTTATTTGAGTTGGTGGTGATTGCGGCAGCCACATGTACCATTATTTTGAGTGAGACGTGATGAGGCATTGAGTGGAGACTCGGTGAGATAGGGAGGATATAGGAGAAGGATCCCTAGTAAAGGATGTGTTCACGTAGTACATGTCAAGTTGTAGAGGATGATTCATCGAGCAGTCGGTTGAGTTGGAGCCTTACTACAAAGTGCAAGTGGAGATGATATAGGGGCCGCGACCAGCAACGTAGACTAAATAGTGAAGCATCTAGTTCTAGAGATCCCACAGTTGTATACAATCATAGTGATGATGATGTATAACATATGATGTATATGTATCATAGTGCATGGATGAGGGCTTGACCCCCAACGTAATTTTATTTTTGACACTATGATTTTTGTTGATATATATATATATATATATATATATATATGGCATGATTGGTACTATTATGTTGATGTTGATGTTTATTGATATGTGATGCAATGCTTGTTGTTCAAATGATGGTCGTGTGATTATTGATTCGCTATTGTGTGAATGATTATATTGATTTGAAATATGATGTTGATATAGATAGGAAATATATGGGGAATGCTTGAAAGTTGGATTGTATGTATGAATGAGGATAAATAGTATGTTATAGTAATAGATATATGTGATGTGATGTGAGAAATAAAATGAGTGATACACATAATGATACTTGCGAATGTGTGTGAGTATGATGAAGAGGGGGGGAGAATAGTGATGCCCCCCAGTGGATGTGTAGAAAAGATGAGGTTCATTTATATAAGACCCCTTTGCAATCAATAATGAACCATAGAACAAGAGTGTGTCATCAGGGAATGGTTTGATAATGTATCACTAGAAAGATAGAGCGTGAAGCACAAAGTGTGAAGAATGTGTAAGTTTCTTGTTGTAACATATCCCTCAACATCCATGTAAGAACAAAAATAACACGAGTGTGTCATCGGGTAATGAGGTGTGAAAAATCACCTACTAAGAAATGAAGAGGCCTACTAGGAGCAGATGGAAGCATGTGAAGTGGTAGCAACATGAGTTTAATATCTAAACTAAATGTCAGATGAAATGGTGCCAATGATGGGATATGTAGTGGTAGGAAGCACATATGTTGATGACTTAGGAAGCTAATGAATTGTAGTAGCAATGTGAGGAGGATGATATGATGTAGTAGCAGATGAGATAAATGGAGGACGTGGATGCATAATGATCTTAGGAAATGGATGAGTGACGACCTTAGGAGTCGGAGGAGGGGATGAGTGAACATACGTGGAATCACACCTATGAAGAATTGGAGAAAGAGACCACTCACGAGAGAGAGATCCAAAGGAAATGACACCCTTATCTTCTAATTTTTGTAATTTTTCATGTAAAACATACCAATCATTGTCCCTATGGCCATTGATGAGGTGAAAATTACAATAAGGGAGATCACACTGGAAATGTAAGTGATGCAAAGGATGATGTTGATTAGATGGAAAGTGAATCAAGTGCTTATCAAGAAAAGCATGTAGTACATCATGAGGCTTAGCAGCATGCGAGAAGTGCAATGGATCCCAAGGGGGAGATGGAGAAGTCTTCGGTGGAGACTGACATGGTAGAGGAGATAGATGGATACACTTATGTGGTGGAGGCAATGGAACACACTTACGAGGTAGAGGAGATGGATACCTTGGAGGACGTTTAACTTATGGAAGAGGAGAAGAAGTATCAGATGATGTAGTATTAGAAACAATACAAGGAGGTTCTATAGTATGTGCATCAATTAAATCATTTTCTATATCAAAAAATTTACAACATAAAAGTGTAAATGATTCACATGTATAATATTATAATTTTTCTTTTAATGTTGCAGGAATCAAACCATGAAAAAAGATAAATTTATTTTATAAATCAATAGGCTGAAATAGTAATAGATGCATACAAGAATTGAAATGTAAAATGTAGTCTTGAATAGGTTCTTTCTTTCCTTGATGCAAGCTAGGTAAGTGATCACGTGTAACTTTAGGACCATTGTTAATCATAAAGCGTATAAGAAAAGCATCTTCCATTTCACAATATGTACTAATACATCCATACATAAAATGAGTATACCATTGAAGAATGTCGTCAACAAGACTATGCCTATTGGATTTTAATAATAATTGATCATTGGAATAATAAGCCATAGCCAAAAGATTGTGCTTGAGATGCAAGTATGGATTGTCAGTGTGCCACGAAAAGGTAGGCATGATACAATCCTTAGGAAAATCTGAATTGTGAATTTTCTTTGGAATAGGATTGTCATGAAGAGAAGTAGTATTAATAGAAGGATGGTAGGATTTTCTTTCGAGGGTGAGAGATTGAACTTGAGATTGCAATCGGCCAACAAAATTCATGAGTGATAGTATGTCACGTGAAGGAATTTTGGAAGAAGTGAGAGATACATTAAGCGGTTGAAGTTTGCCATTATGAGTGATTATGGGAATATGAGAAGAAGCGGAAGATGAAAGCTCGATTGTAATGCTAGATGTAGCTACAGAAGAAGGACATGGGTAGGAATGGAACAAACATCTTGAGATGAAAAAATAAGAGGTGGAAGATGAGGAGAAGAACATGGAATATCGACATAAATGCTAAGAGTTGATTAAGATGAAATGATAGTATGTCAACTAGCAGGAGTACCAGAATCATGATGAATGCTATTGGAAACAACCTTAGAAGTAGTAGAAAGCGGAAGAGAAAATTCAGATTAAACAATCTTTAGAGAAGTAACATCCTCACTAACATGTTCATGATCAAAAATATAATCAACATCACAATCAGATATATTTTCGCATGCAAGTAATTCATCTAGAGGATCATCAACATATAGTGAAGTAGTAGGAGAACTATCATAAGATGTATCATTACAATCATTGGAAATGTTGTTGGAAAGAGGAGAGTCATGAGATATGGCTTTACATTCATCTTGACTAGTATAAGAAACATCATCATGCACATGTATATTTTCCATATTGGTAGCAACATTATTTACATTCACAACAATACAATCAAGATAAAGCATATAATCGATAACAGAATCATCAAGTGCTGCAACAGAAATAGAAGAAGGTGGAGTGGCCCTAGTGACTATGGAAGGAATAAGGATGACATTTTGAAAAGTTTTGGTCTAGTGAAACAATGTCGATGCTAGAATTACAAAAACTAGTAGGAACATTGCACTCATTTGCAAGAAGTTGTCTTTGAATGTTGTCATCTGGTTGAAAATTGTGATGAAGGTCATACAATTCAGCCTCAACAACATCATCAAGGATGGGATTGAAACTAACATGATGCATAGATTTCCTAGGAGTGGAAGATCTATCTTTAGCCATTAGGGTTTTGTGGATCCTAGGGCAAGGAGTTCTAAGAGAGGGGTTCACCAAATGATTTAATAAAATCTGAAATTATTATTAAACCTTAGATATTGCAAAGTCACTACTATGATAAGATACAACATATTACAATGTTAAGCACTCTAAAGATGTAACAATGTAAGAAAATGAGAGAGATAGGGAACTTATTTGATTTTTGCTTATCCCGAAGAAGATATCAACTCAATCAACTGATGAATAGGCTGGGTAGAGCATGTTGGAAATGCTTGATATAAATTATGGAAGCTGTAGATAGAGCTAGAAATGGGAGCCTAAGCTATGGCGAGGGTGTCTGGGTGCCAGATACCTTCTATATGTGCCTATGACTATGCGCAGAGAGTCAAAATCTAATTTTTCTGGTGTCATTAGGGTTTTTCTTCCCTTTATTGTTGGTCACCTATATGTCGCTGGATGATCTGCATAATTGGCATTGGTAACCTGCAAAATAGATAATATCATGTAAAACCCCCAAGCTACATCAAATCTTAAAAAAGAAAGATGCAAATGGGGAGTCAGATTGACCCCAGATGATCACTTGACAGAGTGAACTTATGAATGAGTGCATTGCATTACATCTTAGAGTCCATGTAGTTCAATGTCCGTGTGTGTAGAATCGTGTCCTTAGGTTGCCAACACGCCAATGACGCCAATATAGTGGGTCTGTAACTAGATAGAATGCAAATGTGTGGATGGAAAAATGAACTCCCCCTTCCTATGTAGTGTTTGCAAATTAATAAGCCCAAAAATACAATCCCTTTAATAATATGTAGATATGCTTTCCCTTTTAGAATTGTCCCACCCTTATAATGGTATGCATTTTGTGTATATATAGGGATCTCTTGCTTGAATTTTGACACTAATGACATGAAATTTCGACTAGGACCTCTGGGATAGGAGTAAGAAAAATAAAAAGGCCGACCACAAATGTAAAAAAATGTGAACAAGAATAAAGAGGACAAGAGTGCCCAAGGTGGACATGGACCACCTAAGGCGCTAGTGTCCAAACTGGGTGTTGGTGTCCTAGAGTACAACTGACGAAAAATGTGAGAGAGACCAACTAGACAAGGATCCCTATGAATTGACCAGAACTTGGGTACAAAAGTGAAAAAGGTGAGAGAGAAAAATGAATAGAAAACAATCAAAGACCAACAAATGGACTAGGGAGTGTGTTACCAATGAATACTTTTCTAACTCAAGATCCATACATATAACAACATACTTGGAGGTATAGTAAAATAGTAATATGTGCATGATTTTGTGTCAACAGAAATAACCCATGAAGTCATCAAAATAAATCATAAGCAAAGTAATAAGCGAAGAAATAATAGAAATATTGTCTCGTTTGTGGTAAAAATAGACCATGAATTGAAATATTATTGGTATAATTGAGCCCAACAGGGATCTTCTAGTGGCAAGAAACCTAATAACCAACAATCGTCCAAGGGAAATCAAAACAACTCTCAAGGACAGAAAAAGGGAAATTGGAAGCAAAAGAAACAACAACAATAAGGAAGAATTACTAACAAAGAAGGAAAACCCTCATATGAGGACTTCATGTATGTTGCATAATAACATTAGGAATCAACATCATAGAGTTTTGTTTGGTATGTTGACTCGGGTACAACGTGACACATCACTGAGAGAAAAACCGGTTCTTCAGTTTGAAAGACATATCCAATAAAAAACATGTGTCATTTAGTGATGATTGCTCCTACAGTGTCCAAAGTATTATAAGCATCTTCTTACCTCTTGGAACACATGATTGGGAAATCACATATGTCCTACGTGTCCTTGGAATTGCGAATAATTTTATATTTGTTAGTAAACTACTGGATCACAACCTGAAAGTTGTTTTCTACAACAAAGGTGCTAAAAATGCGTGCCTTATCAGAGATAAGACCAAGAGCTGAAAAAATTGTTACACAATCATCTGACATTGGGAGAATGTTACAACTTGATTTTCTTTCGAGTGAGAATTAGGCACGTCATGTAAAGAATTCAAACTTGACACAGTTATGGCATAGAAGATGGGGCATGTGAGTTTTGGATAACTGTCTGCGCTCGACTACTACAATATGGTGAGAGGATTGTCTCCACTAAATAAATACACAGATAAATACCCCAGTTGTCTAGCAGGAAAACAACATCAATCACCATTTGGTAAGTACCCTTTGAGCTTATAAAAAGTTCTATTTAGTGCATACTAATATTTGGAAACAAATGAGACCTATTCATATGGGGTTTTGGAAAACTGTCTGTGCTCGACTACTACAATATGGTGAGAGGATTGTCTCCACTAAATAAATACACAGATAAATACCCCAGTTGTCTAGTAGGAAAACAACATCAATCACCATTTGGTAAGTACCCTTTGAGCTTATAAAAAGTTAGATTTAGTGCATACTAATATTTGGAAACAAATGAGACCTATTCATGTGGGGTTTTAGTACTTTATGATCTTTGTTAATGATTACTCATGCAAAATTTGGGTTTATTCCCTCATGACTAAATAAAAATCCTTTTCGAGTTTCAGTCAATTCAAAGTGTCTATGGAAACCAAAACAAATCATAAAATCAAAAGCCTATGCTCATATCGTGGGGGGAATACACTAGTAATGAATTTATATAATTTTTACCAAAAATGGCATTCGATGTCAGCTAACTTCACCTCACACGCCACAACAAAATGGTGTTGCAAAAAGGCACAATCACTCTATTATAGAAATGGTGTGTATTATGATTAACAACTTAAGTTTGGAGAAAACATATTGGGCATACGTAGTAAAAACAATATTGTATTTGTTGAACAGAGTTCTGAATACAACTCTTGATGGAGTAACTCCATAAGAAGTATGGTCAAGGTATAAACCATATATAGCTCATCTTCGTGTTTCTGGATGCAAAGCAAGTATGCAACTCTTGATGGAGTAACTCCATAAGAAGCACGTTCGGGCATAAACTATTTATAACTCATCTTCATGTTTTTGGATGTAAAACAAGCATGTATGTTTCCAAAAAGAAGAGAAAAACTAAGTGTAAGTTTTTTAAAATACATCTTCTTAAGGTACAATGAAAATACATTGGGTTATAAACTCATGGATCCAAAAACTAGGAAAATCCATATCAATGGGGATGTTGAGTCTCATGAGAAGAGTGGGTCAGATCCACCCTCCACAATCTCACCTAATAAACAAATTGATCAAATTATAAAAATATAAGGTGACAAAATATCTAATGATGACGTTGATGGTGGGAATGAAAATGATGATCTCGAGGTCTGTCACCCATAAGAACAACTTAGCATATGCAAAAATGGTATATTAATGTGATACAAGATGCTAAATTGGATGGAGTCCCACATATATCCACCACTAGACCAAATGAATTACAGTATGGCTCGAGGGAAGGTTAATTTGGCCTTAATGATTATAGTTGTTGAATTTATCGATGCCTCTACAATTCAGGAAGCCCTAGAGTTAAAACCTTGGAAAGATGCCATGAATGTAGAATATAAGACATTGATGAAAAGAAACACATTCCATCTTGCAAATCTTTCACCATGGAAGATGTCAATCAATTGCAGTTGGATCTTCAAGATGAAGTACAAAGCAAATGGTAGTATTGACAAGTACAAGGCAAGGTTCATAGTAAAGGGGTATGCTCATAAAGAAGGCATTGACTATGAAGAGATTTTTTCTCCCATGTTTAAGATCAAAACTATCAGGATGATTATTTCTCTAGCTACTTAGTTTGGTTGGAAATTCCACCAAATGGATGTAAAAAAGTGTGTCTTTCTAAATGGATATTTACAGGAAGAATTCTACATGACTTAATCAAAAGGTTTTGTCATGCCTGGAAAAGAAGAAAAGGTGTGTTGACTCATTAAGTCATTGTATGGTCTCAAATAAGGTCCTCGGGCATAGTATATAAATATTGATGAGCGTTTTATTCATCATGGATTCCAAATGGGTCTTTATGATCGCAATCTCTACCTAAAAATTAAGGGGGGTGTAACGCCCGAAAATAGACGCACCAAAACCATGTCAAACTCCATTAATTACTTAGGAAAAATTACGGAGATTTTTTTGTTTGTTTAAGCAACCTTGTATTATGTCAAATAATTGCTTAGTCGTTTAATGCAATACTTCGCTAATTAATATTAATTCATTTTCGTAGTTCATTACAGGTTTGAAATCCCTCCCTTATATCCATATCAAATTTATTTAATTAATTCCAATTTAATATTAATAAATTTGCTTCACCTAAGTTCCTATTATATTTATTAAAATCATTCCCTTAGTTAAATTTAGTCATGTTTACTTAGGTAATCAATACCCATGCTACACACACAATTTATTTATTTTATTTACACATTTATATTTCCTTTTAACCTCTTTATTTAATTTATAAAAATATCCCCATGTTCAACATTTGTTTAATTACCAATAATTAAAAAGAATGTCACCATATATCCTAATCCACTTGCCCCCATGTGTAAAGTCCCCTAGGTGACCTCATTAATTAATTAGTCCCATTCACTTTTAAAACATCCATTCCCATAAATTTGAAGTTGTGAGGATTAAATCTGAATGGTTCAGATTTAATCCTCACAACTTAAAATTTATGGGAATGGATGTTTTATGGGTAGATTTAATCCTCACCCTAGATTTTAGGTATCCCTACAACCCTAATCCTCTTTACTTTTTTCTTTTATTCTTTTATTTGCCCTAATTTCTCTCATTTGCACATGTAAGGTTGCAGGTTGGAGAAGAAGTAGACTATGGAAGAATATGGAGGCTAATGAGATTTTTCTTGTTTTAGATCTACAATGGAGGGAAGATTTCTTTCCATGTATTCATTTGGGTTTTTTTTGCATACCCTTTTTAGGGTTTGTAGTATGTAGTTTACATTTCTTTTTTTAAAGGATTCTACCAGGTTCCTGGTAATGGGTATTTGTGTTACCCTTATTTTTTTATTTTAGAATAGAAAACTCAAATATTTGAGATATATATATATATATATATATATATATATATATATATATATATTATATATATATATATATGTTAAAAAAATGCAGGGGCGGCCCATACTGAGCATTGTTTTTATATATGGTCGTGGCTTATAGAAAGGAGGCATTTATGTTTGGGGGGAGGAGGGGGTCAGGGTGCCCCTCGACGCCCCTCCCCTTCCCACTGTTTATAAATATTGGGGGGGGGGGGCATCGTGCCCCTCTCCCCGCCCCCCAAATTCTTTTTTTATTCTAATAAAAGACCGTGGGGGGGCAGTCTGCCCCCCCAATATAATATAATTTTTTAATATAAAGTTTGTTTTATAATAAAACAAAACAAAAAAAGTCATTACCGATTCATATTTTAATTTTTTCTTAATATTTTATTAATATAAACAAATATATTTATATATATAAATATACATATAATCTTATATATAGTTTTTGATTTGTTTTCAAACAATATATTTAGGCAGATATATATATATATACCTATATATACATATATGTATGTATGTATGTATGTATGTATGTATGTGTATATATATATATATATATATATATATATATATATATATATATATATATATATATATATATATATATATATTTACATATATGTATGTATGTAGGTATATACATATATATGTATATATATATGTATGTATGTAGGTATATATATATATATATGTATATATATATATATATATATATATATACCTACATACATACATATATGTATATACATATATATATATATATATATACATATATATACATATATATATATACATACATACATACATATACATACACACACACACACACACTAGACTTATTGTTTTAAAGAGAAATGCACAAATGAATGGAAAACAATTTTCTTTCTTAATCAAGGAACTAATTGTATGATTTTTTTTTTCGTAATATTGTTTCATTTATATCAACAATAGTAAAGTTCTATCATTTTAAAAGAGAAATAAATGTAATCATCAACCAAATATATGTGCTCCTTTTATAAATGTAAAGAATGACAAGCACATTTCAAAGGGAAAACAAAACACATATTTCATTTTATTTCTAGTTCAAATAAGAAGAATTCCAATTTGTAAATAAAATGTACACTTGATTTAAATTGCATATCTTAATGAGCTACACCAATCAATAAAATGCAGCATTCAAATGCCTCATTTCAACATATACATTCCATGATTTGATAATTCATTTCAGATTTGAACAACTCGTTTACAAAATCTTAAAATTAAAATGCAAGTATACAAAAGCTCTCCACTCAAAGGTGGAGACAACATGTTAAATATTACAACAAACTCTCTCTTCTTTTGTCTCAAACACATATGTAACTCCATCCATGAAACCAACTTGCAACTCCATTAGTTTTTCTCCATTTTCAACACAATAGCAAAGGAATGGAACATAGGCAACACTCACCTCCCAACCTTAATCCAATGAGAAGGTGAAACCTACCTTCTCATTGGCCCTCGAGCCCCAACAATGGAAAAATAGAGAATGTTTACAACCATGGCAACTCTTCACAAAATGGCTTCAACATTACATACATACACACCAATAAACTTGCAACATATATAAGAACCAAAACACTAATAATAAAAATCTACAAATTTCTAAAACACATAGGCTTAAAAGCTAAGTCAAAGGAGAGGAGAATATGGTAGCCATCTCCTTGTGCCTCCCAAGTGGGATAGGGGTCCACCCAATGCCTCCAAGTGCGTTAACACAAATCACATACTTACAGAAAATAGATTATCTCTCCATTTTAAAAGATACAATGATATAGTTTCCTTTTAACTCCACATAGGTGGATCACCCTTCCCTCACTCCCTCCACAAATTCCTCACATACTCCCTTTTACCTCCATAAAAATGGCTCCATTTCCCTCTCCCTACACCATCCTTATGGAAAAATCTACCCAGTCCCATACACAATCACATGCATACATACAACTAACAACACAATACACAAAACAAGAGACTAAAATACAAGGTATAAAACCCTCTCTTGCCATTGAAAGATCATTTAATCTTTAAGCAAAAAACTTCAAGCTTCTTTCCAAGTCCAAGCCAATTCCTATCCAAGCTCCTCCAAATTCCCAATCAAGTAACCCACAAAACAACCAAGAATTTCCAATAAATAGAAAATGGTGGAGAGGATGGTGAGGTAGCTCCATATAGAATGCCACATCATTTCTCTCCAATCCACCTCACAAGTCAAACACATAAACCAATACTCCGTAAATGAGTAAAATGAAGGTATGACACTTTCATTCTTGCACACAATCTTCCACTCCATACTTTCAAGGACACAATTAAGAGGGTAAGTAAAAAAAGGTGGCATTAATTTCCCATTTTCCCTTCAAAAACACATAATGAGGGCTAAATCTAACCCTTCATATCATAGGTTAGGTTGGTGGGATATTTTAAGGAGTATGGGACAATTATAACTTGTCCCACAAGCCTCCAAATATGGGGTCAAAGCCCAAATCTGAAATTTGAAAATGGGGAAAGGTACACAAATAAAATACAAATAAAATCCATCTAAAATTATGAAGAGAGCAAGGACTATCTACCACATTCATTACCTCCTTTGTCAAATCTCCTAATTAACATCATCCACATAGTTAATTAACCAAATCAAGAGCACACTAAATGAGAAGACATTATAAATCAATACAATCACATACACAACTAAGACAATAAAATAAAAGAACAATTACAACATTCACATCCATGATCACTTGTGAGGTTCCCCCATGGAGACCTCCTAACAAACATAGCAAGAAAATTGACAATGCACACATGGCTTCCAAGGTGACCAAGTTGTAAACACTCGGTATTCTTCCACAATTAGTCTCCTAGTCCCTTCTTTGTTTATTGTGATTTCATTTCCTGCATACAACAAAGACAATACACATTTGGCATCAAGGCCATATTAATACGTCAAGAAATCAAAACACATATGGGTAAGTGCACGAAGTTGGGTGGCCAAAAAGTGGACAAAACTCGAAAACAGACGAAACACGTAAGCGTTTTGCTAAAACGCGTTCACGTTCTAATTTTTTTTCTTTGGTAATTACCAAACCTATAATGCGTACGCATTTTAAAGAAGCCAAAACGCGTACGCGTTTCAGAGAGGTTAAAACGCATACGTGTCTTGTATATTATGGACTATGTATGTGTTTTTGGGTGTCTTATACTTATAAAAAATAAAAGTATAAGATTTATTTTATTATTTCTTATAGTTTAAATTTATTTTAGTAAATATAAGAAATTAGGATCACTATGCACGTGATGGAAGTGGTCCCATAGCTCCAACAATTATAATCTAGAAGATAGTTTTTCAAAATCTAATCTAATTAGTACTTACTCATTTTCAGGCTTTCAGTAAAGGACCTAAAACTTTCAGGGCATATATATTGTAGTCAGTCTTTGCTTTGGGAAAGCATATAGTCATTTTTTACGTTTTTTGACCTTCTAAATTGGATTTCGGCCCTACCACTGCTTGAATTGGTATCAATTTTTAAATTTGGTCCATAATTCACTTTAGTGACCATGAATCAACTCTATGATGTGTGTCTACTTCTTACAAAAATAAGATCCTCACTTTGTATATATAGGATTGTTCCCTGAATGGGATTCATGTCCTATTGCCAAAATGAGGTGATTGTAATGTGCCTCCTCCTTAAGGTTTGATGAATGAGTTTGTACAAATTGTTCTAATTGAATTGCATCAAGTGAACTCATATGGTTGCTCATTCTTAGAAACATGGTACTCCATATAAAGATCATCCCCTCACCTTTCTTAACTCTAAAAGCATCCATTCATGGAATCAAATTCATGATTCTCATACATGTTTTTGCTCGTATGTCTCTTATGGAGACAAACGATGCCTTAATACTTCACACATGATGGTCCTTGATACCTCGATGACATGACTAGCTCATTTTAGCTTGTTCTGAAGGGTGTTCAATTAGCTACGGATTGGCAAAAACTGCCTTTTCATGCCTTCAGAGGAAGTAGTATGTCATCAAAACTAAATTAGTTGATCAATCACCTTAGACATTATTCCCTACACATTGAAACATGTTGAATGATCCTATTAGGACTTTCCTTTGGATGAAGATTAATGATTTAGGGTTTAGGGTTTAGGGCTCATGGTTTAGGATTCAAGGTTTAGAGTTTAGGGTTTAAGGTTTAGTGTTTAAGGCTCATAGTTCATATTTTAGGGTTTAGGGTTTAGGGTTTAGGGCTCAGGGCTTAGGGTTCATGGTTTAGGGTTTATGGTTTAGGGTTTAGAGTTTAGGGTTTATGACTCAGGTTTAAGGGTTGAGGGTTTAAGATTAAGGGTTTATGGTTTAGAGCTCAAGGTTTAGGGTTTAGGGTTTATGGCTCAAGGTTTAGGGTTTAGGGTTTAGGGTTTAGGGGTTAGGGATTAGGGTTTAAGGTTGAGAGTTGAGGATTGAGGGTTTATGGATAAGGGTTTAGTTTTTAGGGTTTAGGGTTGAGGGTTTATGTTTGAGGGTTCAGGGTTTATGATATTTGGCTTAGGGCTTATGTCATAGGGATCAAGGATTAGGGTTCAGGGTTTAGGGCTCAAGTTTTAGGGTTTAGGGATCAGGGTTTAGGTTTTAGGGTTTAGGGTTTATGGATTAGGATTTAGGGCTTAGAGTTTAGGTTTAG
The DNA here is from genome assembly GCA_019776745.2 of Taxus chinensis. NCBI lineage: Eukaryota > Viridiplantae > Streptophyta > Pinopsida > Cupressales > Taxaceae > Taxus > Taxus chinensis. Next base: position 150,724,628 of record CM034153.1, on the reverse strand, counting down.
GGATTAGGGTTTAGGGTTTAACACTCAGGGTTTATGGTTTAGGGCTTAGGGTTTAGGGTTTAGGTTTTAGGGTTTACGATTTGGGGTTTAGGAATTAGGGTTTATGGTTTAAAGGTCAAGGTTCAAGGTTTATGGAAAAGGGTTCAGGGTTTAAGGCTCGAGGCTTAGGGTTTAGGGTTTAGGGCTCAGGGTTTAAGGCTCATGGATTAGGTTCGCCCATTCACTCACTGTAATGTTCTATGTCTTACCCATTCTTATAAATATTGACAGAAAGTATTCAACTAAAAGGGTTCATCTACTTCGTAGGCAGAGCATTCAAGGGAGTCATCACAATTTAATGCCTTTCATCTACTGATGTTTTAAAGGAGGGAAATTACATATATCTAAGAATAATTTGGTACAAATGAATGTTACCCAATACAGAGCTATCTTCTTCTTGCCATTGCATGCGAACTATTTCACTCATTGTAATGATCTGTTTCTTACCCCTTCTTATTAGTATTGATAGAGAGTATTCAATTGAAAAGGGTTCATCGACTTCATAGGAACAAAATTCAAAGAGATTCATCAAATTTTTATGTCTTTCATCTGTTGATATTTTGAAGGAGGGAAATGCCCACCTCTCATAAACAAGGTAGTTGTAAAAGCAGACTTAATGATGGTTCTAGGCACAAGACTAGGAAATATGGTCCTAAGATATTCAGAAAGGTGAACTCACTCATGAGACCTATTCAAAATATATGAGGTTTAGGGGTTTAACATTTAAGGCTCATGGTTCATGGTTCAAGGTTTAGGGTTTGGGACCTTTAGGATTTAACATTTATGGCTTAAGGTTTATGGTTTAGGGTTTAGGTCGCATGGCTCAGGGTTTAGTGTTTAGGGGTTAGGGTGCATGGTTTAGGGTTTACGACTCAGGGTTCGAGGTTCAGAGTTACGGGTTTAAGGTTCAGGGGTTAGAGCTCAGGACTCTGGATTTAGGGTTTAGGGCTCGAGGATTAGGGTGTAGGGTTCAAGGCTTAAGGTTTAGGGTTTATGGATTAGGGATTAGGGTTTAGGGTTCATGGTTTATAGCTTAAGGTTTGGGGTTCATAGTTATTGGTTTAAGGTTTTAGGGTTAGAGCTCGGGGTTTAGGGCTTAGGGCTTAGGGCTCAGGGTTTAGGGTCTAGTGTCTAGGGTGTAGGGTTTAGGGTTTAGGGTTTAGGTTTTAGGTTTTAGTGTTTAGGGTTTAGGAATTATTATTTTGGTTTTAGGGTTTATAGTTTAGGGTTTAGGTCTCATGGTTGAGGGTTAAGGGTTTAGGTCACAAAGTTCAGATTTTAGGGTTTTCTGTTTAGGATTTAGGGCTTAGGGCTCAGGCTTTAGGGTTTAGGATTCAATGTTTAGGGTTTAGGGTTTATGGGTTAGGGTTTGAGGTTTAGGATTTAGTTTTTAGTTTTTAGGGTTTAGGGTTTAACATTTAAGGCTCATGGTTCATGGTTTAGGGCTTAAGGCTCAAGGTTTAGGATTTGGGGCTCATGGGTAAGGGTTGAATATTTAAGGATTAAGGTGTAGGGCTTAGGATTTAGGGTTTAAGGTTTATGGTTTAGGTTTTAGGGTTTATTGATCATGGTTTAGGGTTCAACTTTAGGGTCTCGGGATTGGGGTTTAAGGTTTAGGGATTAGTGTTTTGATTGTAGAATTTAAATGCTAAAAGATTTAGGTTGAATGCTAAAATCTTGAAAATTACCTATGTACTAACCAGATTATACTATAAAAACTATTTCCTAAATCGTGACTAATGGAGCGGTGAGACTAGTTCCATAAGGTGTAGAGTGACCCTAATTTCTTATATTTACTAAAATAAATTTAAATTATAAGAAATAATAAAATATAAATAATAATAAATGAAAAACTTATACTTTTGTACATAGAAGCTTGCTAAAAGCATATACAATGTTCATACTAAACAAAACGTGTACGTGTTATAACGCGTACGCGTTTTACGTTTTCACTTTTTCCAAGCCATGCCTCAAGGCTTGGGATCCGGTTTGGATCCCCAAGCTTGAGGCATGGACCTGCACAAACACAACAAACATCGTGTTTTTGCAAGAAAATGTAAAAATGCCACTTGCTCCATGATAAATCAACATAAAATAATCGATTCGTTTAAAAAAAATTATACCACAACGTAGAGCAGAGTTTCTTCTTTCTAACAATATAATTTTTTAAATTTTCTGACTAATTTAAGGTTTCCATATTATTTATTTTTTAACTGTCTTTTTATAGCTATTTTTTGAAGTTTAAATATGTCTATCTTTCATTGTGTATCTTTTTTTGGAGTCATTGAAATTGAAAAAAATTATACTAGCACAAACTAGGCCTAATTCTATACATATTCAAAAAATAATAATCTAATTTTCTATATTTTTTGAGGTAGTTAGGTGGGGTGCACTGTTGGAGCTCCGTTATTTTTCAAAACATAAAATTTTTGTACTAGAAAAATTATTAAAAAATAAATATTTGCTAAAAAAATCTAAAAAAAATCTAACACAAACTAGATGCTCCTAACTATCTTTTTACCAAAGGGTTTTCAAAACTACTAAATGGTGCTCAAAAAATGGTGGGGGGCACAAAAATCACTATGTTATGTTTTTTAACAAAAATAGGAGCACTTGTTGGTATTTTAGTTATTTGACCCACTTAAACTTATCTATTTTCAATAAAATTTAGTAGCTTAGAAACTAGACTCAAAATTATGCGATTCATGTTTACACAACATCTTCCAATTTTGAGTGTAACTATTTCAAAAAACTCATACAAGTTGAATTTTTTTATTTTTCAAAAAAATGTGTCCACTTAAGACCCACTTTTGGCCCCTAAACTTGGTGCACTTACCCATATATCATTTATCAAATAACATCATCATATAATGAAACTACATCATTTTCATAGTTAAGAAATTCTATTCTAAATCAATTATTCACAATTACTAATTAACACAATTTTACTATATTCACTAACATTCACTGTCACCCTACGATTATGCATAACCATTTATCACAATTCATATTTTCCGACAACCATGAAATTCACATACTTACTGCAATTTATACCTACTTAGATGCATTCGACAACACAGTATTGATCACCTATTAAAATCACATCATTAATAATTCACAACATCAATGAGATCATATGGTTAGTCCAATCATCTAAACATAATCACCATTGTCAAGAGTCCAAAGTGTCAGTGTATAACAAAGTAACATTAATTCATCATCATGTACTGCAACATCTATCAATGTCCTTTATATACCCATAAAGTCCATAATAAAATCCAAAACACAATAATAATCACAATGTCCATAGTGTCTAATAATAGGCTATCCAAAATATCAAACAATGTCCATGTCACTAAGCAACTAATAAACATGATCATGGAAAAATAAGTGTCAAAGAGGAGTGGGCACCACAGGGGGAGATTGTAATTGTTGTTGTCAAGATGTTGATGATATAGTCATCACTAGAAGTTCAGGGAAGATGATCAATGCAACGAAAAAAGATTTTAATTAATCATTTGACATAGCAGATCTTGTCTTGGACTGAAAGTATGGCAACAGGGGCACCACATATTCATGTTCCAAATGAAATATGCCAAAACAATGCTCGAAAATTTTAGATGATGGATAGTAAAACATTTTCCACACCCATGGAAGAAAAGATTTAGTTGTCTCACGATGATCCATCACCACAAGTAAATTCTACTCTTTTCAAAAATTGATTGGGAGTCTCATTTACTTTACATATACTAGGCCAAACATCAGTTATGTTGTTATCTATCTCTCAAGGTTCATGCAAGAGTTAAAAAAAATCACTAAAAATCAACAAAGCAAATTTTGAGGTACATCAGAGGAACTATGGACTTTGGCCTAGAGTATAAAAAGAATGATCAATTATTATTAACAGGGTATTCAAATTCAAATCATGTAGGTAATATCAATGACACCAAATCCACTTCTTGATATATATTCTCTTTGGGATATGGTCTAATATCATGGGGGAGAAAGAAACAAAACTTTGTTTCTCAATCTTCTACTAAAGTGGAATATTACACTGCAAGAGGAGTTGTCAACTATAGACACTCATTTTGGTAATTCATGTTTTGCAAACAACACACATTGTACAACACCCTTACACTGGCCCACACTTTCTCAATTTGTACAGCTATGATATTCCTAACTATATCTCACTCATTCTTGCTTGCACATACAACCTACTTATTCACATAATGGTCATATTAATCCATCAAATTAGGTTATACCCTCACATATCACAATTCCAACTTTCAAATCACCCATACATGCATAAGACAACGGTAATTTTCTTGATTTCAATATATTTGGTACACTTCTAGTCAAAAAATTTTGAGTTTTCCAAAATTAGAACACATATATAAGCAAGCTATTTATCTCCATTGAGGAAGCCAATTCCATCTACTTAACTCCTAGCATTCTAATGAGAAAACACTAAGAGCAATCACAAGAAAAGTTGCTCCAAAACTCCCTTGAGCTCCACCTACTCTGCATACTCATTCTCGGACAATCATCCACTTAGATCTACAAGTACAAAAGGCACATCATCATCTCAAGTCAAGCTAGGAAAAAGGTCAAGTACAATCAAATTGTAGCAAGGTTGTGATTATAAATATGGTTTACATACATTCTAGATATCACATGTTAGGCGAGAATAACATGCGGTTTGCGCCCCCATCGGAGTAGTGGTGATGACGTTCGATGCATGGGGGTGCCCATAACCCATCTAATGTTTGTTTTGCATGACTCCTACACCATTTAGGGTTTTGAATATTAAATCAGTTACACAACAAGCATCACAAAGTGTCGAAGGTCCAAATTACATAAAGGAGCAGATCAAGGGGCAATGTGTAAACCTAGAAAGTTGTAGGAGTTAAAGTGCATAGGGAAAAGTTCATACAGAAAGGGCCATAGTGAGGGTACACTTTGGTGCAGGAATTTTTTCAAGACATAGTCTCATTAGCGAAGCTCTATCAAATCATTTCCATCCTTTTCTAGTCATCAAATCAACCCAGATCAACACATAGTCTAGGATATTAGCTAAGTCCTCTCTTTCTCATTGTTAGTACTTCATTTCATTTAGCTATCGTTGTCTATCTTATTTCATGTATTATCCTGATATTGATGAAATTAGCTTTGGAAACTAGTTGATTAGGATAATATTCAATCGTTTACTATCCCATAAGAATTAACCATTTAGGTTAAATCATCTACGAAGTCATATGCCCATGGCATATACTTAAAGGACTAAGAGTACCACAAAAGCAAGCAACCATCTTGTATGTTGACATTGAAGGTGTTATAAAGCTTGTTTGTAATCCAGTGTTTCATGAATGTACAAAGAATATTGAGGTATATGTTCATTTCATACATCAAAATTTTCTACAACGCAACATCCAGCTCCACTATTATTTGATAAAAGAACGACATGCATATGTCTTCACCAAGTCACTTGCACATAATAATTTGAGGCATTCAAAGAATCTCTCTCATGTTCTCTTAAGATCTTGATGAATTAAGGGGGTTTGTTAGGAATAAATTAATTCATCATTTAGAAATACAACACAAAGTTGTGTTATAAAATAAACTTACTTGGTTATTTACGGGTAGATAACTGTTATGGAGTTATATCTCGCCCTATTTCTTAGGGTATGTTACGAGCTCTTGTGTTTTATAAATAACATCTTGTGATCTTTTTGTTGTGTTGATTAATATAATCTTGTTCAAGTTCTTATACGTGCGACAACATGGGAGATTATCAACCCAATTGAAAGCACACAACAACTCAAATCCTTCCTTTTCCATCTCTCGAAGCCAACGTAAACACGTAACCCTAAAAAAATGTATTAACATGTAAACATAAAGACATAGGTTATGAGGTTGTCTAGATATATGTATACCTAACAATTAAAACACAATCTCTAAAATTTGAGGGCTAAAAAAAATTTATTTTATTTCATCTAAAAACTTTATTTCCTTTTTTAACTTTCCATTTGGATCATTTTCATTCTAGATTATAATAGACTTTGAAAACCTCGTGTGTTTATATTTCCCTTTGAACATTACCATTTCAATTTGTCATACTTAGCCCTATGCGCACAACAATATTTAGATTGAAATTAATTCACAACTAGGTTGGTACAAACTTAGATATTAATAATTAATACAAATGATTGTTCTATTTAATGCAATGTTTGTTTAGTATTGAATTTGTCTTAATTACCGCCAACCTAGAAACCATGCCTTTTTAATGGATTTATAATTTTTTCGGATTCCTAAACCTGATTATATTTATCTTATGTACCATGATGAAAAGAAAACAAATTAAAAATAAAATGAGGTTCTTTATTTATATGTAGCCAAATTGAATTTGTTGATACCTTAAAGCAATTGTCGATGAAATGATTCGTTGTGCATTCCCCATCAAGTGTCGCATTGAAACCTGATAACCTTCATAATTATTTGATAGTTGCAAGTAAAAATAATTTACTACAATACAAGTTTTCCATGATAAGAAGAAAACCACTCATACATGCATCCTTCAAGGTTGTGCGCCAATTTAAGAAAAGATACCACCATACCAGATAATTGCTTTTCTAGAGATGTGGATGCCATCCTTAAACCCAGTTATTTGTTAGCCCAACAATGTGCTTCTTAACAACAATGATGGGTGGTGCAATCTTCCGTAGGAACACTTTGATCTCTCTCCATTTCCCCTACATTTTTAAATGATAACACAAATACTAAGGAAAAACATTAGTAGAAAGGATTCATTATCTCTCTATTTATAGCACAACCTAATGGCTCGCTTACTCTTCTTCTTTGTTGCAGCGTATGGACTATGTTGTGTTACATATACGTAAATTTTTATCCCTTTCACATGTAAGTAATTTTTTTCCCCTCTTGATGTATGGAGAATCGATCTTGAGACCTCCACATAATACAAATCCTCTCTCTGTAATCCCTATGCATAATCTGCAAAGTTGTGTGTGGAGTAGTTGAAGGGTGCAAAGTACCATTCTAGTGCAAGTTTATGTGAGGTGAGTTTCAAAATGTCTCAGGCTCAAATCTTGGGGAAGAATACAATTTAATACGAGGGGAACAACATGAAGCAGACATGCCATCTTAGAGGATAGTTTGAGGATCTCAGACAGATCATCGGGATGTTTTCAATGAGGCAACCAGTTGCAATGGTTTAACAACTTGGCCGCCTAAAGGTGAATAGTGGAGAGGCTGAGCAACTTCCTAGGGAAAATGCATGGGAATGACCAATGCTCGAGCTTTTTTCCTTCAACTGATTGGTGCCTCAAGTCATTACCCATAACATTCCACGCTCTTAGAAGCAAGTAACCTCTTTGTGCTAAACTGCTCAATATGCAGGTCATGAGTTATAGAACACATGGTGATTATAGTTGTGGCGCTTGGGTTTCTATGCGCATCGATGGCAATGATGCATTTGTGTCAAAGAGACAAAAACCCTTCGATCATGTCTTGAAACAGACAACCATCTAATTCATGTCGTATCAATTTTTTTTCAGAAGTTTCTATGTGCGTTTATTATTTAGAACGCTTATCAGCATAAAAATGCAACAAAATCACAATGACTAGTCACACCAATATGCATAAATGCTTTGAAAAGTCGACATGTATAACTACTTTGAAAATTTTAATGGAATATCATATTAATTTGTATCACTTGTTCCTTATATAAAATTGAAAAGTGTTTAAGACACAATAATATTTGTTACATAAGAGTTTGTTAGATTTAACCTTTAATTTCAAGGCCATGAATGTTTCATTTCATTGTGTTTGAAGATCTAATGTATAAGATAAACACCCAATTTCTTAACCTCTCACTCTTTTCACTTATACACAGAATTATCTTATAATAAACCCAAGCAAAATGAAAATTTTCATAGCAAGTCTAAACAATAATCCATGAACCACTCGGTTCTTTTCCTAAACATAGACAAATAAATTTGAACACGCAACATTGCTTAAAGTGGTTAAACATCTGGTGGGATGATAACAAGTGGATGCTTCGTTCTCTAGTACTTCCTTGAAATTACAGTGATAATTACATGTGGTGCATTTCATGGCTCCGCCAGTTCCCTTTGCCTCACTGGCCATGAATTCTCCACGTCCACCAAGGGAACACCCACCAAGTGATGCAACATGATTCTTTCTTCACTCTGTGTATTTCACTCCTTTCCTCCACGTGAGTTAATTACCTGTACTGGTGGAGATTCTGTCGGCCATGTTTTGTAGGGTGATGCAAGGGAAACTCAAGTTTACATATCATTTAACTCATGAATTAAAGCAAGAGACAGATCCCCTAAGAAAACTAAAGCAAGACCATTACACATTGTTATCATCCACGCAGTGACATGGAGCTCCATGTTGGCAACTTTGAGGGTATGCCGCTTGCAAATTGTAGGGCCCTCTATTTTGTATTATGATAAGGCATTTGAAAGCACACCAATAACTATATATCTTATGTTTCATGTTGTGATTGGCTCTTAAAACAAGAATCTAATAAAAGTTGAACAACCATTGGTATTTTATGAGTATTATGGGGGAAATGAAATGTATATGTTTTGGTACGTACACCCTTATAAAATTCTCCCCCTATCTCTGGATTGTATAAAAAATGGGCACCGAACTATAACGTATTGCCAATATATTATGATTTTTCCATTGACCTCTCCAAACAAAAATTTACAAATTTTGCGTCACAATTTGAAATGTCATTATGATTGTCGAATGAACATCAAATTTAAGATCAAACACAATTATATAACAATAGTGCATTACACTCCACCAACATTTGCTATGTAGAATGTTAATTAAATAGAAAGGTATAAGAATGACATCCCTAATCGTACAATGTTGTATAAGTCTTGTTGTATAAATTTGAATTTGGGAATGCATAATTGCGATCAAGATGATCACAATCCACAAATTTAGATTCGATTAGAAACTACTACAAGGATATTAGATACTCTTTTAGGTGGTTTCTAAATTGAACTTTCCAAACCAAATAGGGTGTTGGAAATTGAAAGCTTTTCACCCTTCACTTCCTTGCCCTTAGATATTGTGATGTGCAACATTTAAATAACAATAAATTGTATAACATAAATAACTCTAGAATGTATGCCAAGAGTAAAATGTTTGGATAGAATAATCTATAAAGTTTATCCCAAAAGAGTTATGACACTTGTCTTTTATAGACTTTGACTTCAAAATTTGTAATATTGACAATCATGTCGACATCTAATAGTTAATATGGAGAAATGTGAATGGGGGAAGCAACCCCAAATAACCAAAGTAGCTAGCAATTATCTATCATGCTTATTCCAAAAGAATTACAACCCTTGTCTCTTTATAGAAGTTTTGAATTCAAATTTCACAATATTAACGAGAATGTTGACTTCCAACAACTACTATAGAGAAAGGTGAGAAGGGGGAGCAAACCCAATTAGCTAAAGTGGGTGCAGTAAGATGATTGTCTGATAATATCGTACTATACAATGGGACTACAAAAGATGAAATGAAATTGATATAAAGATGCGCAAAAAGACTTTATGTTTTGATTTAGGAAGTGGAAACGAGGTTGTTATAGGGATGCACAGAAAGATTTTACGGTTTGAATTCAAAAAATGGTTCCATAGAAAGGGGGCACTTAAATTTTTTTGTGGATGTTAGAAAGTAATTTTAAGAGCATTTGTAGTAAAAGTGATCCCATAGTCTAAACTAGAATAAGCACTTGATGGTATTTGTGAATGGAAAATATGTACCAATATTTATAGATCTATTGCCCTGACACTACATAATCATTTGGTATAAAGAATTCTATGCAAGGTTAGGGCCAATAAGCCTATAAATAGTAGCACCTATCAACCATTCACAAGCACCTTTAGGTGTTGAGTCTAGTATATAGACTCCTTGAGTGAATACCCACAAGATTCCAAATAATCACATCCATCTCCCTTTAAAGCAAGATTTCATATCTACAAGACATCGCATTTCTGTTTGGGGTTTCCAAAAAGTGTATTGTACTCGAGGAAGACAGATATTAAATTCAATTGTTATTACCAACTGTACCAAAATTTAAAAAGAACATGCAATTTCAATTGAAAAAGTTGTCAATTACAACTAAATTCATTTTTATTCTATGTTTATTTGTATTATATTGGATTGTGTTCTCAAAAAGTGTTTATAATTTTCTCATGCGTCTAACCACTAAATATAACCCAATATCCTTGTATATACCTCCACTTATTAATAGTGGTGTTTGAATTTTACTTTACATCTATCTATGAATCCCTATTTTCAACATAATTGTAGTATTATCAATTTAACTACTAATACTAAATAATATACCCACTTGTTTATTCTGTGATTTTAAAATTAAAATTATTATTTGATTTTTTAAATATTTAAATGATTGGAAAACTAATATACATTTGAATTATAACTCATGTAACAATGTCATCCACTATACGTTAACATCCATCTATCCTAAGTAGATATTGGAACACCTTTGTTGTGAATTGTGTTCAAAGAAAAAAATAGTGGGTGTCCCAATTGTTTTATAGGTCCAATTTGGATTTTTATCTATAGAATACTACATAAGTTTTGTATTCATCAAAATGGGACCAATTGGGTTAACAACTTAATTTCCAAAACATCCTTTAGTTTTACCATTTTACACATGATGTCACAATTGAATTAAAACTTGCCTAATTCAGATACTAAGGATGTGCATTAAAATTCAGGAATCAAAACTTGAAATTAGGGAAAATATAGTCAAGCTAATAGACTTTTAGAACAAGTGATACAACAACTAGAATAAAGGGAGGTAGCTGATTTTATCTATCTAGATCAAAGGTAGACTCTTAGAAGATAAAAAAGACTCAAAATGTTATGCAAATGAGCTTCTAAAAATTTCAAACTATTTCATTGTGTCTGAGACATGTTCAGCAAAGAGAGACATATTCAAGGTACCCAATCTTCCTTGGCAACTTTGACTTATCAACTCTGTATTGTGTAACCAAATTACTTGTGAATGTCTGAGAAAAATGAAACTTTAAGTGTGCCTTCTCATTCTTGGGAACAATAACCTTCACTGGATTTGTATGATAACACATGAGGGTAGTTGCAATGTATTCTCTTCTTTGACAACTGTACCAGAACTTTAAATGAAATATAAGAAAGAAAGCCCCATACCAAATCCATACCAACCTCTCACTCGTTGTTCAATATAACTTGAATAGATCTTTGGACTAATATTAGTCTTTTCCAACATAATTAGAAATGATAGGCGCTCGTTATCAAAATGCCTTAGAAGAAACTAACTGTATATATACACTTCCTAAATTCAATATAGAAACATATTAGCACAAGACAAGTTTGCCACGCTGAACTTAACCCATCAAGACTAACTTGTCCTAGTGAAAATCCTCAACATTGTTTTGGTTATTCTAAGTGCATTTGAGGTCATAAAGGGAAATAGTTGTTGAAAATGTTTTCAAGTGTTCCAAAATGAATGGACATGTTGTCATTTCCATAAAGTGAACACAAAAAGTCAAATTATAAGGAAAACCTACCATAAGGGAGCACAAATGAAGCTTAATACTAGGGGGAAATGTTCCAATAAAACCCTAACTTGAACCAATGATCAATGTGCACAAAATGATGCTGAAACATTGCAATATTAAAGTATTACCAAAATTAGGTATCTACATCTCTATTTGTACATAAACAATTTGTCATGTGAATGAAGGCCCCATTATTTGTTCTTTGTTGGGGTAGAAGTTATTATTAGAGAAATTTGTCATTTTGAATCAATTGGCAACGTTTCACCGTGCATTTTTTTATAAGGCACACAAATAGTTTTAGTATTGTTAGCCATATGCCACCGAACCTTGTCATGTTATAGTCATGGATGTATCAACTAATACTCAGGCTTAATGCATTATACTGCATATAGAAGGTATATGGAATTTAGGGGTTTATCCAAAGTGTTGTATCTAAGTTGAGATATATATTTGAGCTATCATTTTTTTATCTATTACTAGCAATCGCAACCAAATTTGCAATGGGCGTACTAATAGGGATGGAGATGAAAGTAACAAATACCAAGGCGGGGAATAAAGTGGAATATGGAAAGGAAAAAGGAGTTCAAGGTTGTCAAACATGCAATATGATTATTGATAAGAAACGAAGATTAATTTTACAATCAAATAACATAGGAAGTGAATGAAAGATGTGGGACATGAAATAACTTCATAGCTATCAATCATGGTTTCTATCATGGATGCATTCACAAAAAATAACTAGGTTTTTTTTCAGATAGTTAAACGCTTTTTACAGGAGCTTAGAACCTGGGGATTGGAGGGATCCCACCCGAGTTTAAACTGACCTAACATAAAACCATACATACCATATACCAAAAAACAAAACATCTGCCAGCATGCAGGAAACGAAGGACCCAAAAACTAACAGAAACCATAACCTCAAAAAACTAAGACCCATACAGGACTAAACAAGAATTACTCCACAGAAGCCGAGCTAAGACCCATACAGGACTAAACATGAATTACTCCACAAAATCCGAGCCAAGAGGACCAAGCACCTTCTTGCCTCTCGATGTCGCTCCTTCATGAGTTGTGCGAAGAAGGAAGTTATAGGTGAAACCAAGCTTGCGCCGAAGCCTAGCAATGCCCGCGAACTCAATGAAAATCGGAGTCGAAAGACCAGGGAGGTCCAACTTTTCCAAACGCTTCCCTTCATTGTTCCCATCCTCGCATGCTGCGTGCACTCCTTCTGCGAACCTCATAAAGACCAAGTTACGTGTTGACAGTTCTGCAATTACTTGCCTCGCCTCCTCAAGAGTGTGGCCTTCACGAACAAAGTCAGGAAGGGCCTGGGCCGACCAAATTCATCTAATGCCTCCACTAGATTAACCTTATGCATGGGTTTTATAAAATGCAACGCAATAATCCTCGCCTCCACTATGCTCTATCTCACCAACAAATACCTAGTCACAAACCACGAAGCCACTTCAAATTTGACATAGGAGCATGCCGAGTCAACTAGGTATTCTGCCCCCGAAATTCGGGTGATAGCTTCCCTAATCAAATCAAACTCCACCCAAAAAATGATCCTTAAGTGGGCTTGTGTGACCTCCCCACGAAACGCCATTTCCCTCTTCTCACCTTGCAGGAAAAGAAGTGATAATGACATAGATGTTATGGTAGTAAACAGATGCCTCCACCGACTCAACCTCCAAACAATGACGATGGAACAACTACCAAAGTTGTAACGATTAATGGACCTCAAGAATGCCTTCCCCATTAATAATCACTATCAAATTCTTCCAATCTCCCACACATGCAGATATGATCAGGCCAGCTCGATTCATAATTCCATAGTTGGCGAGTAAATCGTCTGCGCCCTTCTCCTCCCTAAACACATGCCTAATATTCCATTTAGGTATTTTGTTTAGCCATAACATATGTTACCTATGAAGTAATCCAATTGCCAATACAATGCCTTCCCTTTTCTAACGACATTAATCACAACTTGAGAGTCCCCTTCGATTTCAAGTGCTTCACATCCAGATAGAACCACCAGCTTAATCCCATCTAAAAGAGATTGAGCTCCACAACATTACACGATCCATCCTCAAGAGGGAAGGACCCAACAATGACCAATTTACACTCAGTATCTCTAATCAAGCACCCCACTGCCGATAAGTTGGGATTGCCCTTCGAGACTCCATCGAAATTTAATTTGCGAAACTCAAGGGGGTGGGAAAAAAAATAACTAGGTTATAGTTGGTATAAATCTACAATACAAAGAGCTTGGCAAATATCCCAAGTAGAATAAAGATAAAAACAAGACTAGAAACTCAATTCAAAATAATTAAATAACAAAAAGTACACGAAAATATCTTACCAAAAAGGTACATGGAAATATTTTTTGAACCAAAAGGAATCCAACTAAGTTTAGAGACTACATCGACCTAGAAGATTGCAAGAGAGTTTGACGCAAATGAAAATCAACCTTAAGAAGGTAAGGCAAGAAAGAGAATAAGCACCACACACCAATTCATCTAAAATTTCTAGTTTACACATTTGCATAAAAAGCAAAAAGGGTTGTTTAAAAAGTCCCTAACAAATCGAACTAGCTAAAATGATTTGTTTTGATAAATTTGTTAATTGCTAATGTTTTTGCTTATAAATTTTGAATAATTGTTACTATATTTTACCGTTGTGATCCATTGGGATCCAAAATTACTCCACTTCATCAGATCAGTCAACAATAAAGAAGGAAAATGAAGAAACCAAGGTTTTGTCTTTATAGTAACAGAACCGCCGCCCAACTAGGGCGGCAGTTCTGTAACCGCTTCCCAGCCAGGGCGTCGGTCCTGTGACCGTCGGTCTGCATTGAGTGGCGGTCATGAAACTTTCGGACAAAAAAATAAAATTCGAGAAGTATAGTCCCAGAATTGAAAAGGTTGTCTGTGTTTCTTCTCCTCCATGACCTTTCCCATCCTCCAGTGCACGGGAGGACATGGGAAAGGCTATAAATACATGTAAGAAGGAGAGTTTTGATCATCGAAGCATGAAAGCAAGTGAGCAAGGAATTCTTAGTGCTGGAATTGTGTTTGTAGAAGAAAGGAGTTTTGAGGCAGAGCAAACAAGTAATTGGGAGGAAGTGCGAGATATTATCTACTTCTCTTTCATACTTATTGTAAATTATGTACTTCTTATTTGAACTGGCCAATAAAAAGTGGGAAGAAAGAGTTTTTTCCCTTCCCCACTGGTTTTCCTCCTCCGGAGGTTTCCAGGATAAAAATTGTTGGTGTTCATGAGCTTACATTCTCCCCTTTCCTGCAATTGTTGATTTTAAGCATAAGCAAATTCATTCACTAGCTATATCTGTCATTTTCTAATCGAAATTAGAATAGCAGTGTTTAATTGTGATTCTGTGAACGATTCCAATGTAGATAGTTTACAGATCATTTTGGTATCAGAGCTAACAAGTATTCAGGACTGTGGTATTCGTTCTTGGAGTTCTATAACAGTGACGAGATCCAAAGGCGAAGAGGCTTTACCTTGCGATCCAGATATTTCTACAAGGAAGTGGAAACACAGAATTCAGAGACAAATGGAGGAAGAGAACTTGGTCTGTAGAATCGAGATGTTGGAGACTATGATGGACAGGATGTTTAGAAGACAAGAAGAACTTGTAGATTTGCAGAAGACGACTTCTGTTAAGCAGGACTCCATGGACTTGATGGTTTGAGGATTAGCCGAAAATTTTGGCATAGGGAGGAGCCACCATGAGAAAGAATATGGGGAAGAGCGTGAATATGATACTTCAAATGCAAGAGAGAAGGTAAAATATGATCATGCTCCTTTTAAACTTGAGACAAAAGTTGAAATTAAAAGCTTTGAAGGACAAGTAGATGTAGAGTTGCTTGATAAATGGTTAAAACAATTAGAAGTCTACTTTAGCGTCCAGAATGTCACTAAGGCATAGAGGATCACCTTTGAACATCTCAAAATGGAGGGACACACTCTGGTTTGGTAGGAAACCCATCTAGCCACTTGTGAAAAGAAGAAACGTCCAATTGTGAAATCTTGGCAAGAATTTAAAGAATTACATAGAGCTAACTTCTATCCTATTGGCCATAAGACTGACCAAATGATTAAGTGGCAATATTTTAGACAAGGTAGTGGTCAAAGTGTGCAGGATTATACTACGGAGTTTCAGAGGTAGGCCATGTTGTTGAATATGGACTTGGAGGATGAGGATATTCTGACTAAATACTTGGGAGGACTTCACACTCACCTTAGAAGAAAAGTCATCTCCACGAAGCCCAAATATCTTAACGAGGCGTGTGTGCAGGGATACTATATAGATGATGAAAAGAAGCAAGGAGAAGCAAAGTCAAGGGAAAAGCAGTCAACAAATTAGCATAAGAAAGAACATGGGCAAAAAAGTAACAAAGGTAAGTGAAAAGGGAAAGGTAAACAAGCTACCGCTACTTTAAATACTCGTAAAGATCCCAAGAATTTTTGCAAAAACTGTGATATCAATGGTCATACTGACGCTACATGTTGGAAGTTGCATTCGGAGTTACATTCGAAGAACCGAACCAAGGACTCAAAAAATTCCATGACGGTTGTAAAGTCAGAAGGGGAGGTGGAAATCAAAGATGACTCTGATGTAGACGAGAGGCTTGGATGCACGACCACCAACATGGACAGCCAGGAAGAGGAGATAAGTAGACTATTTCAGATCAAAATCTAGATCAAGAGAACTAAGGTAAATGCTTTGGTTGATACCAGTTCTCAATCTAACTTGATTTCTGAAGCAGTTGTAAAGAAGCTTGGTCTTGAGACTTACGAGCATCCACACCCTTATCCTTTGGGTTAAGTGAAGAAGGGCGTTGAAATTCAGGTAACAAAAAGACGTAAGGTCAAGTTTGGGATAAATTCCCAGTATATTGATGTATTAGAAGCTGATGTTATTCCACTTAATGCTTTTGATGTTGTTTTCGGGAGTTCGTACTTGTATATTAGGGATTTTATATTTATGAGAAGGGAAAACCGATACAAATGGGTCAAGGGGGGGATCAGCTACAACATCCGGGCACACCAGCGTAAGACACGGGTTACTATGGTGAGTGCTAACCAAATAAAATGACTTATTCAGGCAAATCATAATCAGTTTTGTTTACTTTTGTTAAAGGATAAACAAGATGGGGTAGAAGTTTCAGAGATTTCCAACCAGGGAAAACAGGATTTGGAAGGTATTATCCAGTCTTTTCAGGAAATTTTTTAGGCTCCCAGTGGGTTACCACCAAAACGGGAAGTAGAACATGAGATTCAACCGTTGCCAGAGTCCCATCTACCAAACATCGGGTTGTATAGGCAATCCTTACTAGAGAGTACTGAAGTAAAGAAACAACTGCACGAACTACTAGACCAGGGTGTGATACGTCTGAGCAGCTCACCATGCAGTTCGCCTATTGTGATGGTGCCAAAAAAGGATGGTTCTTGGAGAATGTGCATCGACTACTGCGCTTTGAACAAGATCACCGTAAAGAACAAATATACACTCCCCCGTATAGATGATCTCTTGGACTAGCTTCAGCATGCCAAATTCTTCACGAAATTGGATCTCAAGTCAGGGTATCACCAAGTCAGAATGAATGAGGAGGATATATGGAAGACTACCTTCAAGAGAAAACATGGTTTGTATGAGTGGTTAGTACTTTCATTTGGTTTATGCAATGCACCCGCTACATTTATGAGATTGATGAATGATGTATTGCAGGATTTCATAGATTCATGTGTCATTGTTTATCTAGATGATATCTTGATATTTAGTGCCACATGGGAGGAGCATCTAACTCATTTGCAGCAAGTATTGCAAGTTCTCAAGGAGAAACAGTTGCTTTGTAATATGAAGAAATGTGAATTTGCCCAACAATCACTTGTCTATCTTGGGCACATGGTTGGAGGAGAGCTATGAGTGGATCCAAAGAAGGTGGAAACCATCACCAATTGGCCAACACCAATAGGAGCCACAGAGACTAGGAGTTTTGTGGGAGCAGCACAGTGCATGCGGAAGTTCATTCTGGGCTTCTCCGCGATTGCAACACCTCTACACACAGTGGCCACAAAGAGTAGAGGGTTTAACTGGGGTAAGAAACAAGACAAATCCTTTGAGTTATTTAAACACAAGATTAGGCATGCACCAGTGTTTGCTCTTCCTAATTTGCAGTAGCCCTTTGAAGTAGAGACATATGCCAGTGATTATGTTATAGGCACAATGTTGCTTCAGGGATGTAAACATGTATGCTATCGTTCTTGAAATTTTACTTCAGTAGTTAAAGGATATTCAGTATATGATAAGGAAATGTATGCACTAGTTCAGGTAATTAAAAAATGGAAGCATTATTCATTGGGTAAAGAAACTATTGTGCACATTGACCACAAACCTCTCCAATATTTGCAAGCACAATCTAAATTGCAGCAGGCAAGGCACTACAAATGCATGGGGTTCCTTCAGTAATTTCATTTGGTGATCAAATACAAGAAGGGTAGTACAAACTTGGTGGCAGACATGTTGTGTAAGTCGCCTACACAGGAGAAGTTCTCCTGTTTGGCCACTATCTCTCAGATCGAGCCCTTCACGAAGGAAGCTTACGGAGAGGCATATGCCCAGGACAGAGACTTTGGGGTGACATTTCAGCAGTTGCAGTCCTAAGGGGTAGAGAGGACGGGGATTGAAGATTGTTATCTCAAAGAAGGGTTGCTCTACCGATGGGGGAAGCTTTGTGTGCCTAAAGAAGAAAGACTTGTATTGATGAGGGAAACACATACCTCGAAAGTAGCGGGACATTTCGGTGTTGGTAAAATCCTAGCCCACTTGCAAAGGTACATGTATTGGCCCAATATGCAAGAAGTATCAAAATTTATACGTGGATGTAATCTTTGTTGTACCAGCAAACATAAGACTAGGAAGGAGGGTTTGTATATGCCTTTGCCAGTACCTACTCGTCTGTGGGAGGACATTTCTATGGACTTTGTAGGAGGATTACCTATGTCTAAACATGGCCATGACTATCTCGATGTTGTTGTTGATAGATTTAGTAAGATGTGTATTCTTATGGCATGTAAAAAGTCAATAAAAGCACATGAGGCAACATATCTTTTCTTTGCTAATGTATGGGTGCACTTTGGCTTGCCAAAGTCTATTGTTTCTAACAGGGATTCCAGGTTCTTCGGGAAGTTTTAGACTAGTGGGATGAGATGGATACCAGGTTACATAGGAGCACAGCTTTCCATCCACAAACAAATGGGCAGACATAGGTGGTGAACAGGACTTTGGTACAGTTGATCAGAGGGTATAATAAAAAATACCCAAGGACTTGAGATGAGTCCTTAGCCCACATTCAGCATTCCTATAACTGAGCAGTACACACATCCACTATCAAGTCACCATTTGAAACATGCTTGGGATATCTACCTACAAATCCGCTGGACATGGCATTTGGGCAGCAGGATGAGGAGGAGACACGAGACTTGGAGTTAACTAGAGCAAACAAATTCATTGAGAGGATCCAGTAAATCCATCTCAAAGTCAAAGAACAATTAGAGAAATCTCAAGCCAAGTACAAGGCTAGGCACGATCAACACAAGACAGAGCATAAGTTTCATGTTGGAGATAAGAGTTTGGCTTTACTTGAGCAAGGAGAGACTACAAGGTCAAGCACGGAAGCTCAAACCACTACGATATGGACCCTTCATCATATTGGAGCAAGTTGGAGAAAATGCCTTTCAACTTGATTTGCCGTCATTTATGAGGATGTATTCAGTAGTAAATTGTAAGAATTTACGCCTATATGAGCCATCCATGCTAGATGAAGATGAAGAACTACAATTGCTACCTTCCCTTGAGGATAGCGTCTTGGACTCACGAGTCGAATTGAAGGAGGATGTAGTGTGGTAGTAGAAGGTCAAAGAGACTAGGAGGGGTTTGCAAGAGTCTTGACAGGTTGGAATGAAAGAAAATGCACCAAAGCAGGCCCGGTGGTACTCAAAGGAGCAATTGAGGGAATTATTTCCTTATCTACTCCCCCACTAAGCTTTTGTGAGACCAAAAGTCTTCTAAGCAAGGGAGGTGTGATCCATAGGGATCCAAAATGACTCTACTTCATCATATCAGCCAGCAACAAAGAAGGAAAATGAAGAAACAAAGGTTATGTCTTTATGGTAACAGAACCGCCTTTTTGTGCAAAGCAGCGGTTACAGAACCACCGCCCAACCAAGGTAGCAATCTTGTGACCGCCGATTTGCCTTGGCCGGCGGTCCTAACACTTTCGGACAGAAAAATAAAATTCGAAACAAATAGTCCCATAATTGGAAAGGTTGTCTGTGTCTCTTGTCCTTCATGACCTTTCCCATCCTCCAGTGCACGAGAGGACATGGGAAAGGCTATAAATACATGTAAGAAGGAGAGTTTTGATCATCGAAGCATGAAAGCAAGTGAGCAAGGAATTCTTAGTGCTGGAATTGTGTTTGTAGAAGAAAGGAGATTTGAGGCAAAGCAAGCAAGTAATTGTGAGGAAGTGTGAGATATTATCTACTTCTCTTTCATACTTATTGTAAATTATATACTTCTTATTTGAATTGGCCAATAAAAAGTGGGAAGAAAGAGCGTTTTGCCCTTCCCAACTGGGTTTCCTCCTCCTAAGGTTTCCAGGATAAAAATTGTTGGTGTTCATGAGCTTACATTCTCCCCTTTCCTACAATTGTTGATTCTAAACATAAGCAAATTCATTCACTAGCTATATATGTCATTTTCTAATTGAAAGTAGAACAACAACGTTTAATTGTGATTTTGTGAACGATTCCAAAGTAGATAGTTTACGAATCACATTGTTGGTGTCATGTCCAAAAATCAAATGTATTCAAGATTAATACTCCAAAGTAAAGGTACTTTTGATAGCTTAAGCCAACAATTATGGCATTGGTGACACCCAAGTGGGAGAAAATGACAAGTTCCTCACCCTTTTACCTATGGTTAAAACTCTTGATTCTTTGTTGATCATTACATCTATCACACCTAACACTATGGGTGGTTCGTGTCACTAAGGTAAAACATAATTGGTTCACAAAAATCACTTCCAAATAGACTGCAGACGGAAACCACTCCACAACCTTGCGGTCTAGGAGACCCGACACAATGAAGGGAAGACTAAACGATGTCAAATAAGGATGAATGACATATGTGAGTAGGACAACAAGTGGATAACTAAACAATTCAAAAAAGTGTCAAAAACAAATGAAGATTGTTCACAGCACATCAACTCCAACATCGTCCTACCTTCCAAATTAAATAGCAATAGTCAATCCAGCACTATTTGCTATATGTAGGCATGGTAGTCCATGCCATTTGGGAAATGCCTATTGGAATAACAAGACACATGACTTACTTGGAAAAGTTTTAATGTAAAATGCCTAAATGACTTTTATAATATATCCTTATAGACATGTTTACAAAATGTGGAATTGCACAGAAAGCTCTTTGGAAAAATGTTAAAACTTGTGAAATGTTCTTACATTGTATGCCACAATGGCTCTTAGGAGTAGCATCTGTCAAACAATGATTGCAGTTTTTTTTTCATATGTTATAGTTTGAAATGCCTCAACAAACATGAATGCAAAAATAAGAATAATACAAAAGGTGCACAATTTGCAAGCAAAGGGTGAGATCATGCCAAACATTGTTTTTCTGAATGCCTCAAAGACATGTTATCGGATGGAAAACAATGTTTTCGTAATCTGTACAAAATAAGCATGAAAAGAATAAGTAATGCGAAAAGAAGATTGGTAACTTTTTCAAAACTCCCTTGATCTATGTGAAATGAGAGCTTGGAACAAGATAGGGTATTGGCCAAAGTGTAAGGAAAGGAAATATGAACATGAACAAAATGAAGTCAACTTCCCCTTCGTAGATGTAACGTTTCTTCCCACCGCTACAATTACATGCGAGCTTCAAGCCTTTGTTCCTCCTCCCTTCTACTTCGCCTACACAACATAATAGTCTATCACCTTCAACACATTCTAAGAGTGGATCCATAGATGCAGCTTTTTTCAACACATTCTCAACATACTACATAGCCTAGGTAAATTTTCATCCCACAATGTTCAAAGAATGCCTCCTAGTTCTCAAGCTAAAGGGCGAAGACCACTTATAGGAATCAGAGTCAACAAAATCTGTTTAGAAAATATATTTGCAGAATGGATGTTAGTCTACATGCTTTAAATTTATAACCCCATGCACTAGTTCTTGTTAAATGGGTTTTTGTAGAATCATATGGAACCTAAAACGACACAAATCCTAGTCTTGGATGGAGATAATTGCATATTCATTTTATCAATATACATGATCAATGTATATCATTTTTGTCACTTGCATCATGAATCACTTATTTGATATCTCGTGTTGTATTCTCTTCCATTTAAAGTGGGTTTCAGTAATATCCCCTTCCCAGTCGAAGACCCTTAGCCCATTTTGTCTCCCCGGTGGCTAAGGGATGAGCACAAGGGGATCTTAAGTCATAATAGTTTATTATAAAGTGCACATAAAAAAATTTAAAAAAGCAAAAGCCACATTATAAAGTTTAATTTTCCCCTCAAAAATGCGACCTCCCTACGGGATGGATCAAAAGCGAAAAACATTAAATGAGGGGCTAAAAGATAATTGGATGTCAAGGGAGATAAGTTGGTCCATTAGCTCTATATAAGCAAGTCAACTTGTTTGAGGAGAGAATCAATTGTTTATCTTCAAATTTCAAATTTGTATGTTGAGCATTTTGCTTACATCTTCACTCTTGAGAACGAAAACCCTCTAAGAGATTTAGAGAAGCACGAAAACCCTTCCTCTAGTTGAGAGGATTCTCCACCCTGGAGTTTCCAGTTAGGATCATTGTTTGCAATATATTTTTCAGTGATTGAAAGGCAATAAAGTACAGATTTTTGTCAAGGGTTTGAAGAGAAAAATTGCTACTACATTCTATGCCCTTTTCCATGTGGAGTGACCACTTTAGGAGTTGTTATATGGTGTCTTGGGGCTTCTTTCAAGGTTGTTCCAGTTGTTGTTACTACTGCTTTTTATAAATCAGATCATCTAAATTTCAGAATTTTTGGTGTGGAGAAAGGCCCACTTTACGCTGTCTGAGGAAAGTTTCTGTAGAATTTTTATAAATTATTTTCAGCTTTTTTTGGGTTCCAAATCTGGTTTATTCTCCATATTTTGGCTTCATAAATCTACTAGATCAACTTATGGTGCAAATGGTTTGATTTACCTTCTGATTTCTATAAGTTTCTTACTCAACCCTAGTCGCACTTTCTTTATTTAATTCAGATCTGCATGTTATCCTTTGATATAATTTCTATAAATTGCATCTAGTGGATGGGATTTGCCTAAAAGCTATTTGGGGACATCACAATTTCACCTTAATAGGATAACAACATACTCTCCTCATGTTGTAGTACAAGCACTCACCATCTCCCATTTATTCAAGCAACCAAAAATGTATTTATTGAAAAACAATATTGAAATTTCCATAGCTGCAAATGCACCCAACACAATTCTGAATCTGTAATATAAAAACAGATCCTCTTCCCTACGAAATTGACAAAACAATTGTGCCATTTTTAAGCATGAGTTCATGCTATCCTGCAAGAATATCATAACAAAAACATCCCCCAACGAAGCATTATGTGAGTCCAACCAAATAAGTTATGATTTGGCATATGACTCCAGTTATTAGAGCATTCCTAATAAAAAGACAAGCAAATACATTTTTTTTTATCATTCATATTTTTTCTTGATTTTCCTGAACTGGAAGAGTTCCTTGCTCAGGACGGTCAGGGGCAAGCGCAGTCTTCGAGAATCACCCCTTGACTTCAAATTACGACTTTGATCTTGCACACAACAGTGAAACCTGATCGCTGTTACCTCCATGTTGAGTAACATACATCATCTGTTGTCTGTAATTAGCGATACCGACCCTACCATGTCGGTGGGAGTCTCCAAGGAATGCTCCTGGTGAACACCGTTGTCCTGCCACCCAGCCTTAAGGAGGCCTCGCAGCTATCTCCCCAGTTCCGAAGAACAAGTGCCAAGTGAAAGTAAAACTCTTCCAACTGTGTGCCTAACGGGAACGCATTGCCCTACACAATCGTGCGTTGGCTCACTAGTGGTTAGGCATCCCCGAACCCCCGAAGGGGTGGACTGTGTCATTTCCCCCTCCCTCGTCCAGCCCTGCAGGTCCTTCTAATAAAGGGGTGGTGCCACAACCAAGAGGTTCACCACGAACACGAAGCTCGCAGTTCCCCTCCGATGCGAACGATCACCTAACTAACACGATAGACGCCGATCACAACACTCCCCACCAAGGAGTATTGAGAGCAAGTCCTTCTCATTAGCAACAGATGGGGTGACACAACAAAGTTCATGCAGTACTTCTTGAAAACCAGCCTGCGATTTGGTTTCTCACAGCCTTACATGCGGGCACTTCACAAGGAGATGTAGAAGGGAGTCCCCTCCTTCACCCACACACAACGGGCACAAAGAACTAAAGGCTGGATCCAACACCCCAATCCTAGAGGCTCGACTACTAAGGTAAATCCCCCCCACTCTGGTATTTAACAACCAGCAGACAGCTTCTGCCGACACGTTCTCAAACCTTTGCACTCGCTTAATGAAGCACTGGGTCTCATCAAGCTTGCCATCCTTATAAAATCTTTGTGAAAAAGTCAAGTTATCCCAATTCTAAGAACATACTACCAAACAACCTTGTCATAGTTGAACAAAACAAAGGGGTTCCGAATGATCCTTCTCTTATTTCAACTATCATTAAAGCAAACAAAAACCCTATAAGATGCAGACCACCATTGACCATATATGAAAATGAAATTTAAAGATAAACTACAAACCTATCCACTGATTCCAAATCATAAACAGCACCAAACTAACATTTTCGAAGTATAAACCCTTTTCAATTGAGCAAAGTCTGTTGAGCTTAATGAAAATGCAACGAGATCTACCAAGAGTACCACTACCTAGAGCTCTACATATGATTTCTCCATGTTTTCGTTTGTGCCAGACACCTTTATGCACCGTGGGAACACAAGGATGGTAGTGTAGCAGTTAATGGCTATAATAACAAAAAGGAGGGCTATGGTTCAAGTCCCTTTGGAAGCAATCACTGTATACAATCCTTCAGCACAAATTATACCACAAATTTGCAGCTACAGTTAAAATTATTTAATAATTAAATATAATGGTTATGGATGGGAAGTTGCAGCTTTGAGAAAAATGAATTCTAAACTGATCTAGATTTTACCTTGGAAATTCATATTGAAATAAAATCGCACTGCACATATATTGACTCCTACATTAACTCCTATAGACAGCTTAGCCCTACCATGATATGCACTGGAATGTACCCTTTGCTTTACATTAGCACTCATAGAGACACGTGAAACTACAAGCATTAATGTGCATACAAACCAAAAAGAAAAACAGTTTGCGTTTGCATTTAAAAACTGAATTTAAAAACATTAATATTTATGAGTAGCAACAATTCCATATAAAAGCATTAATATTTATGAGGAGCAACAATTCTTTACTTCAACACTGAAGAATTATCAGGCATAACATTTTTTAGAACACAAAGATGTGGAAAAGTCATTATCTTTTCAGTGACAAACCCACCGATGCTGATATTATTAAGGCATAAGATTTGCACAGTGCAGAGAGTGGTGGAGAAAACAATTTATGTGCCAAACAGAAACTGACCAATAACCAAAAAAAACATAATGTAAGCTACAAATTGTCTGTTTAAAAAAAAAGGTCCCTTATTATATACCGCATTGTACGCTAGGGTGCTTGGCTGTGGAATGGCCATCCTCTATTTTCTCCTATTAAAAAAAAGTAACCCTATATATTGCTCCAAATCACAACCCTCAAAACTAAACAAAATTCTTGTGCAATAGTGAAACCATGGCAAAATTAATCAAAGTCATTCAGCAACATAAAACCCTCAAATAGTAACCAAATCCTTCACAGAAAAGCTCAATAGGTGTTCTTTTTAAGTGGGATAAATCGCATGTATCCGACAGAACAATCACCTCAAATCCTTCTGAAAAAATTTGAAAAAAAAAACACACTAAATCTAGGCTGTAGTTTATAGACATGCGAAGGGGATTGGAGTTGTACAGAGATTGCAGATAAACCATACAGAAGGAACGCAAACAGGGGTATGGTGGCGCTGCTTGTCGGCATATCTTTATAGCTGGAGAAATAATTACATTGGACTTCATAATCTACTTTCAACAGCAGCAAAATATGTCGACGGGGCCTTGAACCGGGAAAATGAGCCTCCTAGCTATTTGGCATGGCTGTAACAATGAATGCTTGAGATTGGGTTGGTCTACACAAAACATGCAAATGACAGCCGTTGACTAGGCACGGTATACACTGTGATGATAGGTGAGCCCGTGGCAGAGAGGAAACACATGTCAATGAAAAATAAATTTAAAAAATCCCTGATTTCCTTGCTACAGAGACAATTGCATCCCGCACGATTTGTTGACAACCGTTTATTAAGCCCATTTAAATTTTGCGTAAAGGTCAGTTTAATAAATCTAGGTTTAGCAGTCTGTGACTAGATGGCGGCTCTGCCCATGATCTTAACAGAGGCATGCAATTCGCTGCAGGGTCCAGTCCACTTCCCAACGCTATGCCACGTGTCTGAACCGTCTCGAACTGTACATCAACGCATGTAATCCCTAGGCCATCTCTCCCATCCATCTGCTGACAGGTGTCGGTGGCAGAAACCCTTCACCGAGTAGAAGGGAACGCCTATCGGTATAATTAAATAATTTGGAATTCATAAAATAAGCATGATACATAAAAACATCATACATTTGATTATGTCATTCTCTGTGTTTACAATATTTGCTCTGTTGATATTTTGCTAACCTTCAAGGAGCTTTGTATTATAGAAATCAACAATGAAGCACTTTAAGCTTATTTATCTTCATTACACATGACTCCTGTTTTCTTAAATCAGCTTCAAAGATGCATTCCGAAGTCACTCAATTGCAGTTGCAATAGTTAATTCAAGTGTATTGTCAGGGATCGATTACCATCATAAGCAATCATTAATGGTATTCAACCTCAATTGCTTTTCTTACAACCCTCAAAAGTGACTTTGGGTTAATGGTATTTGGCTCAGGCCAAAGATGCCATTTCAAACTATCATAATACAGCTTCAAATGTCTGAAAGGCTTGAAGTTTGAAACACTACCTGAATACCTAGGTACATCAGGAGGCAAAAGCATTATCTATAATGTTGCTCATTATCTTTTACTTGGTAGTATAAAATGAAATTAGGGGGCTTGCAATGTGTGTTGACCATCTGCTCTTTGCAAAGAAAATTTTGTCAATACCAAACTGAAACCTCTAAAGCAATCGGAGACAACATCACACTCCAAAATTCTAGAGGATCATGACGATTTCAAAGAAAAGGCTTTATTTAAGACGATGGATTTTAGTGAAAAGATCAAAGATATCCAGTAACTGCCTCACAAGAGAACGATACACATCAAAATCTGTGCATTTTTCGCTTTCCATGCTGTTAATACAGTTCAACCATGCCATATGATATCCTCTATGTAGTACGTGTTAGTAAAAACTGATAGCTTTTTATGTGAATTTTGAAGAACATACATTTTAAATACATGTGTTGTCTACCTGTAAGCTTTATATTCAGCCATAACTTAGGGCCATGCTTGATTTTCGCTATACACAGATTCCCATAAACCACTTTTAGCAAGTTAAGAATTCCTGCATCCTAAACAATAGCAGCAGATTATAAGAATAAGATTTATCTAGTAGTATGCATATTCAACAGATAAATTAATTTTAAATTTGACACTACTTTCTGTAATAATGTGAAAGGCAGAGTGAAAGTATTAAAAAAAAACAGAAGGACAAAGTCAAACTAAAGCATCCATCTTATCACTTATAATTGTGTATTCAGATTTATTTCATCACAAAATGCAGAAGCTTGATTAGATAGATGTTATAATTTCTCTTTCTTTTCTGTGTGCTTTGAATTATTTGTCCTTTTGCACTAAATTAAATGGATGGCGCCTAATTAATTGTGTCCGAAAGAGCTGAAATCTAACCAGAGTAAAAAGAAAAAATGATATATTTGGAAGGAACAACCTTTCAAATATGAAAGTTGGAATTCAGCGATTTACTATGGTGAAAAATATCCAACCTCTACATACCCGAAACTTCTTATGAGGATCAAATTAGTGAGGCTAAAAGTTAAGGCATATTTCCATGCTCTGATAGAGGCACCTGCTTTACCAAATAAAGGCAGGTCAAGATAGGTTCTTACTAAGACCAACCACCATTCAAGAGCAATGCAGGAAAATACTTGGTCTAGAATAGTAAATGTATTCGGGGCTACATTCCACCAAAAAAGATTGAAGAGATCAGCTCTGGCTGGTGAACCTTCAGTCGTTTAGAAAATCACTAATCTTAAGTGCCCCAAAATACATTTTCAAAATTTAAGCCGGTCTAACAAGGTTAGTTAAAATCTAAATCCCGACCAAGTCAAAGCATCCAGCAGCTCAACCTCCAAAGGAATCAATACTTGACATACAGAACACCAGCTGAAGGTGGGAAGAGATAAGTGCAGTAGTGCTTAGGCACCTCTTTGATTAGACTGTCATTTACGAGTGTTCCAGTTGCTCCTAAAACATAGACAGTTCCGATCAGCAGAAAGAAGAGGATGTCTGCAAAATTCAAGCCAATAGATTTGACACTGCACACCTCCAAGAACAAAGAATACAATTCAAGATGGTAACTTTTATCGACAGAATCATAATTTAAACAGAAAATCCGACAGGCATCTTGAAAATACATGAGAAAAACAATTAATGAAAAACTCTGCGAAGATCTTTTTAACCGTAAGATTCTTGTTGAAGTACTATCTGGAGCTTATTTTTCTGGAAACAGCTACTTTAATTAAAGAAAAATAGAAACTATCTCAAATATCGTAAATATATCTATCTGGAAAACACCAAGAGATATCAATCTCAAGGTCCATATCTTGGATTTGTCACATGCCACCCTGATTAAGGACTCTGTCACCTTCTCTGCGAATTTTCTGCTGGCTGGTGATAGATGGTCTCAATCTAGTTGCACCACTGCAATGGGCTTGAAAAAAATATTTCCGAGGGAAAGAAAATGAGCTCCAAACTCCTCCGTAAGCCCACAATATTGTGATTTTTCAATCAACTTCTCCAAGCAAAAAGAAAAAATGCCATTTCATGGTCAAATGGACGCCATATTTAAGGTTAAAACTACCCTATAATAGTCAAATAAACATCAAATTTAAGGTCAGACATTTTTTTAAATTTCACAATATTGTACCTGCTCCTCCCATCCCCCTTATCTATGGATGTAAGTTACACTTCTCAGTGTCATAAGGTTCCAAAGTTGATGCTAAGCAATTAGAAAATCAAGCAAATCAGATCATCTCCTAAGAGACTAGACTTATCTGTCAGTATGTGATATTTGACCCCTATCAGGTGAACATTTTTGAACGCCTTGAGTTCATAGCTTAAGCATGATGTAACATCCTTTTTCTAGTTCATTTTGTAAAGAGGAGGTATCATGTACAATGAAGTTATATAAGGATAGATTATGCTGGGCTAAATGAAAATATACTATCATGAGAAAACAATGAAGCAGGAGAAAAACCATTGTAAGCACAGATGTAAACACCTTAAACCAAGAAGTAGCAACTTTGGAGAACACTTCTGGTCCCAGAAACCACCACTAATGAGGAGGATACACATCAACTTTGGCACAAGCAATCCACCCACCTTGAAGTATACCCAAAATGAGGACATCTTGGCAGATTTGAATGAGAAATATGCAGTACACCATTCAAGGGGGAATTTTCACTAAAAAAAAAATCTCTCCAAATATTGTGCAACACTTCAGGAAAATGAGCACATTAGTACTGTATACAGTATATTTTAGGACTTCCCTTCAGCTAGCAGTTGACTTTTGTGCTGTTATTACTCCAGGGTCAACTCTGGACTTTATTGTGAGAAAATGAGCACGTGATTGCTTTCCTCATTAAGGTGTTATTGTAATTATTACTTTCATATTACACTCCACAATAGCAAAAAGACCTCCAAATTGAAAGAAAAAGAACTTTTTCTCAACATCTTTTGTCGTGCATATTAAAACCCTTTTTTTAAAGAGTGGGTCAATGTTGGTCCTCACTCTCTCTAATCTTGGTCCTAAATTAAAATTTCTACATGAAAAAACATTCTAAATTTTTGTTTTGCACCTGGTTTCTTCACAGTGTGGTAATGTATAAAATTCTTCTGAATTCAATCACATAAATTGTTATAAATGCTTTGGGATATTTGCTTCGAAAGAATAATATGTCAATTGTTTTCTCCTTTTCCCCAATAAGTTTTTGCTCAATCATATTTCAGATTTTTATAAACCTCTCAAGTATCATTTTTCTACAAACATGGCTACTATGCTATATTCTACTATAAATTAATAATTACTGTAATTTGATATTCTTAGATTTTGACAGTTTTTGTTTCATCATTCATGCACCTTAGTTGACAGCCTTGAGATGGTAAGCTGGGGAGCCGGGAATGCCTTTAGTACTTTGAGTCTCTCTCAAAGATATAGTCAACCAATAGAATAGATTTTGGAGTTCTGTTACCATCGACCGATATAGTGATAAGTAGGGAAACCAAGGAGACCCTGCAATGAAGTCTGCATTTCCTATTTTTTTATAATAAAGTGTCATTGCCATTAGTTTTCTTATGGATGCAAAGGTAATAGCATCACACTTATAAAAGGAAGAGTATGGTAGGTTGGTTTGGAGGCATATACCCAAATCTTCAAACACCAATATCAGATAGCTAAGTCACCAGAATTGTAGTTGGCTCAGAAACGGCAATGATAGAAAATGAAAAATCTGGGCAACAAAACTCGGCAAGAAAGATGGAAAATAAAAAATGCATAAATATTTAGATCCTCCAAAAACCATTTTCAGAGATAAGTCTAGCCAAGTCATGGAAAACAAGCAAATTCATCTTGCCTCCCTCGCAGACTAGACCTGAGTCGCAAGTCTTGCCAAACTGTGGCAAGTCAAGTGACCATGCTATATACCGTCTTGTTCAGTAATGTGCCAAGTCTTGTGACTATGCTATATACAGTCTATTTCATTTGGTCTATGGCCATATCTTCTCACCCTAGGATGTTTGGTAAGGAACTACTCACTATTTCTCTGCAGTGACTCGACAAATGCAATTTGCATGATAATCCGTACTTCTCCAATTGTTTTGTTGACTTATGCTGAAGGAACACAGAGCCTTCTCCATAACAAAGGTATTGAGCTTGAAAAAAGGGTCGCCCCTCTTAGGGCATAATGGCTAGAAGTCGTAACGGTCTACGACAGTGAAGAGGATTTACACAAAATTTGCAGAAGATATCGGAGCCAAACTTTCACCATTAGTGCAAGAAACGTAAATGCAATGCCAAGCAAGTCTCTATTTCATGCAATATCAAAATTCCAATCCAAATCAAAGATAATATACAAATAAGCATCCTATCTTCTCGTGCAAAAAGTAAAACCAAACATCTACCACAGCACAGCCAAAAAACTACACAAGAAGGTGCTTTTCTCAAACTTCATTAAAAAGGTAGTGACATTAACAAAACTGATCAATCACATACAATAGATTTATGCTCAAAGGTATACATAAGGATACATTTTCTCTTTCACAACAAACATGGACTTTATTTTGACATTCAGAGCAGATGGTTGTATTTACTGAGAGAATGAGGCGGATTGCTCAGTACCTTTTTTAATTATGAAGATCAGTTATGCCCATTCCAATTCACTAAAAAAGTCATTACTAAAAAATACTTGTAGCAAGGTCAAAAAATACTATACAAATCCTACCCAATGATTTCTAGCATTGTGCCTTGTGCCGAAGCACGGCTTAGATTCAAAATATGTCAATAAGGATAAATGGGTTGTTTACCTTCTTAATTATTTGAAAGCTGATTGGAGTCATACTTGTTTGGCTGATTGATGACCTTTGTTAAACATGAGTAATCAGTATCATGCAAAAGCAGAAAATAATAGTTTTAAATTCTTTTAGTGAATAATAGTCATCAAAGCACATACCAAGTCCTTCACAATCACATCATCTTGGGCTTCCTTGGCTTCTTAACAAAACTCAACCTGATCTTCTTCAATTTCAGATTCTTCTTCTTCCTTTTCATTCCTAAGGTCAACTTTTTGGTCTTTTTCTTTTTCTCCTGTAAAGGCTCTTCAACTTTGCTCTGCTCAAGTAAATCAGTTCTAGTGCTTGGAATAATTTTACTTTCAACAGCTTCATCAAATAGTTTCTGTGCTTTGTCAGTGTGACCAGCTCCTGAAAGATTTCTGATGAGCAGCGCATGTGTCTCAATCCGAGGAAGATAGCCATTGCCTTTCATCGTAAGAAAGACTACATGTGCATGTTCCACCCTGTGAATATCACATAGAACTTTAATGAACTCAAAGTAATCCCTTTCACCTGCTTTAAAGCCAGCTTCCTTCATCTTCTCTAGCATTTCATGCCCCTCAGCCACTCTTGCTGCAAGGAACAGGCTTCTGATCAACACAACATAAGTTTTCAAGTTTGGAGAACACCCATACTCTACCATTTCCTCAAAAAGCCTCATGGCATCTGAAGTCTTCCTAATCTGGCACAAATGTGTAATCAGGACATTAAAGGTCTCTTCATTACGAGGCACCCCTGCCCCCGCCATTTGAAGCAGAATTTTCTTTGCCTCTGTCATAAGCCGAAAAGGATCCTTTTCTAAGCACAATTTACATACACAATCAAGCAAAGCATTATAAGCCATGGCATCCATGGCAAATCTTCCAATTGACATCTCATTCACCATTCTTTTTGCCTCGTCCAATTTTTCTGCAACACACCACCCCTTGACAAGCATATTACAAATCTCCTCATCGGGATAGTACACATCTGCCTTCTCTTTCACCAATTTCTCTGCATAGCTCGCAAACCCTGCATCAGAAAGTTCCCGAACCACGATCTTCTGAGCCTTCACATCCTGTTTAAACCCATGCTCTCCCATCCTGTGAAAAAATTCCACTGTCTTCTTCTCCCTACCGGCCTTAACAAGACTTTTCACAGCGATCTCAAAGGTTTTCAAATCAACCTTTAAACCCTTTCTATTTTCCTTGAGCAAACTTTCCACTGCCTTGAAATCATTCTTTCTCCCAAAATAATCTATCAAGGCATTGAAAATGTCCAAATTTGGTTTACATCCGGGCTGCTGAACTGCCCACTTATAAAACAATAGGGCCTTTCTCCCGGCATTGTCTGACTTACGTATTACTTTGTCCAACAAATGGGAATTCATTTCAATTGCAGTTTCCTCTAATTTGTCCACTACATCGTCCAGAGCTATATCTCCATTCAGGATGCTGCACAATTTTTCACAGTCTGAAAGCTTGGGTTCGGGCTTTTCTCGTTTTGTTGGGATTTTAATCTTTATCTCGGAGTCGGAGACCTTGGATTCGGAGGTTTGGGGGGTTATTCCGGACCCCAGTAGTTTGGACTTCGGATTTTCGGGATTTTCAGGGTTTTTAGTGTTTTTTTCAGACTCTGAAAGTTTGGATTGGGAGTTTATGGATTTTTTTTCAGACTCCGAGAACTTGGCTTCCGGATTTTCTAGCTTTTTGGAGTTTTTTACAGACTCGGAGAGCTTGGATTCGGGTTTTTTGGGATCCTTTCCAGGCTGTGAGAACTTGGATTCGGGGATTTTATAGTTTCTAGTATTTTTACGGCTTTTGTGGTTTATAAGGTTTTTAGATTTTATCGCCGTTCTTTGGGGTGCTTTGTTCTCCCTTTGTTCAACCTTCGTGGAGAATTTGCACAATGCAGGTCCATTGTGAAAGGAATCTGAGCTATTTTTAGCACTGGAAATTGAAAATGACCTATCGAAGGGATTGGAAGATTGTTGTGTACCTTGAAAAGTTGAATTTGCGATTGAATTTATTACCTTTGAAGAAGAATTTGCTGTAGATCGCAGTAGTTTGGTGGAATATGTCTCTGCGATCTTTCGCATTGTGTGTCTGACGAGACGTTTGGCCATTGCAGGCAATTGGAATCTGCCAAATATGAATGAAAATAATCTGCATTCGCCTGCGTTTCAGTTCCTTTTATTTTTTAGGGTTTTGAGATTTGTATATCCGCTGGAACTCGTTTTTAAATTGTAAAAGAAACAATACGTTGCAAAAAAAAAATGGAAAAAACATTGGCTTAATTAAATTGTAATTGGGAAACATGTCGAAGCCTAAGTATAGACTTCTCGATTTTTTTAACTACTTTCGATTGAAAAGCGCTCATTATATTAATACACAAATAAGATAAAGGTTAACATAATAAACTTTTGTAATTATAAACTTAAGTTCAATTAATTATTGTCAAAACTTGAGGGGAGTGTTTATGCAAGGGTTAGAAATGTATTTTGCAATAATTAAGCTTAATTAATTATTGTCAAAACTCGAGAGGAGTGTTTAAGCAAGGTTTAGAAATGTAATTTTAAATTTGTGAGATTGGAGGATAGTTATTAAGATTTGATTATAGGAATGTGAGTTTAGAAATGATTGTCTTCGCCTAGAAAATAGATAGTTAATTTTATGAAGTGTGGAAAACATTTCTTGCAAGTATAAAGTGTGGGAAGTACTCTTGGCACGAGCAAGAGGGGACGCTTTAGTTAGGTGATAGAAACATAAAAAAATAACTCGACAATTGTGTTTGCCACATTTTGATGTTTGATGACCTCGCTTCTTTTTCCGTGTTGCTACACTTACAATGTGCAAAACATACTTCTTCTCATCCTATCCATATAATGAAAACAACAAATGAATCTTAAGGAAAATAATAATGGTTTTGGGTATGTGTTGCGGGTTGGCTAACTTTTTAAGCATTGTCTACTTATCAAGGCACTAGATAATAAAGAGTATTGAAGATAATTCCAATCACATTCAAACATTGGGTCATGCACCAAAAGTGCTCCACATGAAATACTAGCTTCCAAAAATGATGAATGCTCTAATGATTATTTGATCTTTCTAAAATATTTGTGAGTATTACAATAGTTAATATTGTCTTTATAATTTTATGTGATTTTCTTCAAATGTAAATGAGTTATTATGTTTATGTGTTTATAGACAAATGAATTTAAATCAAGACCTTGGTCGCACACCAACAAAAAATGTAATGGCTAGAAATTAAAAAAGGATGAGATGGCAAGAGCAAGTGCATCTTGACCAAAAGAGGTGAGTAAAGGGCCTAGGAACGTGACAGACACTTTTAATAGACCCATGAACGCACCACTCACACTTGTGGCATAAGACACTAGGGGAATCAAAAGCAGAAATGAGGGGGAAAAAGGAGGAAGAGGAAGAAGAAGTAGACACGATAACATCAACTAATGTATGAATAACACCCAGTTTAGTCCAATAAATGACAAATACACAAGCACACTAAAATTATACAATTTAACAACTAGTGAATTCTGGGGAGGCATTTTTAGGTGTAGATTTTATCCCACTTTGAAGTGTGTGAGTTATTGACCTAAAACAAGTATTATGTGTTGATTTAGGAGATCTAATAGACCTTAACTAGAGCTAATATTGTGCAAAGGGGGATGCATTATTTATTATCTACTTGTAACGTAAAAGAAGTTGGCATATACAACATTACTAGTTGATTTTGATGATTTTGCCACAATTTTGTGTCACATTTTTCCATCTTCATAATTTTGGACGCTAATTTTTAGCCACTGACGAAAAATAGTGGCATTTTATTTTTCTAAAGCAAAATTGGTAATATAGTTTAGAGATAGGGGAGACCCGCCAAATATGGAAATTGTTTTTTGACACAAATAACATCAAGTTTTTACTGACACTTGCATAATTAGTCAAGGTTCGCATTATGATGCAACTAACATCACTTTGAAAATAATAATGTGGTTAGTGCAATATGGGAATAAAATGCCATGCAAAATTAAACTGATGTTTTACATTTATCAATTATGTGTCTGAAAAGCATCACATAGTAAAACCATCATAAACTCATAAACAATCTAAAAGGTTTTATATCTGAACTAAACCTAAAGTTAAGCTTGTTGCCATTTGGGGGGGGCTTAATATCAACCATTTATAGACATTCAAATTTGATAATGTATCCTTTGGCAATAACAAATTTGGCTTTGTTCTTATGTTAAGACAAATGCTCGCATTCTAATCCCAATCAATATATCTATCTCCCTCTCTCTTGAATTGTTTGCTTTTGCACATTGCACTTAGTCATTCATCCTAAGAATATTAATTAATTAAAACAATAATTTGAACCTATGCATCATTCCTAAACTTTGGCATTTGGATCACTTATTTCCTATGCAAACTCATATAGCTCAAGGCCATAGTGAAGTACAGTCTCAGTCAACTTATACAATTATGGACCCTTCCATCTAACGACTCTTTTTACAATTTGAATATCTTATATGCTTCATTTTATCGTCCTAGGTTGGCCTTAATGTGAATGTTTAGCCTATAAAAGCCTATATAAGTAGGTCAAATGTAATTCATAACTTGCCTGACATTTTCATGAGCTCCCAATTGCAAATATAAACACTAAAGTTCTAGAGGCTCTCCAAAATCTCTCTAAAATAGTTGCACATTAGTTAAAGTAGCCACCAAACATGTCTGAAGCACTCAAATCGGGTTCAAGAGTTTATTTTCCTCCATTTCCAAGCACTACAAGGTTCTAGAACCATGTCTTAGCAAGTGTAGGTCACTCCAAGCATCTCAAAGGTCTTCAAATGACAACTTAAAATTTTGAATCACACCATATCACACTACTACTACATTGGGTGCATTCTCTACTCTATAGTTGGCCACTATCTTTGTGTCAAGAGACACAAGGACACAAATAGGGGGTTAGCTGAGATATGCATGCACACTCGCACCTACATCAAGATAACTACACAAGTTCCTTCCTGAGGGAATGTAGTGCATCACTTACATTAGTTTAGTGAGGGTTGACCACCAAGGGTAATCTAGTCTCACACACAAACGTTTTCTCACTTAATGCTTTCATGAAGTTTGTTGCATGTGTCTAGCGATTCCACTCGTTGCAAGATATTACAGGTGATGTTGAAGTTGTGTGATCCCTGAAAATAGATAACGACACTCATTTCCAAGTAAATGAGTGATAGATGAATGATAGATGAAGTTGTATAACCCCACTATGTACATATTCAAGACCAAACAAAAGAAGGAGGCATTGTACAAAATCAAACAAGGTCGTACATTACTTGTACAGTATTTTATAAGAGCATATTCCAGTTCCATAATCAAAGATGGAGAATCGCTAGATCCAGAATAGCTATACTCCTAGTTTGCACACTCAGATTAGCCTTGTACCACTTTATGCAACTAAGTTTTTATCCCTTTATGTGTTTTGAGAAATCGTCATATCGTTTTATAATAGTTGCAAGTATTAATGCTTTAAATTATGAATGTGAATGTTTAATGTGTATTAATTAATTCTTAATAATCAGCTTGTAACATTCTTTAAGTTGTTCCTATTTTGCTTTTATCATACTACTTCTTATCAAACTAATTAGGAAATGGTTAAAACATTTGGTGAACTCGACCAAAATTCAAATACTTACATGATTTCCTAAGGTTTCATTTTGTAGATATATGTAAATGATTTTTTATTTTATTCCCTTCTAGCGTAGTTATACGCTTGATTCTCAAACTATTTATCACATTGATCTTTCTCCTCTTACTTGCAAGTGTTGAATCTTGATGGCTTCATCTTATCCTTGTGTTCAAGGAATCTCTTATATCACTGATCTAGATGCCAATGAGGTCCCCTATGACACTAACGACACAAATAGCGAAAATAATTTTGATTATAACCATCATCAAAAAAATTATGTGGATACAAAACAAGTTGAGTTGTTCTCTAATTTTCTTGCACAAATTTGTGATAACCCTCACCACATTGAGTATTCTATAAATATTCTTCTTGCGGCCAAGATATTTCATGATCAACCCTCTAATGAGAAAACCAATTTCGATATAATTCCTCCTGTATCTTCTATTGTTGATACATTTATTATTCCTGCATCTGCAATGCCTATGTATTTGGAGGTAACTAGCACTCACCTCACAATATTACTATGTATATTCCTATGACCACCTATATTTTGACATCACCTCTAAACACCTATAGATGTGGTTTGGATGCTTCTTCTTCTTCTAGCACACAAGCTGTTGAAGCCCTTGTACATAATTTACAAACTCAAATCTCTCAATTACAATAAGGTTCCTTTACGAATACTTGTATCATGGATTCTACTCAATTGTTTAATAACCCACTCACACCAAAGTGGCTTCTTATCACTTGCCTATGGGTTTTGTTGCACCTAAGTTTTCTATTTTTTTATGGCAAGGGTGATCCTGAGGAACATTTGTATGCTTTTTATGTCGCTTGTTTGGATTATGCATACAATGACACATTACTTACCAATCTCGTTCATAAAAGTCTCAAGGATTTTACATTAAAATGGTTATATAATAGTCCCACTCATTCTATTCAGGCCTTTACCTCTCTAGCTAATCGATTTCTTTCCCAATTCTCTATCAACATTGGGGAGGAAAATTCTTATGCCCAAATGGATAAAATGTGACAAGGTTCTACTAAACACATCAATGATTATGTTTTACACTACAAGAATACACATACCAAAATAAACAATAATCTAGTTGATAGTGAGCTTCAATATATATTCATAGGAAGACTTCTTACCCCTTTACAAGAATCAATTATCTTTGACAAAATTCACACATTTGATCAATAATGCCATACAATAAAAAAAATTGAAGATAAGTCCCTTCCCACGAATAAGCTCAAATATGATACCAATGTTCCTAACACATTTAATTATAATTGTCGAGGTAAACCTAATTTCAAAGGAAAACCTAATAACAACAAGATTGATGCTAAATGTATTGTCATGTTATATCTCAACCCACAAAGCTTCAATTACAAATGCATCGAAGATAATTCACATGATTATCGTGCACTTCTCACTTAGTACTTAAACAATTACTAGAGTGTAACCTTGTTTCTTTCCCTCCACCACTCGAGGTTGATGCAAACAAGCCTCATAGTAAGAATTTCAATTCCAATGCCTTTTGTTATTATCATAGATGTCTTGGCCATTCTGGTAGTTGATGCGTTAAACTTCATCATGTTGTACAAAATATTATTGATGTTAATGCCATTGAATGGGACATGGCCATAAAATAATCTAAACCTAGTATTGACAACACAAAGCTAAAAATATTCAATGACCCATTTCCCTATCACAACACCACTAATTCTAAATCAAAAGTGCATCATGCTCATCGTGTATTACCTCCTCCTCATGAGAATCTACTCAATGTTATGATTGATACTATTTCTACCATGCCACCTACTCAGTTTGTTATTAATTTTGATGATATCGATATGGCTCATGATCTTGTTGCTAATACACTATACATTTTTACTTTAACTGGTCACCATCATATATATAGTCTCTTGATCAACAGCAGTCCTAAGAAGCATATATGCACATTTAAGTTACTTGGTCCTCTTGGATATTCTAAAAATCAAGTAACCTTTGATACTACGAATAA
Organism: Taxus chinensis; assembly: GCA_019776745.2. NCBI lineage: Eukaryota > Viridiplantae > Streptophyta > Pinopsida > Cupressales > Taxaceae > Taxus > Taxus chinensis. The sequence goes on along the minus strand of CM034153.1, from coordinate 150,685,108 downwards.
ACTTGGACATGTTGTTATACCTCTTATGGTTGGTTCTACTATTATGGCTATTTAATTTTAGTTACTTCTTCTCTTAACTCATGTGATATTTGTTTCTGTTACCCTTGGCTACATAATTTTAAGGTCATGCCATATATATTACATCAATGTGTCAAATTCATTTACAACTACAACATTGGTATGCCCAAGGGTATCCCATACGAGGCACCCATACCCAAATTAGTCAAAACGCTACAATTTTTGCTTCTACATATGATGCATATAAAAATATTTCTTCTAAAGTGACACATTATCTCCAAGGCCTCTTGATAGGCCTCATATTGAAAGGATTTCTCTAGTGACTCATTATCTTCTAGACCTTTTGTTAGGTAATTTATTGTGCATACTACTTCTATTAGATTTGTCCTCTTATAGGAATCTTGCATAGGATGTGGATATCAAGAGATTATTTCAAAGAAAATGGAGTTATTGGGACAATATGGGCCTCTTGTAAAGGATGTGGATTAGAAGAGGGATTAGTAAATGCTTAGGGAGCTAGAGGTAAGTCACAATGTGAAGGAAGGAAAGGAGAAATGAGGATGGGTTTCTTTTTACTAACCTCAATAAGGATCTTCTATTGTTGGAAAAAAATCGTATACCTATCCTTTTCCACGAGGGACTAAATCATAATAAAAATATCAGGATCAAAGGATCTTAAATAAAACAAGAAATTCAAACCTAAGGATTGTATTTGTTGTCAAAATAAGCACCATGCTTATTTTTTGGTACACCAGTTACAAAAAAATGAATACTTGTGTCACTTGTGCACCTTGGTGACTCAAAGCTTGTTTAAATTAGCTATGCGGATCAGATCCAGGTTTCCATTTTTCAAAGTGGTCAAAGACTTTACCATTTTCTACCTTGCTTTGGCCTTGGGATCAAAATTCGTGCACACAATAGGTCGCAGATCAAAGGAGCAGTATACTTTGGAAAAGTGGGTCCACACTTAAAATAATTAAAATTACACACTATGAAGGATTTAAAATTCCACACTATGACGGATTTGAAATTTTGCACTATGAAGGAATTGGAAATCCGCATTACAAAGGATTTTCTCAATTTTGACGAGATTCTTCAAAATGCCATAAATTTTTATAGAAACAACAAAATTGAGAAGAATTTGTATCATTAGAAAGGTATTGAAATGAAATACACATTGGAGGTGGTTTTGGGTCATAATAAAACAACTAAAATATTCACAAAGGGAAAAATCCACAATAGTCCAAAATTAGCACAAAGGGAAAAATTCATGAAGGAATTGGAAATCCGCAATATGAAGAATAGTGGATCCACACAATGAAAAGCTTGAATATCCACACTTAAAAGAATTGAAATTACGCACTATAAAATAATTAAAATTCCAAGCTATGAAGTATTTAAAATTTTGCACTATGAAGGATTTGAAATTCTGCACTATGATGGATTTGTAAATTTGCACTTACAAAGGATTTTCCCAATTTTGATGGGGACCAAAAAATTGAGAAAATTTAGTACCGTTGGAAAGGTATTGAAATGAAATATACATTACATGTGGTTTTGGGTCATGATAAATCAATGGAAAGAAACAAAAAGGTAAAAATCCACAAAGATTCCAAAAGTTGCACAAAGAGCAAAATTCATGAAGGAATTCATGAAGGAATTGAAGATCCACACTATGAAGAACAATGGGTTTGCACAATGAAGGATTTGAACATCTGCACTTCAAAGAGTTGAAATTATGCACTATAAAGGAATTCAAATTCCACGCTATGAATTATTTTTAATTCCGTGCTATGAAGGATTTGAAATTATGCACTATGAGGGAATTGAAAATTTGCACTACAAATGATTTTCCTAATTTTGATAGGAATCTTCAAAATGCCATAACTTTTGATGGGGGCCACAAAATTGAGAAAAACTTGTACCATTGGAAAGGTATTGAAATGAAATATGCACTGGAGGTGCTTTTGGGTCATGATAAAGTAATGGAAAGAAGTAAAACGGGAAAATCCATAGAGTCCAAAAGTCACATAAATGGCAAAATTCATGAAAGAATTGAAGATCCACACTATGAAGAACAATAGGTCTGTACAACGAAGGATTTGAACATTCACACTTAAAATAATTGAAATTCTACACTATGACAGATTTCAAAATCTGCACTATAAAGGATTTTCCCAATTTTGACGGGAATCTTCATAGTGTCAAACTTTTGATCAAAACCACAAAATTGAGCAAAAGTTGTACCGTTGGAAAGGTCTTGAAGTGAACTACACATTGAAGGTGGTTTTGGATCATTATTAAAAAAATTGCAATCAAATAACTGAATTAGGGACCCACAACCATTTTTGGATCTGAATTTGTGACTCAAACAAGGGATTGTTTTTTGGCTCATATCTTTTGATCCAAAGCTCCATTTGACATGAGAATAGTCTTTGTAGTCACAAAATCATACACTTTAGACATTTATTTATCTTGGTCTCATACGACTATTTAAAAGGTTCTTGAGGGAAAAAATTACTATTTAACCCCCATCTTTTGGCCACTTTATTTTATTTTATTTCGTCATTACGAACCTCTTGTACCCTTTTGCCCAGTCAAATTTTGTCATCCCGTGTTATTTTAGCCTCGTCTAGGGAGCCCAGATTAGTACTGGGGCACTCATGGGTGCCCCGGTCCTACCAGAGGCATCCTGATCCTTTTAGAGTTCTCCCACCACTTTTTGGGCTCTTTTTAGCCATTTTACATCTTTATATTTCTTGTGGTCGGCCTTTTCAGGGTTAATTACAAAATTAGACGGAGAGAACCCTATAAATATAAAGTTGTGAGACCATAATGACAGACCTGGCATCACTTACTACTATCACTCCATCTAGAGTTGCATCCATCTATTTCATTGGATATCACTTGCATCCACATAACTACATCATCAAAGCATAGGGGCTAGGATATTTGCATCACACTTCATAGGGGGAGGGATTCTATTTTATTTCATGCACACATTCTATTACATTTTCTACACATAGTTATTGTTCGCTACTTCACAAATTGCAGCTGACACAAGAGCAACTTAGGGCATGTTCACACACACTTACACATAGAACTACATCGGGTCTAAGATGTAGTGCAACGCTCAGTTAGTAATTCCACTATTGTGGAAGCTGAGGACAGTCTGACCCCTTCATATGTATTTTTATGTTTTAGGGTTTGATGTTTGTTTTGGGGTCTTGCAAGTATTTCTTCCATCTTGAGTTATTGGTGACATCCAACACGAGGTAGTGAAATTGATGCGACAAGAAGTGAATATTCCATAATACCTTTCGGCCCTGTAAAGATCAGATTCAAAGCTTTTATGTCGACCAGGGCACCCAGAATATAGACCAGAGTGATCGCAAGTGCCCCAGACCTCTTCCAGGTGCTCCAATCTAGCTAGATCCTCCAGCTCCATCCTTTTTGACACTCCTGCACAGTCGTTCCTACTTTTGATTTTCCAGTCTCCTCTATGACACAGTCCCGCCACTTCATCGAATCAACTGATTTCTTTCTTATCTCTTTCTTGCACATTAGGGTTTCTATTTTTATTAGTTTTATTACTTATGTCGTTTACATATTGTCTTAGTGCAATTATTTACTGTGTTTATATGTCCTCCTAGATTATATTAACTATCCTTTACTGCACCCTAGTTAGTTAATTTTAGTTAATCATTTTCGTGAACCCGACTCTCTTCACGCTTAGGATCCTCATTTTTTCTCTTTCATGGATCAAGTTTCTTTATCTGATTTTTTAAGAGATACCCTAATTGTCAGGTTATTTTGCAAAAATCCTTAGACACCAAGTATTATGATGACAATACGCCACCACATGAACTAAGTCCTATGCTCGCTTATCTATTTAATGACCCTAGTGCGTCTCCATCTACTAAACCCCTATTGGACTCAATCCATGCTTTACATGCTTTATTTCAAGACAAATTTATAGCTGCGGAATCCATGATCACATCCCTCAAATTTGAAATTCAACAACTTAAGGATGTTTTTTAATTGCATGTTTTTTCTCCTTCGCCATCTTGTATACAATCTGTGTCTAATACATGTAATATGATTGAACCTCGAGACATATCATTGCACGAGCCTCTTATGTTTGAGCACAATACTATGCCGCATGATATTCTTACTCATCTCCTTAGTTATCAATTCATCACTTTTCCACCTACTCATTGCTATCCTCCTTATCAGATTACAAAATATCAAGGTCATCCATATTGAAACTATCATAAAATCAATGGACATAATGACAACAATTGTTATGCTTTACAACGTAGAGTCAAACATCTTGAGCATCAAGGGTTTATCTCATTCACTACCCAACATCATTTTACATCTTAGTCTCCAAAGGTTACATTCACATGGGCTCCTAGGGTTACTCCTTCTTCGATTAGTCACAATCCACCTAAGCAATCACCTACGGTATCGCCAAGTCAACAAAGTCCACCACATATCGATGTTATTTCACAAACCCCTCCTACTAAGTCATCTACTACATTACCAATTTAACTTAAGCAACCTCCTTTGAAACTCAATGCAACTTGGCCTCCCCCCAGATCTAGGTTCCAACCAAATAATTTCATCCCAGTAACCAATCCTTCTCCTAGTATTTATGATATATTTTCACTTTCACCACCACCGTGCAAGATTCTACCATTACCTCCTACTATTAACCTTTTAATGCCAACACTTACTATCGACTCTACATATATTGATGATTAGGACCTGGATACAGCTTGCTATGGTGATGAACCACTCAAGTTGTCTATGACATTGCCACCTTAGTGTCCCATCACTTTTGTTAAGGAAACTACTCCTTACGTGGATCCACTTAGTGTCTTTTGACTATATTTTAATTGCATACACACTTGGGGGGTATAGTAGCTCACACATCCCCCCTTATCACATTAGCTTCATAGGCATATCCCTCATTCTTTCATTATCACTCTTACATAGTACTACATCACATCCTTCGTATTTACGCATACATAATTATAGCACCTACTCACATCTCCTATTTACATTATTCAATTTCATAGCATATACATATTCATTCTTACTATAACATCATCATTGCCCAACAACACACTCTGGTGCTATGGTTCACACTTGATTGTTGAGGGATTATGAAACATGAACCTCAAACACTGCACAAAAATACCATACACATCACTAGCATATTATTATCCATACTACCTTTTAAATTTTTTCGCCCCTTTGCATATCACACACTGATCATTTACATGCTTTTCACATTACATACACTCATCATACACATATAGCTAATCTGTATACCTTGCATTACATTTCTTACATGGGTATCTTCATCATCATATACATTTACATTGTCTAACTTGCATTTATAGGCATATTCATTGCATATTGTGTCTCCTACTAGTTGTCATCACTTTTACATATTGGGCTTGTCACTCATACACACCGTGTTTGCTTATATTAATCACATAGCCTATTCATCCTACATACTACATGATATTACATTATATTAAGCATTTCCACACCACGTGCATTTACACTATCATCTATGCATATCATATAGGTTGCATATATCTTGCCTTTCGAGCCTCTCTTACCATATTACTCGCATCAAATATATTATTTATTAACCTTACTTTATACTATAGGCATTACACATTGCACATTATGCCTCATACACCTTACATTCTACATTTAGTCTACAACATTTTGACATTCACGTATTTACACATCCTACATTATGATAGTCATCATTAGGCATAAATCATCGTGTACGCATCTTACATCCTATCCTACATACTTCATTATTTGTTTGTCTACACACCATACATATTACACCGCACATTTTCACAAATCTTCTACATATTATACTAGTCTTCATCATATAGGAGTCTAGCATTACATTATTATTCTATCTACATACATTAAATGTTGCTCCATACATTACACCTTACACATTTTACGTGTCTAGCATTGCATTCTACATACTATACGCTCTTACACATATTACGCCTATTACACACTACACTAGACATTGCAATACTATAGATCACATATACTCACCCATTCTATTCACCTTGAATTTCACACATTTTACGTATCTTGCATTTGCATTTTACACATAATGTATCTATACATTTTACACATCACGTCCTTACATATTCTACTCATCACATGGTCAAATTTTTACACTACATTGTCTTCTACGCATTGCACCCACTATTTGATGACACACTTTAGTTCCTTGGTCCATACTCGACTAATGAGAGTTTACAAATACAATGGACCTTACACATTTGCTATTTGACCTTTCACCATGCGAAAATCCTAAGCTAGTGATATACGATTTAGGATAAATCATTACATATTCTATCATACACCTTAGCATTCATTTAGTAGGGACACACGCTTTAGGCTAAATTATCACCTATTATATCATACACCTCAGCATTCATTCAGTAGTGATATACGCTTTAGGCTAAATAGTCACCTATCCTCTCATGTTCCAGTGGTCTACACCTTAGGTTATATCAGCACGCCCTCCTCACATTTTGCAGTGATATACGCTTAGTGCTAAATCATCACTCATCCTTTCATCTCATAGTGATATATGCTTAGGATAAATCATCACTTATACTTTTATTTTTTCATGATATACCCTTCAGCTATAGGGTTCATGCACACATTGTCACTAGGTTGCATATCATCAACCTACACATACACATTCATTCACAACATGTTAGACACAACACACACTACTTGACCATTTCCCAATGACGCACTCTTGTTTACGATTCATTCTTGACTGTTGAGGGGGAAAACAAAAAGAACCTCACTGCATCCACTCAAGGGGCACATAGCTCCTATCATTCCATTTTGCATTTCATTCCATCCATCCATAACATACTTCATATTATGGTTACTTTTATTCTTTCTTACTCTTTCTTGTTCATGGCCACTTTATTACAAATGCTAGTTAGCTTACTTGTATGTCATTTATCTATATCATACACACATGTGTGTTCACTCCTTTGTCTAGTTGTGATCGCAGATATAGGTCTCTTACACGTAGCACAAATGCTTGCCTTCTACCCTTCCTACATTGGTCATTGGGGGCATACACATTCGTCTCTTCTAGGTGTTATTGTTTCATTTTGTACTTAATACTTTACATTACTTGCTTATACAATCTTTTAACATACTAGTTATCTTTCTAACATGCTAACGGGTGCTTCATGTGCAACATTTTTTATGCAAGGATATTTATTTCCATACTTGTTTGTTACATTGTATGTCATTGTTTGTTATTGTTTGTGAGCCTTGACCTATGTTTGGTGTTCACACTTGTTTGATTTTTTTGGCCATGATTCCCTTACATGTCTTGCGACATCATCAGCGATGTCCCATGTTTACAGCCCACTTTGTGCAGTTTATTTGTCTTCTTGCGTGTTTACATTACTTTTTTTGGTAGCTCACACACTATTTGCATAGTTTATACATTGTTTTCTACATGCATGCATGTTTTCACTTATCTTTGGCTAGCCTTCTTGTTTGTGTGTGCCTTGGTCTCTACCAAACACTTTTCAGGGTTACAATGTACATATGGTTGGTCCTCTTTTGGGGCCACATTCTCCTATTAGCGACGTCGCATGTGCCTTAAAAGAGGGGGGTATCATTTGGGGGTTTTACATACTAAATCAACGTATTTACATCGGTTCAGTTCAGTGAACTTTCTGCCCTTGGCATTGTGGGTTACATATAATGAGTGGGTTTAGACCAGTCTACAAACCCCATACACATCAGCTTTTACAGGACAGGGTGTCCTTAGCATTTTGGGAAGAAGTTATAGGCTTGGAGGTTACATTGGGTGTTCCTCTCTACACTACTTTGGCCAGTCGCGTCGAATCACCCAAAAAACTAGGACATACAGAGATCTCTACACACCTTCAGGGAACTAGTTAGAGCTTGGAGGACACAAAGCATTTCCTTCCTACACTTATGTGGCCTATGACATGAGATCACCCCAACAACTCGCAATACAAGATATCCTTCTACACTTTCTCTCTCAACATGGATCAGATGCACATGTTCCATTTACATTTACATTTGCATTTTCCATTTACATTTGCATATTTTACATTTCTATACACGTGTCTTTTACATAGTGTTTTTACACTTACATACATATTTGACTACTTAATCGTTTTCGCCTTGCAGGTCCGACTGTATGAGAAACAAGCAGTCAAATGGGGGAAACAACAATAACAAGCAACAACAACACTTTGCGACAACACATATGCTTTACTAACCATGTAGGTACACTACACACCGCAACATGTAAACACGTTTTCTACCCTAGGTTCACTCTCATCACTCTTCCTTTGCACATTTTTCATCTTTAGTTTCTGTTAACGCGAAATCACAACACCCCCAAATGAGTTCTAGAGGTCTACTTTTCTAAGGCAAAGTCATGTGGTGTGATTGCGTAACATTGAACTTTCCCCAAGGTGTGGGACCTTGTAAAATGGGAAAGCTCTCTAAATTGAAGGTTGGTTCCTTATTCCTCTGTTTAGGTGCATACGTAGAAACTTGTAGAGGATCTATTCTTAATCCTAATCTAAAATTTACCAAGGAGACAGGGATAGAAGGAATACAAAAATTAAAACAAAGCTAAACTACGAGGTGATGCACCAAAGGAATGATGAACACTTATTTTGCTAATAGACACAAACCAACAAAAATGCATACAATAAACAAGCACTTATAGCTAGATATGTAATGGGAGACCAGATGAAAGCAAAAGAGACAAGAGAGGATCTAAAATCAATCACAAACATGTTTTATTGCTCTGTAGATTGATACAGTCCATTACCAAGTAGCTAAGAGGTAGAAACATATTGCAATTTTTGATGGAAGGCTTGAACCCCACAAATCCTTTTACTAAGAGAAGAAGGGATCATGCAAAACAAAGAATTTCATACCCTTTACAATGAATCTTGCCCCCGTATTTATAGATTCAACCTGAAAGAAGAAAAGAGAGAGAAGCGGGAAAAGCAGGTTGAAGCTTAACCACCGCTATTAATGCCTTTGATGAAATCTCTCTCCAAATCCGTCTTTATTGCATCAATCCTTAGCTCAGCGCCTTGAAGGAAGAGGAAATAACGAAACAAATCAAATCCAATCTGGTTGTTGAGACAAGAAGATCCTGCATTGAAATCCTGAAAATGTTTCCTCCATTTTTCTTCACCTAACCTCCTCAAAATTAAAGTTCCAGACCTCCATGACATGGGTGAGGCCGAGATCTTTCCAACGAAATTAGATTTGCAATAATTCGAGCCCTGAGTTGAAACATACGCCCCTTGAAGTTTGTATCGGGTTTGTACAAGAGGGCGGGAAAACAACTCGAAAAATGGGTCCCCTTTCTTCTGATTCCCACTTTGGCTTTGACTCGGGCCCAGATGCTGACTTTTTCCTTGGCCGGAGTTGTGGGCCATTTTGTAACTTTTACCCCTTTTGAGATAACAAAGGGCAAAGAATCAACTTTTTCTCCAACGGTCCACTTTCCCCTGGGACACAAGGTAGTCTAGCGCTCGTTTAGAAACCTTTTTTCTCCGCCTAATTGACTTTGTTTCCTCTTATGTTGGATCGTGCTCGATCCAATATTTGGCACGGGGGCGAAATATGGATAACAATTTGGCGACTCACAGGGGTATCTGCCTGCTAAATGAAAAGACCAATTGCCTTGTTATATCCGTTGGGCATGGAGTCATGAGTGATAGCCTGCTACTGATCTAAACTTTGAAAACTGACCGCTGGGCCGCTTGGAAACCCATTAGAACTGAAACTGATCTTGACCAAATGTTGAGTCCAAACACTGCATGAGAGCAACAAAACAACACCACACTATATACAAAATTTGAAATCATACATGCTCTAAATGGAACATGTAGAGTGTGCAAAGCACTTAGGATAAAAGCAATCTACACTACAGTAAGACAATGTGCATAAGCACTTAGAGGAAAGAGAAAGCTAAACTAATATGTATAGGGTGAGAACCCCCCTTTTAGTAGCAATGCTTAAGATAGATTCCATTTACTGGAATCTGCAACTCTTTACCCTCCAATGTAGACAATTAGACAACATTGTTACTTCTGCATCTTGTGATCATATAGGGGCCACTCCAGATGGCATTAAATTTGGAATGCCTTCCTGGTTTTGCTCGATTTGCATCCCATTTTAAAACCAAGTCTCCTTCCTGGAAGGTCCTTGCTTTTGTTTTCTTGTCAAAACATTTCTTGATTGAATCCAGATTCTTCTCTATTGCTTGGAGAGCATGCTCTCTGATTTCTTCTAATTCTATCAGCTCTGCATACCTGGCCTCCATTGGTCCAAATTCAGACATCTCTAGTTGCTTCACGAGCTCCAATGTTGGCAACTCAAGTGATATAAGCAACACTGCCTCTTTCGCATAGATGAGCTTGAATGGAGAGCTGCCTGTAGATCTCTTGGGCATTATTCTATCAGCCCATAAGGCCATTTTGATATTTGTGTGCCAGGTCTTCTAATTCTCATCACGAGTTCTTTTGATGATCTTTAGCAGGTTCTTCTTTGTGGACTCGGCTTGGCCATTACCTTGAGAGTAATAGTTTGATGAAGTACTCAAATAAGTCCCATTCTTGACGGCCCATCCTGTGATCTTAGAACCTATAAATGCTAATGCATTGTCTGATATGATTGTGACTGGCACTCCAAATTTGGTCTTTATCCCTTCATAGAAATTTAGGATACTAGACTCATTTGCTTCCTTGAGTGTCACTGCCTTGATCCATTTGGTGAAATAATCTATCGCTGTCAGGATCCATTTGTGACCTTGGCTTGAGTTTGGATTGATGACTCCAATGAAATCCAATCCCCATTGCATGAAAGGTTGGTTGATTGAGATTGGGTGCAATGGAAGTGCTGCTAGCCTTTCCTTGCCTTTGAATAATGAACAATTCTTGCACCTTTTGATCCACGTGTAGCAGTCACTAAACACTCTAGGCCAATAATATCCTGCTTTCATGATTTTGAGTGTTGTCGCTCTTGGAGAAAAATGGCCTCGAGGTTCTTCAACATCAAATTCTTGTAACACTCTCTCCACCTGACCTATCTCAATGCATCTTAGCAGAATGTCATTGATGTCTCTTTTGAACAAGACACCACCAATAAGAACATATGGGATGGCTTGTAGCCTAAAATTCCTTATTTTTTCTTTACTCATCCCATGAGGACACATACCTATTCAAAGGAAGTGCACCATGTCTTGGGTCCAACAAGGAGCAAGTACATCATCTCTCCCTTCTTCTTGATCATCTTATAGAACAAAAACAACCTCCTTTTCACTGTCTGTTTCATCTTGTTGATCTAAGGCTAGTTATTCACATAACCCCTTCCCATGGACCAACTTGGTGACCTTGATCTCAATGTCATATTCCATGACATGATTGATCCATCTTGCACGCTTCTCATTCAGGTCCTTGCTAAGAAGGAATTATTTAACTCCTACATGGGAGACCAATAGTTGGATTTTGTTGTTTGAAACCAAATGTTTAAAATTCTTCAATCCTCTTATTACCACCAGGACCTGCTTCTCGATGAAGGAGTACCTTACCTCATAATATTCCAGACTCTGGCTAAAGAAAGCAATTGGTTGTTCTGTACTTTCTTTGTTCTACTACACCAAGATTGCAGAAATTGTGTCGCTGCCACCAAAGGCATACAGTATGAAGTCTTTGGAAAAATGTGGGTTCACAAGAGTTGGGGCTTGTGATATGGCTTCTTTGATGGCCTCAAAACTTGATTTCCCTTCGGTTATCCACTTGAATGTTAAGCTCTTCTTCAACATCAACGTTATTGTCTTAACAAGGGCAGCAAAGTTTAAAACAAACCTGCGGACAAAATTGATTTTTCCCAAGAAGATTTGAAGAGCCTTCTTGTGACTTGGCAATGGCAATGCTCTTATTACTTGAACTCTCTCTGGGTCAATTTCCAATCCTTCCTTTCACACAATATGGCCTAGAAGCTTGCCTTCATGGGCAAAGAATATGCATTTTTGGGGGTTCAGTGACACCCCAAATCTCCTACATCTCTGAAAAACTTGCCTCAAATGGAAGAGATGATCTGTTGCGTTCTTGGAAAAAACAGTGATGTCATCCAGATAGATCAACACTATTTTGTTGATTAGCCCCTTGAATGCCATATCCATTGCCCTCTGAAAAGTTGCTCCAACGTTGGATAATCCAAATGGCATTTTCCTGTAGGCATAGGTGCCCCATTTGGTAGTGAAAGTTGTTTTGAATTGATCATCTTCTTTCACCATGATTTGGTTGTACCCTAAGTAGCCATCTAGGAGGGATAACCTTTCTGACCCAGATACTACTTGCAAGATCTACTCCATTGAAGGGAGTGGGTAGTGGTCTTTTAGGGAGGCTTTGTTCAAATCCTTGAAGTTAACACATAGCCTAATTTCTCTATTTTTCTTCCTGACTGGGACCAGATTTGCAACCCAACTTGAGTGTTTAATTGGAAATATGATGCTTGCCTCTATCAGCTTGTTCAACTCCTTCTTCATCAAAGGCTCAATATGTGGGTTGACTGGTCTCTACTTTTTCCTGATGGGCTGAGCAGCTGGATCTAGTTCTATTGTGTGTTGTGTTATCTTTGGATTGAATCCTCTTAGGTCCTCATAACTCCAAGCAAACACATCAGGGAATTCTTGGCAAAGTTGTATGAATTCATACCTTTCTTGTTTGGTGGCCACTTTACCAATTTGAAGTGTTTTGCCTTCTCCAACTGGGATTGACTTTGAATCTTCTCCTTTGATATGCATGTTAGCCTTCTCTTTTCTGAGCCGATCATTAGGATTGAAAATAGATTCCAATGTCACTAAGCCTTTGGGAAGCTTGTTTGCATGCATATGTACTATCTGATTCCTGTACTACTGCTCTAGTCTTCTCTGGTTTATAGCTGAGAATTCAGCCTCTTCTTGTAGGAAGTTAATGATCTGCTGATCATTCTCAAACACCTGCCAGCATGTATTATAATCTGGCACTGTTGGCCTTATAACCACATGGATATATGGTTGTTCTTTGTCCCTCATGATGCTATCAACCACATCAAACGTTGCTCCAACTGTTGCAAGTCTATCAACAACTTCATTCTCCTTCCTGGGTATGGACACAATATTGAAGGCCTTGAAATCCTCCATGAGATCCCATACCCTACGCTTGTAGTTTTTGAGTAGGTCATTTTTTACAGCATTAAGTCCTCTGACCTGATTGGCAACCAGTTCACTATCACCGAATACTTGCAAGTTCTTGATTCCCAGATTCCTTGCCCAATGAAGACCTTGGACTAAAGCCTCATATTCAATAGTGTTATTTGAGCAAGTGAACTGGAATCTTAAGGCTGAATAATATCTCATACCTCTCGCGGACACAATCATGGCTCCTCCTCTAGCTCCTTGTTTACTCCTTGAGCCATCAAAGAACAATTGGCATACCTCATTGTCATCTTTGCATTCTGGATTAATCATGTCAAGAAGAGGGTGGTTCTCTTCATGTAGGCAGTAGACACCTAGCTCGGATTCTTCCATCTCCCTATAGGGGTCAAAAGCATGGCTTTTTTTGGCCTAGTCATCAAAAGTCAAGTCTGGGATACATCCCACCTTGGTATTTGCTTCAGAAGTGCTTAAAATGTCTTCTTGGTCAAAAGCTGAGCAATTAGCATTGATCGGGCTAGGTGCATAGGATTCAATATGATAATCAGAAATGGGTTCATATCTGATTGTGGCCTTCACCCCATACCTTGTCCTAAAGAGCATATGTGACTAATCAGCAAATAGGTAGCCTCCAATTTTGGCAGTGAAGTCCCTGGACAGACACAAAGCAAAATGTGGTGGTAAGTATACGATTGACATGTTTTGTAAAACAGTCACATTAGGGCAAGCATGTATAGTGAGACTCAGATCCTTGATGATTCCCATAGTAGTCACTGTTGTCCCATCTAATTGGACTACTCCTCTAGAGATGACCTCATATTAGAGACCCAACTGATCAACTATTTGTTTGGGCATCACAGAACTACTGGCCCCATAATCAATCATATAATTGTGCACCAATTTGTCTCCAATAATTAATAAGACATAGAAGGGAGGAGGTCTCAGGTTTTTACCTTATAGTTCTCCACGGTTCCTCCCAGGCTGAACTGCATTGACAGGCACTCTTTCTTATTGGTTAGGGGGTTGATTTGAACTTGACCAATTCTGCATGGCAGTCTGCAACAGATCCTTCTACCCTAAAATGGCTAGTGACTCCTATAGTGAAATGTTCACACTTGTCCTTTTTATATGCTCAACAATATTGAATGTGTTTTCCTTTTGTTTCCCCTTCCCAGACACATTTCTTTCTTGCACATGGGCTATTACAACCGATGCTTGACTGTGTTTGGGAGGTGGCTTGGACTAGTTCTATATGTTGGGAGTTATACTTAGAGCACTAGGATCTCGTGGAGTGATGGAAGATTGAGGGTCACCTGAATTCAGTGGTCAGCCCTCTCTAATACTTCTCTTTTTGAACCTTGTATTGGCAGCTACACTTTGAGGAGGGGACTGATTCATCCCACAGAAGTCTTCAGCCTACCAATTGACAAACATAGTCTCATTTGGGGGGGCACCTTGTTGAGCTCCTTGTTGTTGATCTTCCTCTTGGCTAGGTTCTTGTGGCACCATACTGGTTTGCACCATCAAGGCCTAATTTAGAGCACCATTAAAGCACATTGATTGGTTATGTGGTTGTCTGCATGGAAAACACCAATCATATTCATGTGCCATATTGTTCTATGCAGGAACCAACACCCTTGATGTTGAAGTTGTGTTAGGATCATACGACCTAAAAGGTCTAGCAGCTTGGGACTGTCCTTGGTTCTAGTTCTGATTCACAGTCTGAGGTGGTGGCCTGTTGTGCTGATACTGGGGTCTGGCTTGATATTGAGCCTAGGGCTTGTATGGCCTGAAATTCTGAGCTTGTTGTCTTTTAATGGTCACTAGCTCATTCCCAAAGTTCTTAAATTGCTTCATCACCACTTCTTGAAACTCTTTAGAGGCATTAGATGATGAAGTGGAAGCTTTAGATGAGCTTTGACTCCTAGGGGTGGGTATAGGAGCTAATGTAGGTGCTTGGCTAGTATCTGGGCTTCCTAACTCAGGGTACAGAGGCATGGATGGCCTAGGAGTGATTTTACCAACTTGAATCAAACGGTTCTCAGCCCCTATGGAGAGGCTATAGGCTGCAGGTAATGTAGTGCCCCCATTGACTAAATCATCAGAGAGATATTAGAATTTAAAACCCTAAGAAAGTATAAGAAGGCACCTTCATTAGTGGGTTTTACTGCTATTGGAATCCTATCCCAGGTCCACTAGAATCTAACGTTGAAGTCTATCAGTTGCTCATTCGAGGCTCTCTTGATTGTTGTTTATTGCTCCAACAAAGACAAGTTATCACCTTTTTCCCCAAACTGATTGTGATGAGTTGTGCACATCTAGTTCCAGTTCTAGATAGAACCTGCTTCAAGACTCCTGAACCATTATGAAGCTTTCCCTTTGAATGAAGAGGCGAGCAGCTTGACTGCAATGTCCATCTCATGGATTTCTTGGATTGTACATATATTTGCAATATCTTGGACATGGTCGCCAAGAGAAGTTTTATTTTCCCCAGTGAAATGTGGGATGCTCTTTAATGCTGTTATCAGAACTGGGTTTTGTGTAATCAAGGCGAGTGGACTACTGCCGGTGAAGTTGACATATGGATTTGGTTATGTCATTCTGATTGGCCTAAGAACCCTTGTAAACAGAAAGAAAGGCCTTGCAGGTGGAGGTGTTGACAAGGTTCTGCTTGGTGGAGATGGAGACCTCTGAATTCTTCTTCCTCTCCTTTCTCTGCCTGGGGATAGACGCAAGTATTCAAATATACCTTCTTTCCTTACTCTAGACCAGGTTTTTCTCATGAATCTCCCAAGCTTGGGCTGCTGAAACCAGTAGATTTGTTTCTTTTGGAGTCGTCAGATGTATAATTTTAAGGCTTCTTAAAAGCCAAAATCATAGCAAGTATACATCAACCCCTACTGTGATAAGATGGAGACTTCGTAGTCCCACCAGGCGTGCCAAAACTGTTAACACGAAATCACAGCTCCCTTAAATGAGTTATACAGGTATGCTTTTCTAAGGCAGAGTCATTTGGTGTGATTGCGTAACATTGAACTTTCCCCAAGGTGTGGGACCTTGAAAAATGGGAAAGCTCTCTAGATTGAAGGATTTAAACGCCATAGCAAAAAAGATTAAAATTGATCTGTGCAAAATATTAAAATTGAGAGATTTTAATTTCATTGTTATCTCCAGGTTTGGAACATGAGCTTAGTCTCGATATGTTTGTATTGACATTTTAAAAAAATTATAATTTGGGATAATTATTATTATTATTTTTAAAATAATAATAATAATATTATAACAGAAAATATTTTTCTTGCGTCGACGAGGTTTTGGAGACTGAGACTCGGCCCCGTTTGTGTTGTTTAGCGTGCCTAAGTCACTTTTCTATTAAATTCCTAATGGCCGAAAAATCCAAATCTGTGGGGAGATCGAGGAAGCCAGTGGAGAAATCTACCAAATCCGCCCTGAAATATGAATTCCAAGGAATTATCCCTCCCAGTTCCATTAAGTCAGCATATGACAACATCACTGATACAAATCTGGGTCACATCAATGCGCAACAGTTCTGCGAGCGGGTGAAAAATGAAGGCAAAACCATTTTCTCAGATAAACTTTACCATAGTGGTCTAGCCCAACCAACAACATTTCCTGTCTCGGTGCAATGTCCAGAATTGGTTATTACTTACGCAGAGCATTATGACCCTAAGAGATGAGGAATTTTTAAAGATAATCGCAAGCCTTTCCTCTTAATCACACTAGAGCACATTGAGGAATTGCTCGGCATACCCGACTTTCCCAAGAATGCGAATATCACTTATCAGTCAGCACAAGAATTATGGGATGAAGAACCCCTGAGATGGAGTAATATGGTTAACAACAACTAGTTAGTAACCAAGAGACCTTGAATTGATAGGCTTCCCAAAGAACTGTACCGTGTTGAGTTCGTGGAAGAAATTAGAGACATGATCATTCTCCTAAGTCGAGTTTTTGGTCTACCTTCTGCTAGGATTTTCCACCCATGGATGATCAGTTTATCTGTATCATCCTAGCCAAGAAAGAATTTGTGGATTAGGCCACCATCATCAATAACACCCTTCACAAACAATTGATAGAAGTTAAGATGACTGGATGCTTCTACATTAAATCGTATTTGACTTATGTGATAGCCAGAAGAAAGCTATTTTCAGGACTTGAAACGAGAGGAGTCATGGGGCCGTCGAACAGTGTTTTTCATTATTACCCTCAACTCAGTTTCAAAAATAGTTCTCACCATTTTAGAAGAGTCAACGATGCATTCACCTTCCGTGTGATCTGGAACCTGAATCGGAATAATGAGGAAAGGTTTTCTAAAGAAGCCATGAGTGTCATTTCCCAATAGGGAACCTGGTTTATTCAATTTTCATCTTTTTCCTACATTCGCGTGAGTGGCTTTGCTAGGACCCCATGGAAACTTCCTGAGTACGTCAGTGACAGATGGGCATTAATATAGCTAGCGTGACAATTATTCCAAGTTCACTGCCTTCTTAGTGACAAGCACCGTTCAGGAGTTCATTTCCTAATTCAAATCGAGGAATATCAATGTCTAAATCTTTTTAGTGCACAGCTCATGGAAAAAGAGTTTGCTCTCATAACCATCCATCCATATGTGAAGAGAGCCCAATTTGATATCAATGGATATATGCAAAAGATTCTGGGAGAAAAGTACCAACATAATCCTACCATGGAAGATTTTTGGGCTGCTTGTTCGGATGAACATGAGGTAAGAAGATGGGAGTACTCTCGCTAAAACTTGCTCAGATCGAGGCTTTTTGCATCAAGAGTCCTCCCGATTCATTCATAGATGATGATTAAGATGTTGTCGATCCCTCATATGATGTCATTGCCTTTACCCGATTACCTCGAATTGACTGGACCAAAAGAGATGAATTTTCTCTTGATGACAAGAACCAACCAATTATTGAAAGAAGCATATCTTGGTATGACAAAGAACTTGCCAAATTGCAATCAATTCCAGATCATGTTTCGGGATCACAAAAATTACTAATATGAGGGGGCCTCCATTTGACCAAAGTCTCTTCTCGATCAACCTCATTACCATCCAATCATACACAACAAGCAAGAAAGGAGTGGTTGCCAAAATCCACTTCACCAAGCAACGTGTCACAAGGAGAAAGATCTAAAGATCCTAACCCCGAAGAAGGAAGAGAGCATGTGTCTGGATTTTCTACCTCGAGTAGAGATTCTTCTACCCACATCGTTAATAGTGCTTAGAAGCTAGTAGAAAATGATCCTTAGCCATGCTTCAAACAAGCATCCACTCAAGTGTAGGTAATTCAAATATCAAACACTTCAGAGCATGTAGTTCATGAAGGCATTTCTCAAAATCTCCCGAATAATCAGGAAGTGGATATTGAGGTTGTGTCTCCTCAAGTTGAGAATAATGAGAATATATGATTCAAGCAAGACCTCATGATGTCGAGAATAATGAGAATTTTGATTCAAGCTCTAGGATTTTGTATGTTGAAATAGTGAATGATACTCCTTGGGTTAATTCCGAAGTAAAGAAAAGGAAGAGAGTTGTTAAGCCAATTGACATTGATTTTGATGCCCTTTTTAAACTTTCGAATGACATCATTCCTAAAAATCCTAAGGTGCTTTCTCGAATAATGGTGGATAATGATGGAAACAAATTTGCAGACCTTATCATTCCACAAGTGGATAAGGAGCGTGATGCTATGACGCTTGCCGACTATGAAGTTTCTAGACTTGGACTTGGAAGATCTACATTATAAAGTGACATGGTGATGGCTCGAGATTCAATTGATATCGTGCTAAAAATACTTGAGAAATATAAGTCTCAAAACTCTCAGCTCAAGGCTGAAAAGAATCAATGGGTGGAATATGTTCAACATTTGATAAATCCTATATCATCTACCTTCCCAGTACCTGATGCAGTGGCTGCCCTAGATGAAGATACTCTCAATTTTTCAAAGGAAATAAACACATTGGGCCATGTCACTAAAACTTGGCTTTCAGAGATTCTCGTTTTAGGCCAAGGGATGATCAGGACTGTGGTTAAGCTTCATGAAGATGTCAGTGCATATCTAGATCCAATTCTTTCTTTCAAAGAA
This sequence comes from Taxus chinensis, assembly GCA_019776745.2. Taxonomy (NCBI): domain Eukaryota; kingdom Viridiplantae; phylum Streptophyta; class Pinopsida; order Cupressales; family Taxaceae; genus Taxus; species Taxus chinensis. Next base: position 150,665,677 of record CM034153.1, on the reverse strand, counting down.
ACTTTTGTTTCTACTATATCAAATTTGGATGAGATATTTCCCAGTTTACAGGAGATGACAAGTATGGAATCTTCAGTTTTAGCTATTGAAGGAATTCTTGAATTTGAACATCGAGGGACACATTTTCTTTGGTGTCTGCATCTAAAATCAATAAAAACACTTCTCGAGGATTCTATGATCCATTATGAAAGCATGTGCAATGAAGCCTTCACTTCACTCTCCTTGATCCAAGAATTCATTACTGAGATTCCTTGTAACCTCGTAAATGAGCATAATCAAAGGTGTTCATCGGAGCAAGTGGAAGAGCAATTTTCACAATTGTTTAAGGACATGTACACTCCCACCAACAATTTCTCGTCAGTTTCCATGGAGCGGTGCATCAAATTAAAGAACTTATTTGAGAATGCTCAATCCAAAATTGTTAATTTAAATAATATGCCAAGTAGAATTCTTGAATTGTAGGTATTTTGTGAGGCTATTCTTCGACCAAGTGAACCTCTAGAAGAAGAAAAAATGTTTGAAACTTTAGGAAGGTTTAGATCCTTTCAAATAGCAAAAGTGGCAAATCCTAATTTCACCGATGGTTCAGGGAGTTGATTTTCTTGGTATCTAACGAAGTGGGAGAGTCCATTTCTCATACGCTTGAGATAGGTGGACCCCATTTCAATGGATAAGGCACTGGTTATTATTGTATATTTTAAAAGGTGTTATTTTTTTGGGAAACAATGGTATTTTAAGTAATTTCTATTTTTGAGTTGTCTTTAATAAAGTTGTTGAAAAAGTCAAAGGTCACTTAAGTGTCCTTATTTAATGATCATGTAAAACCCTAACTACTTTGTAACCAACTTTTGGGTTATAAAAGGAAGTGAGGGGCTCATTTGTAAAGGGTGACTTTGAGAGAGGAGAAGAAAATACTTTTGTGCAAGCTTTGTTTCAGGAAGAAACTTTGTGTTCTTTTGTGAAAAACATCTTGGAGTTAATGAAATACGAACTTTGTGTCTCATTCATTGTCTCTTGTAACATTTGATGTTCTTATGTTCATTAGATGTTAGGTGTTTTGAATCTTGCATGCAAATATTATCTTTGATCTTATTGTCAACGTTATTAATCAGTTGTTCTAGTTCACAATGATCAAGCTCTGATTATCTACTTGCTCATGTGTGTTCCCTTTTACAAGTTCTTGTTTGGCTAACTCAAACTCTGTTTTATTTGTGTTTGTTATTCATCTTTCCTCTTCATGCAATATTAGGCTATGTTCTTTTAGTTCATTCCATTCCACTCCTTTCCTTCATTCCATTCCATCTCCCTCATTTACTTTTCTTTCCATTGATGTTCCAAAACACCCCCCACATACAATTTTGAATGTACAGATGTAAATACAGTTTTGGTTTTCAATAAAGGCAACCTCACCTTCATTGAGGAGGGACTTCGTTCCCACACTATTGCATGTCATTTGCATGCATGCAAATCCATATGCTAACAGGTGCCATGCGTAGAAACTTGCAGAGGATCTATTCTTAATCCTAATCTAAACTTTATCCAAGGAGACAAGGATAGAAGGATTACAAAAATTAAAAAAAAGCTAAAGTATGAGGTGATACACCTAAGGAATGATCCAACACTTATGTTTGCTAATAGACACATTCCAACAAAATTATGCATCTTTATTGTATCAAGAAAAAATAGCCAGATATGTAATGGGAGACCAGATGAAAGCAAAAGTGACAAGAGAGGATCTAAAATTGATCACATACATGTTTTATTGCTCTGTAGATTTATACAATCCATTACAAAGTAGCCAAGAGGAAGAAACGTATTACAATTGTTAATGGAAGGCCTGAACCCCATAAATCCTTTTGCTAAGAGGAGAAGGGAGCCTACAAAACAAAGAATGACCAACCCTTTACAACGAATCCTACCCTCGTATTTATAGATTCAACCTGAAAGAAGTAAAGAGAGAGAAGTAGGAAAAGTAGGTTGAAGCTCAACCACCGTTGTTAATGCCTATGATGAAATCTCTCTCCAAATCTATCTTTACTACATCAATCCTAAAATTGGCACCTTGAAGGAAGAGGAAACGACGAAACATATCAAATTTGATCTGGTTGTTGAGGCAAGAAGATCCTGCATTGAAAGCTCGAAAACGTTTCCTCCCTTTTTCTTCACCTAACCTCCTCAAAATTAAAGTTCCAAACCTCCATGACATGGGTGAGGACGAGATCTTTTCAACAACATTAGATTTACAATATTTCGAGCCCTGAGTCAAAAGATACGCCCCTTGAAGTTTGTATCTGGTCTGTACAGGAGGGTGGGAAAACAACTCGAAAAATGGGTCCCCTTTCTTCTGATTCCCACTTTGGCTTTGACTCGGGCCCAGATGCTGACTTTTTCCTTGGGCGGAGTTGCGGGTCATTTTGTAACTTTTACCCCTTTTGAGATAACAAAGGGAAAATAATCAACTTTTTCTCCTATGGTCCGCTTTCCCCTAGGACATGTAGCAGTCTAGAGCTCATTTAGAAACCTTTTTGCTCCGCCCGATTGACTCTGTTTCCTCTTATGTGGGATCGTGGTCGGTCCAATATTTGGCATGAGGGTGAAATATGGATAACAGTTTCCACGCTCCTCCATCTTTTTATCATTCCACATTTTGTCTAGTCCTTCACCTTCTTCATCATTCTATGTACACACATCAGGTACACATCTATGTCTACTTTATGTTACTGAGCTTTCTATTCATGAACATAAAGTGGAGGCAAAATGTAGTAACAAAATCATGCACTTTAGACATTTAGTTATCCCACTCTCATACTACTATTTAGAAGGTTCTCGAGGGAAAAAAGTACTAATTAACCCCCATCTTTTGGCCACTTTATTTTATTTTATTTCATCATTACGAACCTCTGACATGCTTATTACCAGTAAGATTTTGTAATCCTGTGTTATTTTAGCCTCTGATGGGGTGCCCATATTAGTACTAGGGCACCCGTGGGCACCCTCGTCCCACCAGGGGCACCTCGATCCTTCTAGAGTTTCCTGCCACTTTTTGGGCTCTATTTAGGCGTTTTACATCTTTATCATTCTTATGGTTGACCTTTTCAGGGTTAATTATGAAATTAGACCAAGATAACCCTATAAATATAAAGTTATGAGACCATAATGAGGGACATAGCATCACTTACTACTATCACTCCATCTCAATTTGCATTCATAAATTACATTAGAGATCTCTTGCATCCACATAGTTCCATCATCGAGGCACAGGGCTAGGACATCTGCATCACACTTCATAGGGGGAGGGATTCTATTATATTCCATGCACATATTCTATTACAATTTATACACATAGTTATTGCTCACTACTTCACAAAGTGTGACTGGCACAAGAGAAACCTAGGGCATGTTCACACACACTTGCACATAGAACTATATCGGGTCTGAGATGTAGTGCAGTGCTCAGTTAGTAAGTCCACCATTGTGGCAGCTGAGGATAGTATAACCCCTTCATATGCATTTTTCTTTTTTAGGGTTTGATCTTTGTTTTGGGATCTTGTAGGTCTTTCTTCCATCTTGATTTATTGGTGATATCTGACATGGGGTAATGTAATTGATATGACAGGCAACAATTATTCTAGATTACCTTTCAGCCCTATGAAGGTTAGATTCAGAGCTTTTGCGCAACTAGGGCGTCCAGACTATAGACTAGAGTGCCCATAAGCACCCCAGACCTCTTCCATACGCTCCAATCTAGTTAGATCCTCCAGCTCCATCCTTTTCGGCACTCCTGTATAATCATTCCTACTTCTGATTCTTCCAATCTCCTCTGCGACACAGTCCCGCCACTTCATCGAATCAGCTGAGTTCTTTCCTATCTCTCTCTTGCATATTAGGGTTTCTATTTTTACTAGTTTTATTACTTATGTCATTTACATACTGTCTTATTGCATTTATTTACTATGTTTATATGCCCTCCTAGTTTAGATTAACTATCGTTTACTACATCCTAGTTAGTTAATTTTAGTTAATTAACCTCATTAGAAGTGCTTTTCAAAGGGATTCATCTAAAGATAGTTTTTAAGGGGAATGAGAGAGATACTTTAGATATTTTAATAACAAAGTTTTGGGTCATTTTGAGTCATTTTCTTAATCAATTGATGCCCAAATCAGTTACAGATGCTTTTGTTTGATTCCTTTTGTCTCACGATGCTTCTTGAATGGTATATTCTCCTCATTCCCCCAAAAAAACTAAGAGAATGGGTTGAATGATTTGTGTAAAAAATGAGTTATTACCAGTGGTCTAAAGCATGATTATGACAAAAAATAGACATTTGACATCTCACTCTTTATTTATCTCCCCTAATTTCGAAGAAATTCATTCATCTAAGTTAGAGTTCATCCACATAGTGAATATATGAAGTTTTTCTTGAAATCCAAGGCACCCCGATGGGTATGGATCATCACGAAGCTTAGGGATTACCTTCCAATCCATTTTTGGTGTAGTTTGGAAGGGTCAAGTAGGTTAAGCATCTCCCACAGCATCTTCAAATCCATTATCCTTTCTTCTCCTTCTATAAATGGAATGAGTTTCATAAGTGAAACTATCCTCTCTTAGATGCAAATAAACTCTTCTCAATTGGTTTCTGAGTGTTATGAGTTTATGCAGACCTTTGTGTTAAATTGTGTAATGCATTCCCTACCTTCTCAATGATTGTGAGAGATTGTGTATTTCTTAAGCAATAATATTCAATTGATTGTGTTATTGTATCTTACCTTTTCTTTGTCGTTATTGTATGATGTGTATGAATTGTATCTACATAATTTCGATCCATTGTGTCATTTATACAAAGGATTAAAGGCTGTTAGAATGTAATGTGGATTCTGGACATTATTTTCCCCTTTATCATCATGTTCTTCCCTTTTTCCTCGATCTCAAGGAGAGTGATCCCTTCATACTTTGGTGTATCACTATTCTTATCAAATTTTAGTACTCTTCCCCCCTTAACTTTGCATAGTTTTTAGTTAAATTAGAGTAGTCATGGTTAATCTAGAGTTTTTAAGGAAAAGAAACAACCTTATTCTAGAGGTTTATCTCAAGGGTTAAGGTTCCACACCTTAGAGATACTCCCATTGTTGATGTTGAAACCTTCAGACATTTAAATAGCCAACTAAATTCAAAGGGTGTAAACATTTCTCTACCAACAATATTATTGAGGAATTCTTCCCCAAGTACTTTCTTTATGGTACTAAGGTGTTCCAGTGGAGATATGATTTTCTGAATTCTCCTTGAACTACTTATCCAATTTTTCTCCAAGTTGCTCCCATGTGGAAATTAATTGTGTAGCCAAGCTTTTGTACCAATCCTAAGGTTTTCCTGTTAAATAAGAGACAAGAAATCTGAGGGATACATTTTCTTCTATAATATTTATGTATGACACAATGGTTGAATACATATTAGATATGTTCAACATGGCATATAACATCATTTCCACGAAAGAGGGGTGAGGTTTTCAGGGCTATTTTAGGAAAATCATCACACTCTTTCGAATGAAGGGAGCTAGAGTCACCTATCACCATTTCATGTTACGATTCTATGCCATGTGGCACCTTGTGATAGGTTTTACACGTCTTGATTTTATTCACTACAAACTTTTGGGATCTTTCATCTCTTTGTGATGTCTCATCATTTCTTCTTGACCTTACTGTGAACATTCCTCTCATGGTTAGTCCACATGGCAATTGGTGCCATCTGCCCCAATTAGGGACCTTCACATTATAAATTGTTTGATCTTATTTTCCTTAGCTAATTTTGTTATTTTCTCGAGGAATTGACTTGACTCCCTGTGATAGGTTCCACACAACACCAACTATGTGCCTTCTTATATTGAGCCATTCACCAAGGGCTTAGTTAATTTTTTCTAACTTCTTGAGGAACCAAATTTCAGGGATTGCATTCTACACACCCAAAAATTATAGGATGCAACATTGAAATTTGACATGTCTTTGATGACGATAAAAAAATACTTCCAAGGAGAGAATGAGTTACAAATGCTCCCCTCTCTCCTTTGCATTCCCCTTTGGACTTAACTCGGCTCCTTCGCTCATAGTTATGGACCTTATTTTGCTCATAAAACAAATTTTTATCTTCTTAACCTTGTCTTTTAGCGGCGGTTGCACAACCGCCCCACTAGTAATAGGGGCATTTTTGTCACCGTCTAAAACAAAATTAAAACACGTGTTTTTGAACACTTGTTTTGATTTTAACTTGATTTTCTCTCACATTACTTGGTCAATTTTATTAAAAATATGCTCATTGGATTGATCTTGAGTTCCTCCTCCCTTATTTCTAAATATAATATGTTGAATCTTTCTCTTTTGGTTGAGTCGTCACTTCTTGATCAACATGTGTTCTTGACATCTTCTCCTCCAACAACTTATAAAAAATGACACTTTTATTCGTATCATGGGTTGGGAAATTTTGATTTTTATAAAGTTTCATGTTGTCATACTTTAGAGAGGGTCTTACACAGATAGCCATTTCTCTACTCTATTTCTATGCTGCTCTCATTCTAGATACCTTCCTTACACTAAGCCAACCATATGCTTTCTTAATTTCTTGTTGATATCTACTGCCTTGCTCACCTAGATCAATTGGATCTCATACATTGGGATTCACTTGAAGCTAAGGATACACTAGATACATCATCAACATCACTGGGAAAAGCTACCATAATTCTGTAGTGACCAGGTTGGGTATGTTATTAAATTATTTGAAACTTTAAACACAGGCATGATTTATTAGAATTCAAATAAGCAATTTATTTATTTTATTAAGAGCAGAAGATTTCATCACTTCCCGTACAAATTTGAATTCTAGTATTTCTCAAAATATTCCTCATATAAAACTTCTTCCATTGATAATTTCTTCCCAACTTATCCTCATGGATCTGCTAGGGAAACAGGTTGGAGGAAGAAGTGGGGAAATATTTGTACTTTCTTTGATTGTCTATTTCTTCCAATTAATTTAGATGTAATTTTTCCAAGGAAAGTTTACGCGGCAAAGAGGAAATTGATTTTGAAAAGCTTACCCTTTCTGGAAAACTTGAGGTAGAAGCTTTATTAGGGGAACTTTTATTTCATCGGATTACTAACTTTAGATTACTTCCTTTGAAGAGTAACATTACCAAGCAACCCTGCAACAAAAGAATAGCCACATCTGGTTATTCCCTATTTTAGTTTTATTTTACTAGAAAATGTAATAGATTTATTTTAAATCATCTCTTTGTATCTATAGAAGCATATTTCATTTCCTTTAAATAATCCAAAAAACATTGGTTAATTAGTTTATTTTAATTATTTCCTTTCAAAGTCTTTGTAAAATACAAAAAAAAAGAATAAATAGTTGCACTCATTTATTTAATTAATTGTTAAGGATTTTATTTAATTAAAAGGTTAAATTATTATTATTTTATACAAACTAGATTTGTTTTTGTTATTTATTTAAAATTAAAATTTAAAGTAGGTTAGAAAACCCAACCGAAATAACAAACTTAGTCATTAAAGGCTCACGCCTCCAGTTCATAGCCCCTGATCATTATTTGGCTGGTTTTCCATCTTCCCCTACCCTTGCTCATGAGTTGATGCCCTTACATGACCATTCCCGGTCCGAAACAACCTCGTAGGAGAATATTTGAGCCAATTATCCACCCATGAGGCGTTGATCGATACCAAGGAGATATAGATTTAGGATTATGAGTATTAGTTTTCCATTCTACTCCTTTTCCCCCATAGATTGTTAGCCATCTTGACACATTAAATGAACAACCAACTGTAGTTGAACAATTATGGGTCAATAAAACAAACCAAGCTAGATGTCCTAATCCTTAGTTTTCTCTCTTCATCCTCCATCCACATCTTCGCATGACCATCTCTAGAGAGGAGTATTTAGAAATGAAAAAGAATTTGCCAAGAATCCATCAGCCATGCCGAAGTACTCATGAAATCCAGTACTCAAGTTGTTGAAATACAGTACTCACACATATATGTCATGTCTTCATCATATGGGGTGGTCAAATGGGGACATTAATTTGTGTAAATATTTTTAATATTTAAATACAAGGCGGTCTATGACCGGGTCATGGTAAAAAAACTTATAGTTTGTTTAATACTTTTAAGAAATGAAATATGGGGAGCATACCCATTTCCAATGCTATGTGTTTAGATATGTCCAATACCAAAATAATGCCATAGGAAGCGGTCATAGACCTATAAAAAATAAATAAATAAATATAGGTACCTGCATGCCACATTAATAAAGCATTTGGTAAAAGAAATTCTAGATTCCTACAAAAACGAAAGATGTCTCCAAGTTTACAGACATCCAATTAACTCTTTATTTTATAATTCCCACCAAGGTTAGAAAATAACAAAAATTGAATTCTTGTCGAAAGTGTCGAAAAAAAAAATTAGAACTTTTTACGAGTACTTAGATTTAGGGTGGGCTTGCTCCAACCTTTGAACACAATAATAGAATGGCAAATATTAAATTGTGAGAGAGAAGCGAGAGTGCAAGAAATAAATTAGGAGGGTCTCATTTAGATAGCCCGGGTGGATTATAACTACCCACCAACCGTAAATATTTAATTAATAAAACTTAAATAAAAAATATTTAATTTATCTAAACCAACCTTGCTTTGGTACCATGTCGAGGTCTGGGTTTTAATTGTTAAAACAAAGTTGAATTGAATATTGTAAAGTAAATGAAATAATAAAAATAACATAAATAAAACATTGCACATATTGAACATGAGTTTACGTGGAAAACCTCGTATGAGATTAAAAAAACCACAAGAAATATAGATTTTTTCATTATTAACAAACATTTACACAGTCCACTAAAAACTTCTTCACCCCACTCCTCTCGACATTACATTTTTATTATTACAATATTTCTTTTACCGGGCCACGAGAGCCCTATTTAAGTGGATTTATCGGGTGCAACTTCCCGTGAAACACCTATCCACAATTAATCGATTTAAAATCAATTTAAACCATAAATAATAGTATATATTAAATAATAATAAAATCATATTTTTATTTAATTAATTATAGACTAAAGTTTATAACTTTATATTATAAGAACAATAAGAGGGGATTAAACCCTGCTTAATATTATTGGTCTAACATGTCCGATATGCCTCAATGGAGGAGGATCAATATCCTACCAACGGAGATATGTTTGAGGATTTGCCCTTACTATTGATGGTTCTTATTAGCGGCATTCTACTTCCTGACAAGAGTGGTCGCTACCTATTAATAGGGTACATGGGTATTATAGCAGATATGATGGATTAACATCGAGGATTCAAGAAGGACCTCGTGTCCTTGCACATCAATACAAAGATCTGCACTTGGTGGTGTACAGGGGTGGGAAATATATGACACATGACCCTGTTGCGGTTAGACGACCAATGGGGCCATTTGATTTACTTGAGGATGATGATCTGTGATATTTTGAATGGATTCACTTAGACAAAGTCCAACAGGGGTATAAATACCTGCTAGTGTATAAGTGAGATTTGGATAATCTTTTCCCTATGGACATTACATGGAGGTTGTATTTAGCTATGCGGACCTGCCAAGAGAACTTTACAGAGATGGCCTATGCATGCACTGAGTACTATGTAATTGACAGGCATGATTTTTTGGATGAGTGATATAGGCATGGCATAGTGTTATGGTAATTTGGTTACAGATAAGGGGTATCGAAAACACCACATATTTTTACCCATATGACCAAAGAGAAACCAGAATGGGGGCCGACCATAAATGTAATGACGATTGTAGCAGATTGGGCTATCTTGGCAAGACCATATGGGATATGTGCATGGGTATTATAGATGCAGGGATCACATGAGAGTATTAGGGTTGGTACCAACATTTTCGACTGGTGAGATTGACTACACCACAACAGAGGTCAGTTAATGTAACAAAGGAAAATGTGATAGTGCATCGATGGAGGCATCCATATATGATACATGTAGCTCCACAAGAACAACCCATGCTACTACTAATATGTGCAGGGGATCATGGAGTAGACACAAAATCACGCACTTTGGGTAATTATCTAGTCTTGATTGCATACTACTATTCATATGATTCCTACGTAAGAAGAGTACTAATTAACCCATGTCTTTGGCCACCTTGCTTTGTTTTCTATTTTTACTCTCAGTCTTACACCATTACTTTCTCAGTCTGTATTTTCATACTTCGGCATTTGTCATCTTGGACACCAGCGCCCAACTAAGATGCCAGCGTCAAGTTCCCTCATCCCCTCTGGGTGCCCTTGTCCTCTTTTTACTTTACTCACACTTTTTGGGTCCTTTCTAGTTGTTTGAGCATCTTATCTTTTTGGTAGTCTACTTTTTTGGGGTTAATTACAAAATTCAAGTGAAGGAATCATATAAATATAAAGTTATGTGATCATAA